>JAEQBH010003331.1:0-388229 GCA_016808115.1 Tetrastigma voinierianum | reverse complement strand
TTGTTTTTGTATGTGTGTGGACTTGTTTTGCTATTCCTACTTGAGTATATATATATTAAAACCCTGAATTGATGGGATGGTGGTGCATTTCATAAAATCTAGTACCTTGTAAAATTATCCCATACTAAAATTAAAACTTGCTTATTGGGGCAAATTCTGGGAACAGAGGGGTTTGAATTTTGTAAGTCCATGTATGTGTTTACTCAGTTGGTATTATGGGGTTCTCAATGGTGTAGAGAAGACCTGATGGGTTATACTTGTTCTCATCTCTGGGAACAGAGTGCGCTTGGAATTTTGTAAGTCCATGGAAGGAAATTTTTGGCAGTTGGTATTATGGAGAATGGTGTAGAGAAGATCTGATGGATTATACTTGTTCTCATCTCCTACCCTTGGTAATGCATGAAATTTTGTGTGAATTGCTGAGAGTTTTGCTTGTGTGGTTTGTCACTCTTTTGGTAGATAACCATAACAAGTATAATCCTCAGGCTTTTGTGGACTATGAATTTCTTCTTTAAATAATGATGTAGAGTGCTTCTTGGATGTTTGGGTGGTTTTTCTGGGGAGAGATGAAAAGGTAAATGAATCTAGTTCATCTGTGGCATTAATGATGATGATTGGAACATCCTGACTATGTTTCTTTTGAATAAAAATTAGATTATACTTTTGGAAAATCTAGAAAATAATTGGAAATGTCTAAAAAATATATTTTTGTGAGTGTAATTAGTTGTTTGGGTCAAGGTGGATTGTTCATTTCAGGTTGCGTGTAATGGTTTTGTTGCTCATTGCTTGTGAAATAGAATAAAATATTATCTTATTGATCTCCCCTGATCTGAGCCTGAACCAGAGGGGCTCATCTACTTAGCTATGGCCAAACCAGCCTCTGTCATCCCTTACCTATAAGATGGGAGGGGGGGTTTGCTACTCCTATTGCCTATCCAGCGGCAAGATGCTCAGTGCCTTTACCCATGGCAAGAATAATTTCTTCTATGGGCTTCTTAGATATGGCAACTGTATCTAGTTTTATTTTATTATTCTTTAATTTTGTTTTTCTTTGTTGTTGGGGGCAGGCGTATATTTTGGTAATTGAAAAAATAGTTTGTGTTTGGCATATGCCTCTTTTTTATATGAGCTTTCTTTTCATGCAAGGTGGTCTAAATTCCAAAAAATAAGTGATTTTTTTTAGTGCAGTTTGTATAGATTCTGTGTACATGTGATGCATTGCAAATAGTACAGATATACATACATACATACATATATATATATATATATATATATATATATACATATATATACTTTTTGGGTTAGAGTCTAAAGCCTGGGATAAACTTATTGTGCTGCAGGGAACTCCTGGATTCTATGCAAGCTGGAACACTGGAGCCAGAAGTTGCATTTCTTAATGCATCACTCGTAAACATCTCAACCATTCTCTCCGTCTCGTCTCTCTCACACTGATATATGTGCACACTCACGCGTAGCACGCACTCATACATACACTATTCTCTCATTATTTCTGGGTCTTAAGTTAACGTTTCTTCCATCAATGACCAATACAGATTCCAGATGTTTTCCCTGTTCTAGCAGCTGCTCATAAGACACTTATAGCCAAATCACGGGGGTCACTGATCACACGAACTCTTCATTCTGAGCTTGTTTATAATTACTCAGGATCTAAGCATGTAATCATCTCCTGCTATTTTATTTCTAAGTTCTGTGGTTCATTGCTTGATTTTCTACCTTGTTCCGATTTCTTTTTAACATAGCATTCAATTCTTACTAGATTTCAGAATCCCTGAAAAGATGTGGTATCTCTGACGGTACTCAACGTATGTTCTTGTCGCGACGGTTCAACACTTTCTTGATGAGGTGAGATTATTGCATAATCAAAATTACATAGCCTCAATCCTACGAGATGTTATGGTTTACCAAAGGTAGAATCCCATCACAGTGGTTGCGTTTTTTCGCGTTTTACTTAGATGAAAGACATAGACAAACTTATCCATGGAACGGAAATTGATTTGGAGGAGTTGGAAGGAAGAGCTGACCAAGCTCAGATACAAAAGGTTTGTGAATTCAACAAGCTCTTGATATTCTGCTGGCTTCCTCTAGCTTCTGATACTTCACTCAATGTTTTGATCCTCAGCACTACAAAATTTCTGGATTGGAACTAGGGATATCACTTGCAGATGCTATTACGCCGGATCGCCTCCCGTGATGCTTTCTGTGACAAGAGAAAAGAGTTAACGATCTCGTTTTCCCGGTCAGCCATTGTTTTCCTTTTCTGTGGAGGATGACGTTCAGGGATTACAATCTGCAACTCAATACAACAGTGTTGGTTTGTAACGTTGACCAATGCTTAACTTAAACATCTTTTATCATGGCAAAAACCCAATCTATCTGCTCTACTCGCTATGAGGACAATGATTGGATTTTTTTTCTTTCTTTTATATTATAATATTTTTGCTTTTTAAATCAAATAAATTCAATTCCAAACTAATGAGGTACACTTCTTTGCTAGAATTTCATAATTTTCACTAAAAATTTAAATTTGATGAAACATGTTTTGTTTTACTCTTCGGTTAGTTATAAATGATATTATGAATAGGTAAAAATTTTATTCAAAACTTATTTAGTCAGATAAAACTAAAATAAATTATATTAATGAAGTTTAGGAAATGGAGTTTTTATTCCATTATTCACTACTTTGTATGTATTTATTCTGTATAATCATAAATTAGATTTCTTTTTGTTCAAAAGTTTTAAAATATTTTATCTTACTTTCCTTCAAATTTTATAAATAATTAAAAACAACTAATTTTATTATTGTACGATGTTCTAATTATTTTTTTAAATACTTTAATGAAATTCATTATGATTATTTTATTCATCATCCTTTCCATTTCATTTGTAGTACGGGATGTTAAAGGACATGAGACTATTTGGTTCTCAAAAAGTATGACTAAAGAAAAAATTTAAAATAATTTTGTTTTATATAGTATTAATATAAAAATATGAAACAACATTACATATAATTAGCATTAATTAAAATTGCAAGTATAAAAACAGAATTTAGATTTAGATAACTGATAACTCGCAAGCTTACTTCGACTGACTTTATCAAAACTCCTAGCTAAGGAGTGCACTTAAACGTTAACTGAAATGCTCGTTAATTCAAAGTTCTTTCATGGTAACCTCGAATTTTTTGTGTATAAATGTTAAAAAAATTTAACAAAATTTATTCTGTAAATTAAAATTTTAAATTTTAAATTTTAAATTTTGTTTTTGTTCTATCCTTTCACTTTTCCTTCCATATTATGTATTTGAGATTGTCAAAAGAAATGGGCAATTAGGTAAAAATCAAGAAAGTTTGAAACAAAGTTGAGCTTAAGTCGAGTTAGAGCTCGTGCCAAGCTCGAGTTTTGTGTTGAAATTCTTCATTTTTCGGAAATTTCAAATCAAGTTCGCGATGAATCTGATTCAAGCCGAGTTGAGCCTTCAAATTTCTAAATTCTCGACTCGCATCATTGACGCTTAATATATATATATATATATATATATATATATATATATATATATATATATATATATATATATATATATATATATATATATATATATGTGTGTGTGTGTTAAAAGAGTTTAATCTTATACAAAATTAAATAAATAAGTAAAATAAATTCAAAATAATATACTAAAAAATTTATTGATTTCAAACTTACTTTTATTCTTTTGTTTTCCTTTATTCTGATAGTGAAAAAAACCCAAACATAAAAGTACCATTAATTTCTCAATCAAACAGCCTGATAAAAATGTGAAACTTTTTACAGTCACAAACTTTTTAACATATATGGGGAAAACCTCTACACCATGAAAAAAATGTTCTCCATGTTTTAAAGTAGATACAAGCAGAAGCCAACAAAATCAAGTTGGAAAACAAACAAACAAACAAACAAAGGAAAAATACAACAAAGAAAGGGTCCCATGACAGTGAATCCATTCTTCACTCCAAAGAAAGCAAACATATAAACAATGAAGCCTACAGATAAAAGGATGCGTCCTTCATTCAAGGAGATAACACCTAAAGAAAGACAGAGTTCAGAGCTGTCATCGCTTGTTAGAAATGCTGGAAAGAGCTGACTTTCATTAAGCAAGTACGACGAGTGGAGCTTCTGGGTGAGTCAGTAAATGCAAACTTGTCGTGCATTTTAGAATCGACTCTCAACGATGGATTCATCCTTCAATATTACGATCTTTTATAACAGCAATAGCTCTTGGAGCCCTTCCTGACTTTTTTGCAGCACTCATGACCACTGTTTTTCACCTGCTGGAAGTTCCATATCACGCTGAACTTGCCCACTGTTGCAACTAGATGCCGCTCTTGTTTCCCATTCTCAGTCACCTGGAGATACAAATACAACCACATCAATCAGTCTAATTGTTTACTGTTAACGAGGGGAACTGAAATGAGAAACATGGAGTGTATTCAAAGTTCAAAGAAATTCTTAGACATGTTGCTTGCAATAAGAGAACAATCTACTAAAGTCAAAAGTGGATAAGAGAGCAAGAAAAATATTTGGCCTGTTCTGCCAGATCCCAAATGAAATTCTAGGAATTTCCCACGAGATCTTTTCCCATTTGAGCAACCAAATTCATTGTACTAGTTACTAACATTATTTAGATGGACCATGGAAATGAAAATAGGTTTTTTAATAGGTGGAAAACAAAATATATTCATTGTGTTCCAGAGCATTCGAATTGGGCATTTGGCATTGCTACATTTATTTTTTTACAGGAATCTATATTTCAACGAGTCCTCATGATAGGTCATTTTCATGATATAACATAAAAATAGGAATATCTCATTCCCTGCTAAGATTTTTATCCTGTCATGTTATTCAAACCTGAGCTATTTATCTTCTCCCCTTATGCCCACCCGGGCCCCAACAACCCCAAAAGTGGAAACTTATCTCCACAAATGCTTCCTCAAAGCTGCCATTACAATGTAGAATTGTGTACTTTCATCTCCAGTATATACACACACAGTTAGAATTTCGAATAGTCAATAGTATTCTTTCATATCCAGTATATACACTCACATAATCCAAACAAAAACTAAATGTGACTCATATCTAATAAAACTACATTTTATCTTCCATGAAAGTAAATCTCCCTTGTGTTGCATCTGATCACAAATTAATGTAAACTAATTAGCTTGATCATTTTTATTTAATGAGAAACTATTCAGTTCAGCCTTCCAAAGCAATTTGATTGAATATCTAAGAAAATCATTCTGGATCCAAGAGCAGCAAATTTATTTTTAAGATTTCCAATCACAAATTAACTTAAAGCAATTGGCCCAACCATTTTTCATTTAGTGACGAACTTTTGCCTCCTCAGTCTTCCAAACTTTTCAAATCGGTTAGATTGAACCAACAGGTTCAAGCTGACAACAGCATCCAATGGAACAACTCTAGCAACATTCTGAAAACTTTTCACTCTTCAAATGGGGAAAATACATGATTTTAAAATATTCAGGCTGAAATCAGTTTAAAAGAGAAAAGGTTGAAGAGCCCAAAAAATACCAGGAAGGGAAATGATTTTCAATTTTTTTTTGGGGCACTATTAACAAGAAGTGTGATACCTGATAACATGCACAGAGTATGAAAAGGAACGATGAAATTGGACAGATAGCCAACAAAAATGTACAATGAATAACTTGCAACAACCAAAAATATCATGTAAGCTATCAACCAAATTTAGATGACAAAGATAGACAGACATGTATGTATCAAGCAAGATATAACATGAAATGTGGAAGAAATGTATCAACTTACCCATGAGAATTGGCCACCATGAAGTTTATTATCCACCCCAGCCATATGGGAATCAACGGGAGTCAGCTTCAACAATCTGGGAGCCGGGATCTTATTTCCCATACGACCACTGAATCCAGTCTTTATCTTCCCATCCTTGTCAGTGAACAAAGTGCAGATAAGGATCAAATAGGTGTCTGTTGTGCCCACTATCCATTTCCCATCATATGTAACATCAACATGAGTAATAGGTGAGCCAAGCCCTGGGAATGCAGTCTTAGCCTGCCTCATAGAAGTCCTTGAATACAACCTTATTTTCCCGTCCAGTGACCCAACAACAATTGAACCATCTCCAGCAGTAGCAAAGCACTGAAAATTTGTCCCTCTAGAGAATTGATGCCCTTGTGTCCAATGCAATACAGGTGAACTAGCAGTGGCAATATTCTGCACCATCCCTCTCTTCTCCCGCATATCCCATTGGCACAACCGATTATCATCCAATCCCAAAAAGGTCGACTGTGATGGATCCAATGCACCCTCAGAATCATTTGCAATATCCCTCATGGTAATATCTGTCCCATCTTTCTCAAATTTCCACTCGGTTACAATCCTTCCTGTCTCAATATCAAGCTGGTGAACCCCTGTAGAACGAGGCTTCCCATCCTTCAATGGACTCATAAGAAGCATGTTCGTCTCTGCCTTCATCAAAAGCCCCTTATTCGGGGTTGAACCTTCCTTGCTCTCCCTGCTATCGAATTTGACATGAACCCCTTCCATGAACCCGTGGTTAAAATTCTTAACAACCTGAACCTTGAATCACCCACCAAGAAACTATTATCCAATGCCCCAGCGCTAAGCCTGAATCTCCCCCATTTCCAGGCCGCTTCTCAAACTCCTCCATCAAGTCATTGGTCGATCTCGCCGGAGGGCTCTTCCAAGGCCCCTCCTCGGCATCTTCCCACATGGTATCGTCAGCCACCTCAGGCTTCAACCACCCGACAAAGTCTTTCCCATAAACCTTCAGCTTATTCTCCTCCGTCGCCTTCACCCCATACACATTCTCAAACAAACAATCCTGAAACCGAGTCACGAAACTCCGATAATCACCATCCCTGAAAAACTTCATCGCCCACACTCCTTTGCACAAAAAATCAACCCTCTTCTGCTCCCCAAACATCTTCATTTGCACCTCCGTCGAAACCCTAGCTCGAATCTTCGATCCCACCTTCAACACCCAAAACAACCCACTCCCACCGCCGCCATCACCTTCACCGTCACCCCTTACTCATCCTCATCAGCACTGCTCACTTTATACGTCTTCACGAAGGAATACATCGTAATTTTGTTTGGAAATAATCCATTTCGCTTTTAAAGGCTAATGATGTGAAGATAGAGCTTGACAGCATTGGGTAAATCAGGGCTCTGAGAAGGGTAATTGAGCTTGAGAGCTTTAAGCTTCGCATCGACATCATCAAGAGAAGCTGAGGTAGAGGTTGGGATTAGGGTTTTGCGGTGAGCACCTGAAGAAGAAGAAGAAGTGGGGTGCTGGGAAACGTCGTTGTCGTCGTCGTCGTCCTCCTCCTCCTCTTCTTCTTCTTCTACTTCTTCATCTGAATAATCAGAAAGGTCGAGACCTTCGCGACTGTGGGATCCTCCCATGATTATCCGGGTTCGATTGAAACAACGAAGAACCAAAATTCAAATTTTATTTTCTTACCTCCTTAAGAACTTTCTGGATCTGAATTCTGAAACTACGGTTTGTTAGTTAGGGTTCTTATATATAGGCGGTCCGGTTGGCGTTTATTTCACGCCGTGATTTGCTTCTTGTCTAAGTAATTTGTAGACACGTGTACGTTCTGTGTGGTCTGTTTGCAGGCCCAAATGTAATGCTTGTTTTGGATTTGGGCCAAGTTTGAGGCCCAAATTCAAATTCAGCCTTATCTTAGGTCGGTTCAGATCTGATGAGAGTCCAACTTTTATCATATCATACTGTCACTAATCGGTACATGGTTAATACTCTCAGTGTGGTCTAATAATAGGCCCATGTTTAGGCCCAATTGTTTTGGAGCTAGGAAGGTCTAAGGCCCAAAGTTGAATTTGGGCTTACTACATTGGGTTGCTTTACATTTGATAGCAGTCCCAGCTCTTCTATATCATATGGTTATTGCTATATAGTATAAACCAAACTTCTTAATAGATTAAGTGCCTCTTTTCTTCAACTGATTTCTGCTTGGTAAATAGCTAATTCAAGGTTAATTTACTTATATTATATAGGCATGATAGAGAGGTATAAAAACATTGCACCTATGTATAAAAAAAGAGATAAAAAATAAAAAATAATATGAAATTATAAAAATTTATAACCATAAATAAAGAAAAAATTTATTCTAAAATGTAACTTTGAATAATTATTGAATTCTTAAAGTTCAATTTAACAGCATAAATTGGATATTTTAATAGGTAGATAAGGATAAAAAAATTGAATTTGGATATTTTAATAAAAGCGAGCAAATAAGGTTTGTTTGGTTTAGCGGGGTAGCTACAGTTACAACTGATTATAAAGTAGTGTTTGCAAAATAGTTGATTAGAAATAGCTTATTGAAGGTTTATTTATTTATATAGATATAATAGAATGATATAAATAACAAAATATATATATATAAAAGTGATCAATTTAAAAAAGAAGGCAAATGGTTACCTTGGGTCCTAAAGCTTTATTTATCGTGATTGATTTGTTTCGAAAGGAATTTTAAATGATTGATTTAGTTTATATATTTTGAATATATTTTATAAAATATAGTAGATAATGATTATATATTTGTTTCTTTTGCCAATTTAGCAATCATTTGGTTCTTAATAAATATCAAGAACATAGTTGAAGATGGGACATGACTGATGATGAAATAGTAAAAAATATTTATTACATGAATAATATTTGGACATGATATTTATATGAATATCGTAATTTATTAAAAGAATATTATTTTATTTCATTTACCCTTATAAATAGTAAAAAAAAACTACAAACATTAGGATTTTAATTAATAATAAAATTAATAAATTTTTGACACCAATACTTTATTATAATATGAAAAATCGCCCTCACTTACTCTAACATAAGAGCTCTTCCCTTCCCTGACGCCCTTTTTAAATTTGAACGCTTTTACCAATCGAACTATGATTACTAAATATTTCATAAAATCATGATAAAGGATTTGTTTAATAAAATCAATGCTAATTACATTTATAATTTAATAAGTAATGAGAGTCGTTATCTATTTAAAATAATTAAAATATTATTTTCTTTGAATTTTCAAGACAAAGTGGAATTGTCTACATAAATAATATATGAAATGATAATAGTTTTTTTTTTTTTTTTGATATTTTAATAAGAGTTGTTTTAGAAAAAGCTGGATATCTATTTTTTTTCCTATCATGATCTGTTTAGCCATAATCACCTATCAATAGCTCATGATGAGTAGTTACCAATTCGCATATAAGAGCTTATTGAGGTGAATAAGTTATTAGCTCCCAAATTAATTCAACAAATAGATATTTATGAAGCAAAATTCTATAAAAACTTATTGTGCAGAACTGCCATCACCTTTCCCAATTACCTCAATCAAGCACCCCCTTTAAACTTTCCTAGCCTACTTTTTTGAATTTATTGCGCATTTTAAGAATTGGACCGTTTTGATTTTAAATACTAAAACCGCGCTTTTATTTAGGCAAACAAAAACAAATGACTTGGAGCAAAACTAACATGCCTCAGGTCTATTCACATGCTATGGCAATTCATCGACCAGACCGAAATCAAGCTTTCGACCCATTTCTCGTAAGGCGCATGAGATTCCCTTTTTCCCTGTCATGCTCAGTTCTCATAATCGGGTTTCTTAGCTTTTATAAAAACCCATTAGTTAATTTTATCTTTTTTTCCATATAGGACAACACATTTTTTTTAGAAAAACCATTGTTTACTAACATGTTTATCTTATATGGATGGATCATAAGTTTTCTTTATCGTTTATTTCATAAAAATAAAAACACATTTGATCAGAAATTGAATTTATAGTTAAAAAGAACTTTAAGTATATATAAATAAATTATTTAATAATATTAATGTATGTATTATCTAATATATAAATAATGATCTACTAAATTTTTAAAATTTATAGAATAATTTCAAAGAATTTTATGTGAGGTTTCAAGCAAATATCATAAATCCTAAAAATTACTATATATATATTTTTATTTCTTGTTCTCTCTAAATGATATTATACTTGGCCATGATTTATCCTTGTCATCCCATACGTTTTAATTGGGTAAATTTATACATATATTATTATATTTGAAGATACTTGTCTACCCTTAGTTTTACTTAATGTTTTAAATCGGATTAGATTGATTGGTCCAATTGATTGAACTATTGATCGATAATCTATTTCAGTCTGACTTTCATTCAGTGTTCGACTAATCCCTTAAACCATGAATCAATAACATTATTGGTTCAATCACGTATTGGATTTTTAAAACATTGAATTTACTCTATTGATTTACCCTGGGTTTTTAATCTACTAAAAAAAAACCTTTTTCATCTTTGATAAGAAAAACGTTTTAAAAAAGCAAGAATAATAATATTTTAAGATAAGCACAAGGATTGCAGTTATCAAAAATATTATTATTATTATTTTAAGAAAACTGGCACTACCCTACTCGGAAAAGTTGAAAAAGAGGGGGGTCCAACAATGATCCCACTACCAATAAATAATAATGCAAGACACGTGGGTCCCATCAAATGCTCACACTGGCAGTCGATCAGTGGAAGTCACTAGTTAGGGCAGGTGACAGAATTTGGGGGTCAACTCATACTGGATATATAAATAAATATATATATATATATATATATATATATATATATATATATATATTTACTTAAGCAGGAGCATTTGTATATTTGGCTGAACTGCAAATATGATGATTAATTTGAATGCATGATGCTATTTCCTCCACTTCTAGAGTCTGTCTCCCTGTTTACAACTAGATCACTAGTTTTTTTCAAAATTATCGAAATATAATACAAAAAATAATTATGGGCTATTTATTGACTAATTTCATTAAATCTTGAAGTTAATGATTGGATAATACTCTAATCATTGATAGAGCTAACATGTGTTTAGAGGGTCGAGAAAAAAGATCGTAATCCAACAAAGATGAGATAACTCCAAAAACTCATTCTCAATTTGAATTACAAGTTGCAATTGGCTTGCATGAAGTTGAAATCGCTAATAATCGTCGATCAAATATACATTGATGAATTTGTTTTCGAGTCTTATATACAACACTCGTTACACTATAAAAGTTGGGGACAACTCTTAATGCTCATCAAAACCCAAATTTCCAATAACGAGGCGTTTGAATGCAAGACGCTCCATTAAAACAAATTTCGCACATCCGACACATTTTGCTTCCGCTAATACCTCCAATAACCGTAACGAGGCTCAAATCGATGATCATTAAAAACAAATCTAAAGCTATACCAACTTAGAGTTATAAAAAAAATGTAATAATTTAAAAAATAACTTGTTTTTATAATGAATATGATTTTAGCTCAAAACATTTTTATTATGTATAGATTAATTTCACTTGAACCTTTTGAGATTCGATATAAGTGTACATAATGGTGGAGATGGTTTTGGTAGGTCTAGAAAGTATCCAGAAAAAAATTTACTAGGTTCTTCTATGATAATAAAAAGAATATTATTAATTCTCTTTACACTAAGCTAACTCTTATATTAATTTAAGTGCTTTTCATTTAAATATTCATGTCAAATGTTTACTCATATTTAAAAGAGCTATGAGCGTATTTAGTTTTTTCAAATTTTTTTAATTAATATAATTTAAAAATAAAAAATAATGCCTCAAATTAGCCAGATAAACAATAATATAATAAATAGTTGTTTATTACTGAATTTTTATTTAAATTAATGCCGTAATCATTAATGTCGTAATTATTGATTACAACATTATAAATATTTTGAAATTTTTTTTAAGTATTTATCAGGTATTATCGTTCAAATACTAATTTAGATATTATTTTTATTTTAAAACTATTTTAATAATTTTCTATTTAATATTAAATACATCCAAAACTCTATTTAAAATCTGCAGCCGACTTGATTGTATGCATGGTTGTCATTTTTCCGCAGTCAACTGAGAATGACAGTCTGTGACTACGTGAGGTTAATGTAATTGTAACCTGAATGTGGACTCGGTAATAATATGATAAATTCATTTAAAATTAATTAATTATTTGAAGTAAAAACATGTGGTTTAATGTTAGTATTTTAAAATTAATTACTTAGATGTACACACACGTGGGAATAAAGCAACGGCTTTCTCTCTATTTTCTTTTTTTTTCTCTTTCCGTGCTCTTAACTTTATTATAAAGTCTGAAATGAAATCATAAAAAATACTTTTGCTAATTCCACACGTGGTTAATATGTCACGACCAATGACGGATTTTTATTTTACCCAGATTCGGATAAAACACATGGGGAAATCGCTTTTGTTCTCGTACACGTGAAGAATGCGAATCCATTCTCGAGAAAGTCGATGATTAGTTGGCGAGAACAGAGAGAAGTCAGATTTTCTCTGCCGCCAAACAGAGTGCAGAGTGGAAATGATGAGAATAGTGATGAATGGAAGGGAAATGCCGTAGCTTTTATTCAATTGCAGAGAAAATTCTGGGGCTCTGGAAGAGATTGAAAAGAATAATACTAATCTTTCTTTCTAGCTGTACATACAGTTCCTTTTCTTTTCTTTAGGCTAAAATGGTAAAAGAAAAAGATGATAAATGTGTGTAGAGATATCAAGAACTGTGGGCATTCCCGGTGGTGGCAGAATCCGATGAATCACCGCCGACAAAGTCCATCATCGTCATCCATTGATCAAGGTCATCTCCAATCATATCCCAGAATCCATTTCCGTTTATATCCCCGGTTTGCGCCGAAAAATTGCTGTTCCCTTGATTTTCCTGAAGGGGCTGCTCTGTTTCCACAGTATCTTGATCAGTCAACAGTGTATTATCCGGAAAGGGAAAATTGAGCTTCGCCCTTGGCCCCCTGAAGTCAATGGCGGCCTTGTCGTATGCTCGCGCCGCCTCTTCCGCCGTATCGAAGGTTCCGAGCCAGACCCTCGCGGCGCGGCGAGGGTCTCTGATCTCCGCCGCCCATTTCCCCCACGGCCTTTGCCGGACGCCGCGGTAGTTCTTCTTCTTCTTCTTAATGGTGGTGGTAGGAGGAATACTGACGCTCTTATTGTCTTCTTGGAAGAAATTGCAGCCCAGACAGCCTTTGATTTTACAGAATTGACAAGGTTCGGGGTCGGCATGGGGAGAACGCGCTGCCATGGACGGAGGAGGTGGTGGCTCGGTCCAGCTGGTGGGGAAGAGGCGGAAGTCCTGAGTAGCCCCGCCGGAGATGACGGTCTTGAGGGCGGCGACAATGATGGAACCTTCCTGTTCTGGGGTGAGACGCTGCGGCGGAGACTGGGCGGCGGGGGGGAACGGAGTTTGGTCGGACTTCTGCCGCTTTGAGGTTTTTTGTTGCATAGCGGCCAGAGGAGAGAGTGAGATTTTCTTTCCTTTTCTGGGTTTTCAGATGTTTTTCGGCGGCTATGGATGATGTTTGGTGTCAGATGTCCGATTTCCGATTTCCGATTTCCGATTTCGGATGTTTGAGAAACAGAGGGAAAGAGCGGCTTATATATGTATACCTATAAGGCGCGATGTCTACTTGGCAGCCAGCTGGCACTACCCCGTTCACACGCGGCTTTGAAGGTATCACGCAGATTTAGATACATAGACAGCGACGTTAGCCTTTATGAAGCAAATGGGAGATTGGAGTCGCATCAGTGATGATGACGTCAGTCAATTTAGTGACATGGTAGGTGACGTCACGCGGGGACTCACGCCAAACCAACCTTTGGATGACGTGGCATGCGGCATTGAAACATTAAAGCGTAGAAGCGAGTAGTGAGATGAGATCTACGGTCATACTCGGCCCCGGCCCCGACCCACTCTCTTTTATGTATGTATGAGCTACCAGCGACGCGTTGACTGCCTTGTACTCGCTTTGTTTTACTCTCTCTTGACTCTTTATCACTTTGGCGACTTTATCACCTTTCTCTCCTATTAAAATAATAATTTGCTTTCACTTATAAAATTTAGCTTTTTTTTTATTAAAACAAGTTTTATATCAGTTATATAATAATTTTATTTATTAAAATCTATATTTTCTAAATAAAATTTTAATTTATACAAATCTCAAAAAGAAAATCAACATCTTAGCGATATATATATATATATATATATATATATATATATATATATATATATATATATATATATATCATAAGGATAGTTTTTAAAAAATATATGTACTAGCTTATCATTCATAACTTATATGACACTATCCTCAACATTAAAATACAGTTATAAGAGGCTGCTGTTCCTGATTACATTCTCATTAAACATAATTTACCATATCATACCTAAAGTGTTTAATGATAAAAATAAATATTTGTTTTTTTATTTAGAAAATAATATATTTATTTCGGGTCTTTAAACCCGACTCGGGCGATAAAAAGTTTAAAAAAAGATGAACTTTATGTTAACAATATAATATTCCCATATGCATTCAAACCCTATAAAAATAGAATATTTAAACTGAGTAGACATTAAAAAAGATATATTTGTTCACTAAAAACAAACTAATATTTTTCATAAGGTTTTATGAACAATTTGTGTGAGCTGTCCTTGTAAATATAATTTCGTTTACATTTATATCAGTTGGAAACGAGACATGGAAGGTTCCAAATGATTTGACCATGTCATGCCTAATATAAATTGAAGTGTAATGGCGTATACCTAACAGACACCATATATGGTGTATGTGTATATCTCATCTTGAGAACAACGCTTCAAATGTTTGTGGGGAAATTGATTAGGGTGACAAGACCCTTTTCAGCAACGCCGAAACCACGACCTCCTTCCAGAAAAAAATTCGACATGATCAGCCCATGGATGGTATTGAGACAGGGGAAGTCCTTTTCATCATTTAAGACTTGAAAGGAAATAACTGAGGCAAAGGCTGGGAGATGGGTCCCTCATGGGCCAGCCTGGGTCCAACGTTAAACCAAAAAAGAGAATGTCAAGACAATTTTGCTGTCCGATGAATCTCATCAAACTATGAATAACAAATTGACATGTGGGTCTTTTCAAAACAAAAAAAAAAGGAAAAAAAAATGGGAAATCTGTGTTTCAAGTTTCAACCCATTGATGAGAATAATTACACGTTTAAGTAAATATTCAGTAAATAATTGTGTGAATAGATTGTCGTACAACGTGTTATAAAACAAAAGTTTTAAATAGAAATATGTTCCTTTTTATATATATCAAAAGGGAGAAGGAATAAGTGAGAGAATTGAGATGGAGATAGAAAAAAGAGAAATTATATTTCCTTTGGAATATCTAATACAAAGGACGACGAATGTAGTTCATTTGAACTTCAAAACAACTTTCAATGAATTTGGTCATTTATCATACAATGAACTAATTTATAATACTCATTTTGAACGATCATTATTGGGTAATACGTCTCATTAAAATCTTCATAAGAAAAAACCTAAATTGGGATAAAAACTCAAAGCATGAAAAAGATAATATTCATAATGATATCGGGTAGATTGTTCTTGGCCATTAGATCACCTCATAAAAACTGGCTAATAAAACTCCAAACGAGACAAAACCCTGACGGCTTAAAAGAAAGATAAAGAGTACCAACATATCATTACAAGACGCCTCCCTCGTGCTCAGATCTTTGCTAGCGCATTCCAATCTTATGTATTAAATTTTCTCGAACGCAAGCTCTGAAGAATGACTTTGTGAATAAGTAATACTCTCAAATTATACCATAACAGCTTTATAAATACTAAGCAGTGATAATAAAAGAATGATATTTTTCCTAAATAAAATAAATTTTTAAAAATAAAAAATAAGAAACTCTGTAATTAATATTAAAAAGCTCAAATGTGAAATTATTAATTTAATAATTTAGACCCAAAGGTCATATGATAGGAAGATTATAAAGCAAAGTAAATATGAATAATTTGATTTGCAAATAGAGGAGAGATGAAGACCAAATAACAAAAAGGGAAAAAGAAAGCAAAATGGGTTGTTAAACATAGCCTTAACATTTAAAAGGAGAATAAAGGCAAAATATCTCACTTCGTCTTACAATGTTACAAATCTGCTGTGATAAAAGAGAAGAGAAGAGAAGAGTAAGAAAAGAAGAGAAGAAGAAGAAGAAGAAGAAAGAAGAAGAAAAGAAAAAAAAGAGAAGAAGAAGCAAATCAAGGTAATGGAACTTGTTGTGAACTTCTTACGATTCGTACTGCACTTTTGTATGGATACTATTCGGGCTCGGAATACCTCTTTTATGCAGTAATCCGTCGACGATTGTTTTATTTGGTTGTGGTCCTCAATGGAGGAAAAATTTACAGAGAAATGCCGTTTGAGGAGAGATGTCATTCTTCTTTTTAAACCTACGTTGTTGGGCTACACCAATTTTCATCACTCATCCAAATTGAGTCGATTCAAATTTTAGATAAATAGACTTATAGAGAACAAATTTACCTGAAATAAAGATATCCAAATTCGAATTTACCTGGACCAAAATTCACAAAGTAAGTAACAATTCAGCCCCCTCAACCGGTTTTAGAACATCAACCGGAGTAATTCAGTCGTTTAAATCATAACTCGGCTTATACTCATCCAAATGAGATGATTCAAATTTCATTACAAATTAGACATATGAGAATTTCATGAAGATATTATGATCAAATTATGTCTCTAATGTTCCTAGAAAATTTTCAAATATAGGACACATTCCAAGATTTGTTCTCGAAATTGTCTAAGAGCAAATTATATATATATATCCCATGCCAAAATCAAAGTTGAAACATTAAACTATAAACAGTAATAAACAGAATACTGAATTATGATGAAGAATTTATTTAAAAATGGATTCTGTAAGCGCCCGAATTGTTTAGGCGCACTGGTTACGGAAATCGAAATTGTATAAAGATTATAATCAGACATATACTAAATAACGATAATAATAATATGATCATGTTATGAAAGTTAAAGAGAATACACGATAATTTTGCTATATGAAAAATATAAATGAGAAGGTTATAAGAGACATTTCTGAGCAACGAATATCTCATAAGATACATATCAATATTATCATACATGCAGATATCTTTTTCGATACTCTAAAAGATTGTTAAGAAAATATAATAAAACCGATTGCTTGCTTATTGACGTAGTTGAATAGATAGACATGCTTCATAGTGGGATACAAATTACCGTGAGTATTACATTTATAGATATCAGGTCTCGTTTAGGTCGATGAGATAGGATCCCGCTTTGATTCATTCTAGTGGCCCCAAGCCATTACATAAATAGAGATAACTCAGACGTGATACCTGATAGTACCTTCAGTACATACGCTCTTTCCCATATCCACTTCTGCTTCATGGTGCATGAAACATAAAAGAAAATGGCAAGTATAAGCAAATGAGATGTATATGATATACTTATTACGACATGAAATATAAAGACTCATATGCGACGATAAGATATATTACGAGAATAATAAGCAAATTGTAAGATGACACAAAAAGTATATGAAATATGATGTTAAATGAAACATGTTATGAAAAAGCAGATATGAGAAATGGATAAAAGATATAAATGCTATATTTGTCATAAGTATATGCATGTATCGATAGTGAGATGATCCTTATTAGGGTCGCCCACGAGCATTATTCCCACTGGTTATACGCTAGTGACGCAAAGTTTGAATCCCAGGAGATGAGAAGAGAAACCGAGGATGTGACAATCCAGATCAAGAATCAAAGTCAACACATCACTAGGTCCCACTGAAAGACCATTTGGTCTAATGCATATGTATTTTTGTTTCTTTTGTAATCAATGTAAATATTATAAATGCTTGAACACCTATATATGGAGCTTGTATATATTTTGTAATCCGCCTGCGTAATATAAAAGATAAGTTAAATGTTTAATATTATATGAATGAACAAGGTTAAAGTTTATAAGTTTATAGTAAACATGGAAAAAAAATGACACCCTCGCTTGACATTGGGTGCCGAGTTAGGGCCATACTTAGTGGCACGCAGCCTCGATTTAGGCGTCTCTCGAAAGCCCATGTTTAAAGTGATTCCTAGATAGAAGATAAAGATTAAAAACATGTGTTTAGTAATGTGTTGACCTGATGTGGATGTCCTTGTGTTTTATATAGATGGATCATCCTCCAAATCCAGCTGAAGAAGCAGCTGAGAGTGTTAACCCTGGAGTTAAGGGATTACCAGCTTCGGACCCTTCTGAACCTGTCATAAGTGAGTGCCAAGTTCTGGTTGAGCCAAATGAAACATTACTGAGGATATCTCAGGACATGGCTCGGGTGTTGGAGAGATTGACAGCTCCGAAAGCCCCGATAGATATGGTAAGAAGACATGGAGCTGAGGAATTCCATGGATCAAACATGGAAGAGTCCGATAAAGCCGACTCGTCGAAAAGCCGCAAATAATAATGAGGAGGCGAGATGCCCTCCGATCAAAGAGTGACATGTGAAGTTTCTCTATTGCAAGGCAAAGGCTTATGATTGGGCGGAAGCTAGTGTTGAGGAGTCCGAGGCCTGCATCCCATACCATGGGAGTTGGTCCAAGAGTTTAGGGCCAAATATGTCTCCGATATGTACGTGGAGACTAAGTGAAGCAAACTAACTCAGCCAAGGAACTTATTAGTGGCGGAATTTCATGAGAAAGAATTCGCCTATCTTAACAAGTATGCACTGACCGCCCCTCACCGAGGCATTCTGTAGCGCTTGAGAATTGACTAAATGAGTCCATAAAGATATCTCGCGCCAATGACACTTCCAGCAAATAAATCTCTATCGCCTGGTTCCAAGGATGAAAAGTGGAGAAATTCGAGGCAAGAGAGAAAGATTTCGTAAGAGGAGTTTTATGTGAGGAGCCATTCCTCCTGCAAAAGAGCTAGAGAGTCTCAAGTTGAGTCAGTACAGGGTTCGACTACAAGAGGTAGAAGACATGGAAGTATAGTGGTACCTAGTTCTGGTAGAGGTGTTTCAACTGGACAAGGAGAAGTCCCAGAGTGCCCTCATTTCCATAGAAGACATTTGGGTGTGTGTAGATTATTGACAGGAGGATGTTTCAGATGTGAAAGCATTAAACACTTGATAGAGAATTGTCCCCGAGAGTCAGGGGATAATAGGAGTTTGCAAGGTAGTGGTAGAGGGAGATCTGTTGCACCACCTTCGACTTGGGATCGAGGTAGGGGTCGAGGTGGCCCGACTCAAGATAGTGGGACGGGAGGCAAAGGTCGAGACAAAGGATCGCCCTATGCCTACAAATTTCTAGCACGAAATATGCTATGAAGGCTCGCGAGGACCATGATGCTCAAGTGATCACGTATTTTCTCTCTTATGATATCGAGATGAATGCTTTGATGTGACTCGACTCTACCTATTCGTATATCCGTACTTAACATGTGTTTGATAGAATGCCACGCAAAGCAATTACTATATGATATGCTTGTTACTAGTCCCTTGGGGCATAGTGTCAAAGTCAATCGAGTGTATAAGAACTGTCACCTAATGACTCATGATAGAGAGTTTTCCGTTGTTTACTTGTTTTTTCCGTTTCATGAGTTTGATTTAATTTTGGGAATTGACGTTTATCCAAACATCAAAGCATACTGACAAGTGATAAGAAAAAAGTAAGGCTTTAAATGTTCGACCACGAGGTAATCAGATATGGTATCCAATATGGAGCCGCGGTCAAATGTAATTTCAAATTTATGCAAGCCCGACGATTATCGAGGAAAGGCGAAGCCTTTGCTTGGTGCTTGACTCTAAAAGAGGTCAAATAGAATTGGAAAATATTCTGGTTGTGAAAGATTTTCCAAATGTGTTCCCTAAAGAGTTACATGGTATTCCACTTGTAAGAGAAGTGGATTTATCTATTGAGATTTTATCGAGAACAACTTCTACTTCTAGGGCACCATACAGGGTGGCTCTAACTGAGTTGAAAGAGCTAAAGATTCAACTACAAGAGCTGGAGCAAAGCGGTTTATCCGACCAGTGTTCTCCCCGGGTCGACCTGCTTTGTTCAGGAAAAGAAAGATGGCACTCCTACGATGCAGATCATTACTCCAGAAATCAATGCGTGACAAAGAAAACAAATACCCACTATTGAGAATTGAAGATCTCTTTGATTAGTTAAAAGGAGCGGGTGTCTTCTCAAAGATAGACCTGCGATCAGGGTACTAGCAGCTAAGAGTGAAAGATGTCGATGTGCGTAAGATAAAGACTTAACTCGATATGGCCATTGTGAGTTCTGGTAATGCCATTTGTCACTCAATGCAATCGGCCAACATTCATGGATTTGATGAATAGGTGTTTCAATTCTATTTAGACTGGCTTGTCGCGGGCCTTATCGATGATATATCGGGTATATTCCAGAGATGAGTTGGAGCATGAGCAACATTTGAAAATAGTTATATAGACTTTGAGAGAGAAAAAGTTGTATGCTAAGCTTAGCAAGTGTGATTTTTGGCTTAAAGAAGTTTCATTCCTAGCTATATTAAGGTCTGGCTGGGAGGTATAAGAGCCACCGCTAAGATTGAAGCCGTGGTGAATTGGAAACTCGAAGTGTTACCGAAGTGAGTTTCATAAGAATGGATATTATAGAAGATTTGTGAAGTGGATTCTCTCGTCATAGCTTCTTCGCCACCAAATTACTCAAGAAAGGAATAAAGTTTGAGTGGTCGATAAATGCTCTAATAGTTTTGAATTAAATCTTGAAAGAAATGTCAGGTTGAAACACTAGTATTAATCGAACCTACTCCTGAAAAGAGTACACTATACAAAAAGGATGCCTGCATTGGTTTGGGATGTGCTAATGCAAGATGGGAAGAAGGCTTGGCGTACCCAGGCGCTAGCCACATGAACAAAATTATCCGACTCATGACCTAGAGTTGTCTGAGGTAGTGTTTGCTTTGAAAATATAGCAACACTATTTATACAGGGAAAAATGTAGAATTTACACAGATCATAAAAGTCTCAAGTATTTGCTGACTTAGAAAGAATTAAATTTGAGATAGCGGAGGTGGTTAGAGTTATTCAAAGATTATGACTGTATAATTGACTACCACCCCGGAAAAGCTAATGTGGTAGCAGATGCCTTAAGTAGAAAGGCAATGACAGCAGCTTTGTCACTTCAACACAGTGAATGGAGACTAGCAGATGATGGAGCTATATTAGCTCAATTAAAAGCACATCTTGTGTTAAAGAAAATGATTATAGATGCTCAGAAAAATGATGAAGAGATGCAGAAAAAGGTACAGATGGTCAGAGATGGTGATAAGATTGGGTTTTCATTAAAAGAAGAGGGAAGTTTGTATTTCCAGGACAAACTATGTGTGCCAGATGATAAAGAGCTAAATAAAAAGTTGTTATTTGAAGCTCATAATACGGTATTTACCGTGCATCCTAGAGGTAATAAGATGTACCAGAATTTGAAATAGCAGTACTGGTGGAAAGGAATGAAAAGAGATATGATAGAGTACGTGTCTAAGTGTTTGACGTGTCAGCAAGTTAAAGCTGAACTCCAAGTTTCTATAAAGTTCATTAATCCCCTTCCCAATTCCTTAATGGAAGTGGGATAACATTACCAGCGGATTTTGTGTCTAAGCCCCTCACGCAAAAAAAACATGACTTTGTTTGGGTGATTGTTGATAGGTTCTCAAAGTTGACCCATTTTATACCAGTAAGGATTGACTATTCTATGGATCGACTAGTTGAGTTAT
Organism: Tetrastigma voinierianum; assembly: GCA_016808115.1. Lineage (NCBI taxonomy): Eukaryota > Viridiplantae > Streptophyta > Magnoliopsida > Vitales > Vitaceae > Tetrastigma > Tetrastigma voinierianum. The sequence goes on along the minus strand of JAEQBH010003331.1, from coordinate 366,446 downwards.
ATGTGGATGAGATTGTGCAATTGCATGGTGCGCCATTGTCTATTGTGTCAGATAGGGATCTGCGATTTACATCGAGATTCTGGAAAGAATTACAGTTAGCCTTAGGAACTCGACTTAATTTCAAAAGATAACATCTCCACCCGCAGCATGTATCGACAAATCTCGAGAGGTTCATTCAAGTGCTCGAAGATATGCTTCGGGGATGTGTAATGGAATTCATTGGAAGTTAGGATAGGTATATTCCATTGATAGAATTTGCCTATAACAACAGTTATCAATCAAGCATTGACATGTGACACCATAGCATGAGGCTTCAGACGTCGGAGATGTAGAACTCCGACAAAAGGGATAGAATCGAATGAAAGATAAAGTAATCGTCCAAACATAGTAGAAGATATAAGCAAAGTTCAGGTTATTCCTAAGAAAGGTCGCTAAGCCGGGCAAAGTGATCGACAAAGTCAAATGCCGATTTGAAAATGATGATATTAAATATGAAGTGGGTGATAAAGTGTTCTTAAAGGTATCTCCATAGAGGAAGGTGCGGATTCGGGAAGAAAGGGAAGCCGGTACTCCGATGCTCATTGGCCCATATGAAGTTTTAGAGAGAATCTGACCAAATATATCGCCTGGCACTCCCTCTCCGCAGTTACCAAGTTGCATGATGTGTTCCATGTGTCTATGCTTCCGAATACCGTTTCGATGGGTCACATACTACCAAAGGTAAGAAGTACAAGTATAGACAATTTTTCATATGATGAGGAGCCAAATGCTATTTTGGCTTAAGAGGTGAAGCAGTTGCGGAATAAGCAAGTATAGTTAGTGAAAGTGTTATGGCAACACCATGGCAGGAAAGAAGGTACTTGGGAGCCAGAAGCAACTATGAGAGCGCAGTACCCACAACTCTTCAGTTTAGGTATGAATTTCGAGGACAAAATTCTTTTTAAGGGGGGGAGAGTTGTAATACCTCAAATTATACCATGACAATTTTATAAATATGTTTAGGTAGGTTAAAAAGTAAATGTATATTTTCCGAATAAAATGTAATGCTAAAATAAAGTAAGCAAACCTTAATTAATAGCTAAAAGTCGATATAAATTAGAATTTACCAATTCCGGACCCAAAGGTCATATGATAAGAAGGTTATAGACTAAAGTGGAAATATGAATAACTTGATTTGCAAATAGAGGAGAGATGAAGGACCAAATAACAAAAAAGGGGAAAAGACAGCAAAAATGAGTTGCCAAACATGGCCTTAACATTTAAAAGGGAGAATAAAGGCAAAATATCTCATTTTGGTCTTACACAAGAATTGGTTGAGAGAAAAGAGAAAGGTAAGAAGATACAGAAGCAAGGTTAAGAAGAGAAGACAAGAAGAAGAAACTGCTATGAAACTTGTTAGAACTTTCAGATGGGCTTTATATGGATTTTGGTATGAATTTTTGTATGATACTTGTCTGGGGGTTTGGAATAATTCTTGTGTAGAATCCTTGTTTGGAATGGTTGTTTGGTTTGGCTTGTGTCCTCACCTGAAAGAAAATTGTAGATAGAAAATGTCGGGGAGATCGTCTGCTTTTTTAAACTCATGTTTTTGTTTTGGCCATAACTTTGCCACAAATCATCCAAATTGAGTGATTCTAAATTCTGGATAAATTAGATATCTAGAAGAATAAATCTCTATGAAATAGGTGTCTCTAAATTTGGACCCTAAGAAAATCTTAAAATTCACAAAGTGAGGCTCGCTTTTGGGTCAATTATGATACACTTCTGTGGCTCTAAGAGCAGCTTTGGGATTTAGCTAGGCTGAGTTTAACTCATCCAAACTGTGATTCAAATTTCTAGGTAAAATAGACTTCTAGAAAAAAAAAAAAAAATTATTGAAATAAGTATATCCAAATTCAACCTCATTGACCTAGGTACCACAAAGTAAGGGAACACCGGTCCCCGAAATCCGTCCCATCACCCCCGAACCCGAGAATTCCTATTGCTTAAATCATAATCTTGAGTTATACTCATCCAAATGAGATGATTAAAATTTCAGTACAACTAGACATCTAGGAGAACAATTTTCGCTGAAGAAATTCATGGTCAAATTCATAAGCCTCAATGTTCTAGAAAATTTCAAATATAGGACACAATTCCGCATTATGTTCCCGAAATTGTCTAGAGTAGTTCGAATATTTAGACCATATCTCCTTAAATTAAAAGCTCAATAACATGATTTTTGAACCATAAGAAACTTAAGACATAGAAGTATATTGAGTTAGAAGATCACTTTCTCTAACAATTGTGTTTACAAGGTCAAAATTTTAATCGAAAATGGACTTAGGAGCTGCCTCGAATTGTTTAGGCAGAATTGGTTATGGAAACTGAAATTGTATAAAGGTTATATAATTGTATTGTTATTTGAAATAATACATCATAATAATATGATCATGATAACACGTGTTATGAAAGTTAAAGGGAATACAAGTATAATTTTGTTATATGAAAAAGTACAGTTAAATGCTTATAAGAGATTATTTGATAATGAATATCTCATAAGTATACATGATATCAATAGTTATTCATGTATATGAGATATATTTTTCTGATACCTAAAAGATTGTTAAGAAAACATAATAAAATTGATTGTATGCTTATTACCGGGTAGTTGGATAGATAGGCATGCCTATAGGGATATAGGCGCTTGTCGCAGTGATACAAATTTATAGGATATCGAGGTCCCGTTTTGGGTAGATGAGGTTATAGTGGCCCGCTTTGGGCTTGGCCATACAAATAGAGATAACCTGTCTCGCATAATGATAGTACTCTTCTGCATACGCTTTCCCATATCTACTTCTAAGGTTTATACAGGCATGAAACATAAAAGCAAATGACAAGTATATGCAAATGAGATGTATATGATATATGACATGATATGAGAAACATAGCACTGCTATGTGATGATAGTATATGGTTATGAGAACAATAAGTGAATTGTAAGATGGCACAAAAAGTATATGAAATATGATAAGAAATGAAACATGTTATGAAAAAGCAGATATGAGAAATGGATAAGTATATGTAAATGTTATATTTGTCATAAGTATATGCATGTATCGATAGTGAGATCCTTATTGGGTCGTCCATTTAGTATTATTCCCACTAAGCTATAAGCTTAGTAATGAGTGTTTCATTCGCAGTAGTATAAAAGAGGAAACCAGAGGATGTGATTAACTACTTTCAAGAGTCAAAGTCAACACATCACTAGGTACTCCACCGAAAGACCATTTGGTCTAATGTATATGTATTTTTGTTTCTTTTCAGGCAATGTAAATATTGTAAATGTTGAACACTTTCATATATGGAGCTTGTGAAGGTATATTTTGTAATCCGCCGCTGCATTATAGCATAAGTTAAATGTTTAACATTATATGAATGAACAAGTTTAAAGTTTATAAGTTTATAGTAAATATGGAAATACGATTTCCCGCTGACATCGGTGTCGAAGTTAGGGCTTCACAATAAGTCTACTAAATTATCACTTGAGCGTATTAGTTGAACATCAATTTCACCACTCTTCTAGAGTTCATGTGTATAAAAGAACTTTGGAGAAATGTGTTTAGTTCTATCTCCTTTGATATAACCTCCTTTGATTTGTGCAATGCATGTAGCATTATCTTCAATTAATATTGTCGGGTTGTCTTTGATAAAGGGGAGTTCGCATGATTCTTGGATATGTTGAGTCATCAATCTTAGCCATATGCATTCACGACTTGCTTCGTGAATTGCTATAATATTTAAATGATTCAATGATGTGACCACCATTGTTTGCTTAAAGGATATCCATGAAATAATAGTTCCATTACAATTAAACACATACCCTGTTTGTGATATGACCTTATGTGGGTTTGAAAGGAATCTTACATTAGCATATCCAAACAATTGCTACTTTGATTCCTTTGAGTAAAACAGACTCCATATAAATTGCTCTATGTGAGCTGGGTAATATATGCTTCGATACCATTCTAATGTCTTGTTGGAGTGGAATTTGGACCGCCACCAAATTAAAATGAAAAAGGAATATCCAAGGAGTATAGTTAGCAAGATACATAGCGTACCAATGACACTGAGATATGGATCTTTAGGACCAAGTAATTTTTCGCCAATTTTAATGACGTAAATTGGTCATTTTTCACGCTTAATTAAACGAATAACCATCACCAACTTAAAGGGTGTGTTTATCCATATAAAACGTTTTAAAATCTTCTAAGTATATGCCGATTGGTAAACTAAAACCTAGTAGGGAAATGTTTGATCCGCAGGTCGACAAAATTGCTTTCCTACGATCTTAATTTCAATCCATTTTTCAAATATTTTGTCAGTTTCGTGAGCTCTTCAGGAGTCCCAATAAGATTTTGATCATCAACATACACAACAATAATTGCAAATCCGGTTTATGATTTTTTAATAAAGATGCATGGACATATAGGGTTGTTTTCATATCCTTCTTTTAATAAATACTCGTTGAGGCGATTGTATCGACGTATGTCCGATCTGCTTCAATCCATATAAAGATCGCTTTAATTCGATTGGCGACATATTAATGAGTTTATATTATTGATTTACAATGAATTCTGTGATTATATATATGCTATTATGTGACTATAAGGTTGGGTGATGGACGGCAGATGCATATCTGAAACCTTGGGTATCTCACACTTCATGACTGAAGTTAATTATGTCTAGATCACTACTGTAAGACTTTATCGAGAACTAAATATCAATTGATTTTATATCTTATGACTTATTTCTATTGCAGACAAATACTCATTTTTACTCAACAGACTTTATACCTTTAGGTGTTTGGACTACAAGTCCAAAAACGTCTCTTTTCATTAACGAGTTTAATTTTGCCTGCATAGCTTCTTTTCATTTTGGCCAATCATTTCTATTTCGGCATTTTTCTACATTTTGTGGTTCGGGATCCCCATCATTTCTTATGATGTCTAAGGCCATTTGGAAAGCAAAATACATAATACAATATCATTTCGATCCCATTTATATCCTCAGGTACATAACTCATCGACATCTCATAATTTTCGTACCTTGCCCTTCCTCGATATTTGTTCATTTTTCAGCTTCTTCAGAGTTTGTTGTTCAATATTTGGTTCCTCTAATGGGGTTTGTTGTTCATCAAGTGTTCCCCACAGTGACATTTTGCTTTGTTTTTGTTCTCCTTTCCCTGAGCTACGCCTCTTGACCTTAATCGTCCCCACGCCTGCCGTGTTTTGGATTCATTCGCGATGTCCTTTAGGACTCCTTAACTGCGGCCGGAGCATTCACGCCAGGATATGTGACTTTGTCACTTTTGCTGCATCAACATATGACCGTAATTGATTTGCAAGATTATGTAAATGAATGATCCTTTGAACATTTAGTTTACATTGATTTGTACGAGGATCAAAATGAGATAATGTGGATGCATTCCAAGTAATTTATCGTCGTTCTTCTGGAATTGACTTTTCTCCTCCTAATGGTGGGAATACAATTGCATTAAAATGATAATCTGCAAATCTGGCTTTAACGCCCCAAAAATACCTTAGAATTTTCATAATAATTTTATTATATATTCCGGGTATAAACTGAGCCAAACTTGGGTTTTTCCGGGAATTTGTTAAATATTATATGATTGTATGACTAAATGTCAATTGCAAATGATTATATGATTGATTGATATATGCTAAGTGATTTAAAAGACTGAATCCGGAAATTTACTCAAGTGTCAAGGGCAAAAAGGAAAAAAAAAAAAAAGTGAAATGATGACCTAAGGGTCATTTGAGAAAATGTTTATATGTTTAAGTGCAAATAGAAGTGATATATGTGCTATAAGGTAAATTGAGGCAACTTAAATCCAAAAATGGGTTTTTGATGTGCGAAACATGACCTTGAGAAGGATAAGTGACTTAGACCATTTTTGGTCTTAGAAATCTCCTATTTGTGCAAAAACGCTGAAAGCTTGCAGAGAGAAAAAACTAGTGGTTTTGGAAATAATGAGATCGCAGGTGAATCTCTCTCCATGTTTCAAGGCGCAAGATCTTGCAAGATTGTTGAAGAAGAAAGCTAGGGCTTCAAAGGACAAGAGATTTCAAGGCATGACAAACCCTAGATTTCTTTAAAATGGTGTTGGTTAGAAATCCTCTAATCCATCCATGGGTTTTGCCTATGGTCAAGTTAGGATGATATTGGGGATATTATCGGGGAGGATTACCATGTTTTGTTTTGGGATTTTGAGGATTTATAGAGGAAATCGCAAAAAAAAAGGAAAATCGAAAATCAAGATAGTCCGGGCTCTGTTTACAACAGAGAACCCACGCCATGTGTGTAGACCTATGCCAAGGTGTGGGATACCTCGTCGTGGTGAGGTCAAGGTGCCAAAATGGCACCCCTCAGGTACTCCACGACGTAGCATTTCTACGCCACGACATAACTACTGTTCACAGGGAGCAATTTTTGGATTTTATTTACGAACACCTCGTATTCATACACCGATTGTTTAGGGACCCTAATAAAGGTTTAATGGGGGTTCATATAAGAGTATACGAGAGAAAACGTATCGTACCTTGCTGAAGCTTCGCCTCAGCGATATTCGTTTAGTATAATTAATTATTCAACCAGTAAGAGTGGATCATTTGTATTTGACTAGGTACGTGCGAAGACTTACAACTTGTGACTGCATCGAAAGAGACAAAGGATCGATAAAGGTCTCTGCCTTCCGTGACTCACCTCCCATTTCAAGTTCTATTCATGATATATATATATATATATATATATATATATATATATATATATATATATATATATATGTATGTGCGCATATATTCGCATGTGCGCATGTATTTGAATCAACTATATAAGTGAATTTTACTACATGTGAGTAAATTGATTTGAAATGTATTATTGAATGACGAACATGATGGATCTACCAACCGACTTTCATGAATGTAAATCAGATTTGCTCAATGTGAAATCACATTGCTACGAACGACAAATAGGCGGATTCACTAACCGAATCACGTGAATGTTATTAATTTCTATAGTCCAATGAGATTGTAATATTGAATCAAATCACATTACTACTAAATGACAATAGACAGGATTCACCAACTGAATCATCGCGGAATGCTGACTCTATAGTCATACGCGGAAATCGCAACCGGGGTGCGAAAAATGATATTAAAAGTGTATTTGTATATATCTTTACATTACATATAGACATTGTATAAAGGCATTATTTTGATAAAATGCATGACTGTATTGAATCGAAATGGAATAGAGAACTAAAGATGTAACCACTAAGCATGGAAATTTTTAGCGATTGTTTTTATCAATGCCTGTGTACCGGTAATAGGTAGTGATTGGAAAATAATCTAAGGCCGAGGAGCCTGAGTAATTCGTAAAGTTCACGGAGTATGTCTGGCCATATGCATCCTCACCATTTTTGAGCATGACATTGTTTCCTTTGTAAACAAAAGGAATCTAACTCCGAAATTATTTTGCACTCTATATTTGAATACAATTTCGATATTATATTGTAAATGACATAAAATGCTACTTTTGGTTAAATGCATATTTTGTAAAGGAATTGCATTGAATTTGTAAAATGCTTATGGGCTACTCTAAATTGAAAATCGCTCAAGAAAATTTGAGAAACGAAAAACGCTTTATATTAATGAAATGTATTTGATAAAGGGCTTCGCCAAGGCCCTCGTGTTTCGATTCGCATCCTAACGGCCGGGTTAAGCTCGAGGGTTGCTACACTTTAAGTGGTATCAGAGCATCCTGGATCCGGTTCGGACCCGCCAATCAGTCGGACTGGGTGGGTGCTAATCGGGGCTTTTAAAACATCTCCCGTTAAGGGTTATCAAATATCTTACATAGATGACGAATCAAACCTACATAACCTAAGTCTACGCTTAGAACTCATTTTGATACATTGTGGGGTACCAGCACATGGACCGCATAACCAAAACTCGTAAGTAGGAAATATTTGGTTGCCACCAAGACAAGCGCGGGGCGGGAGTACTCATGGTAAGATGTCAGTCTAATTCTTATTAGACTCATAAAGATGCATAACAACATGTCCCTAGGTAGATGTTGGTAATTTGGTTCTGATTATAAAGGGTCTAGCTATTAATTGAAGACATTTGATCAAGGACTCCGCTTAAACCATTCTCAAGCGGAATACGAGCAATATGAGGCTTAATATTTATCCTAATCGACATACAATAAATTTAATGAGAGTTTGAGAAGTAAATTCACTAGCATTATCAAGTCTTATTGTCTTGATTGATAATTAGGAATGGTGGCTCTTAATTTGGTCATTTGTGCAAGGAGCCTAGCAAAGACAACATTTATCAGGAAAGAAGACATACATGTGACAATCTAGCTGAGGCACTATTGTGCTACCATAAAATAATGAAAAGGTCCACACGGTATGAACAGTCCACATATGTCCCTATGTATTCTTTCTAAAAACCGTTGATTTAGACATGATTTAATTAAATGATGGTCTAATTCATTAACTTACCTTTGTGAACAAGGATCACAAAAAATCATTGACAAAAGAATATTTTGGTCTCTTTTAATGAGTGTCCATGTGATTGTTCTATGATACGCCGCATCATTGAAGATCCAAGGTGACTCTGTTCGCTATACTAAAGAGTAAAATCTTTAGAAGACGAATTTAGTTCATTACAACATATGACTCAATTAACAATATGGTCGTATGATATAACCTAAAGGAGAATGCCGGGAGTTTTTCCGTAATAATATTTTTCCCATAAATTATAGAGGTAATATATAAACACTCTTTATTACTTTCATTCATAGTTTCAATATGATATCTATTTTTGTGGATATCTTTAAAAATAAGCAAATTTCTTATTGATTTGCTAGAATATAATGTATCATTAATATGGAATATAGTTCCATTTGGTAGCATTATATTTGTTCTTCTGGAGCCTTCAATTAAATCTGATGCACTTGGTAGACAGATTACATTGACATTTGTTACTATTAAATTTAAAAAATATGTTTTTTCTCAAGGATTATATGCGTGGTTGCGCAGTCAGCAAGACATATGTCTCCATCATTCGTCTTGAAATTCAATAATACATAAATTTTGATAAAGATAAAAATAAAAATAACAAGATGATATTCTTAGTAACTCACAATAACATACATAGAATTATTTAATATTTACATTTTCATCATCTATTAAACAATTGAAATTATCTAGGACCTTCAAAAGTCCATATCAAAATAAGATAGGTCAAACTCATTTCCATTAGCAAAATTAGTTTATATTTTTTCATTTATCCTTAATGATGCTTGATACAAATCAACCAAATTTTTTGTCGTACGACAGGTACAAGACCAGTGTCCTTCCATTTCGCATTTGTAGCAAGTCTCTTCAGGAGTCTTGAAGGGTTTTTTTATATACACTTTCTCCATTTTCTTGTTTTGTCTCATCATTATTCTACTTATGGCAGTGAAATGGGTCTTTCTTTTTGAAAGGGTTAGAAGGATGATTACATAAAGATGTCAAGAATTCTGCCCACGACCACGACTAGGACCATGTCCATGCTCATGATTGCGGGATAAAATTGCATTCACTTCAGGGAATGGTTCAGGTCTAGTTGGACAGGATTGGTTGGTTTTCATTAGTAGCTCATTATTTTATTCAGCTACTAGAAGACATGATATTAACTCTGAATATTTAGTAAATCTACGCTCTCTATATTACCGCCACAGGAAGACATTAAAGCGCTAAACGCCGCGACCGCTTCTAGTATGTCTTCATCCGTGATTTTTCTCCGCATAGCTTCAATCGAGCTTATTTTAAATAGAGCTGGAAGAGTACCTACTAATTGTTTTAAAATCTGCAACCTCGATGCATCCGTCATAATGAGCTTTTGTTAAAATCACCGCTTTTGGTGGTCAACCTATCCTTCCAAGTCATTCCATAGAGAGAGAATATTTTGTGCTGAGATACTCATTTTCAAATCCTCGTGGAGATGATAACACCCCAAATTATACCCTACGCTTTATAACATGTTTCGGGGTATAATAAACGTGAAATGTATATTTATTCGAAATAAAATAAAGATAAAAACAAAAGTAGAATATGCATAAGTTAAACTACAAATAATACAAGATTCGAGGCTATTGTAAATATTATAAATTGATTCGCAAATATTATAAAGAGTTGGAATGACCAAAGTAAAATAGTACAGGATAAGATCATGATACACTAAAAGAAAGCCATCTCATTTGAACTGAGAAAGGGAGAGCAAATACCATAAGAGTAGGTTATAAAAGAAAGGAAGAAGAAGAAGAAGGTTAAGAAGATCACAGGTATGGAACTACTACAAATGAGTATAGAAATATGGTTTTGTATGGAACTATGATTTGGTATAGAAAAGTATGGAACTATGATTTGGTATAGAAAAGTATGGAACCATGAATATGTGTATGTAAACTAGGTGCTTATGGAACTGTGAATATTTGTATGAATACACATGTTTCGGGGTTGTATGAAGTCTGGGGCTTGGTCTAGGATGCGATGGATACATGTTTTAGAACCTCTATCTGTGTATGGTTTGGGTTTGGGAACTCCTAAAACTCATTTCTGTGGTTGGAGTTAAGAAGAGCTTTAAGGTCTAAATATGTGTTTGAGAAAGGTCTAGTTGCAAGTTGAACTCCAAAATTTCCTTATTGTCGACTATATGCAAGAGCGGATCTTAGGAACGGGTTTTTGGGTCAGAAATAAGGAGAATTTTGGCAGTAAGTTCTTCTCATGGAAATTGCAGCTACATCAATGAACTTGATATTAGCTCGAATTTCACCTGACTCAGAGACCAAGTTATGGTCTTTTACTCCGAACAACCAAATGCGAGAGGTCACAACAGTTGGTCGTCAAACAAAGATCGCCCAACAAGTTGGTCAAGCAAGAGTAATCACAAGAGTAATCACAACAAGACGCCACAACAAGATCACAAACAGGCTCAACAAGATTTCACTAAACAGGGAGTCACAACAAGATTCAACAAGGTTCACACAAGATTCATTAAACAAGATTACAAATAAAGGTTCATTAACAAGATTGGCTAAACAAGACTACTAAAATGGAAGAAGTCACAATGTAAGATTTCACAACAAGATTGGCTAAATGTTACTCACAACAAGATTGTCAAATGTTGTTTCGTCACTTCGCATACCGTCAACTCGTCAGGTTGGATCACAAGATTTAATTCTCCAACTTCGGTTGGGTCATAACCCTTCGCTTGAACTCCGATTTGCGTTCTCGGGAATTCTGGGCGGCATCGCTGAGTCAAGAATACATTTATATGCCCGAGGAGGATAGTAGATGTCAGACCTAGGTGTTAGAGCGAGCTCTTCCATGATGCCTCAGCTCGCTACCCGTAAGCTCGCCAAGACTGAATACAGATGACCTCCAACTTCGAAGGTCATAACTCCGTCTCGAACTCGAATTGGTGTTCTCACTTACTGAAATCCCATTGAGTCAAGAATCCATCAATAGAAAGTTTTAAAAGGTTGGAACTCATCTTAGTTTTAAAAAACCCTAAAAACAAAAGAGGTACTACAAGCATCATAGTTATTCATATCAGATGAATGCTCACTTATGAATTCATGAATAGCTCAGAAGGCTACATGGTAAGCATAGTTATTTATGCATATAAGGAGATATGAAATGCAACGATATGAATAAATGATCAGAGATATATATATATATATATATATATATATATCACATATGATTACCGAACAATAATTATTCGGAATAAGATATATACTAAAACAGTAAAATACACATTGATTGTCCGCTAGAACCTCGTAGAGGGATAGATGGACATTTATTGGGGAAAAACACTTGCCGCATTTATTCCTACCACGCTTGGTCGGCGACATAGATCCCGCTTGACCGTGTGGCCCCGAAGGGTCACCACAATACCCGGCACTCGTGAATGGTCATCGGCCTCATGCCAGCGATGATACCTGCCTACATTACCGGGCACTCATGAATGGTCATTGTTTTATTATTGTACCGATGATACCTTCCGGTTTCATATATTACCGACACTCATGAATGGTCACCGCTTTTTGGCAAAGTGATACCTTCCGGGTTTCATATTACCGGCACTCGTGAATGGTCGCGCCCATACAGTTGATGATACCTTCGGGTTTCATTACCGGCACTCATGGATGGTCACCGCCCATACAGTTGATGATACCTTCGGTAGATCCTCGTTTGGATCGTGGCCTAAAGGGGTCACCATGGGCCTCCGCACTCGTGAATGGTCACTGCCTCATACAAATACGATACCTTCGGCTTCATATTACCGCACTCGCGAATGGTCATTGTTTTATACAAAGGATGATAGCTTTCGGGTTTCATTACCGGCACTCGAATGGTCACCGCTTTATGCAGCTGATGATACCTTCGGTTTCATATTACCGGCACTCAGAATGGTCACCGCCTCATAGCGAAGATACCTTCGTTTCATACGGCACTCGTGGATGGTCACTGTCTCATACAGTGATGATACCTTCGGCTATCATATTACCGGGCATAGTACATTGTCTCACACAATGATAACAGCATCTTCAAGCCCTCATGGTTTCCTGTATCCACTTCTAAGGTTTATGCAGACATGAAACATAAAAGAAATGACAGGTATATGCAAAGGAAATGTTGAGAATATATGACATGATATGAGAAGCATAGCACTGCTATGTGATGATAGTATATATGCCATAAGAACAAGAAGTAAATACAAGTTGATATGAAAAGTATATGGATGATGATAAGAAATGGAACCGGGCATGATATATATATATGAGAAATGATAAGAATCAGAATCAAGTATGTGTGATATGCATTTGTATCGAAGTGTGGTGACTCCACAGAAGTCATATTCCCACTAAGCGTAGTTTAGCACTCCGTGTTCAATCCGTGTAGGTACGTAAGAGGAAATCGCAGTAATCCAAGAATCCACATCGCAAATAAAGGCCACACATCCATAGTGCTCACCTGGAAGCACCTTTAGGTCTATTTTGTATATGAAATTTTGTAACCAATGTAAATATTGTAGAGGTTGAACATTTCATATTTGGAGCTTGTATTTATATTTTGTAATCCGTCAAGCATGTATCGTAATACAAGTTAATTGTTTAACATTATATGAATATGTAAGGTAAGGTTATAAGTTTAAAAAAAAAAAAAAAAGAGAAAGGATCCCCTCACTTGACATCCTATGCCGAGTCAAGGCCACGCATGAGGCCTAAGGAAAATTAGCGCCTTTATACGGCCTTGTTTGGGATTTGTCACACTCGATTCCTAGCCCGACCCGATCATGATCCGAACTGTATTCTCCAGCGAGACTCAGGATCGGACTCCTTTATCCGATTTTTTTTTTAAAACCGAACTGATACCTATGGGTATGGCCTACATCTTATGTCAGTCGAAATCTCATACATTTACAGAGTCCTATTTATAACATACAAACTCGAACTTTTACATTTACAAATCGAGCTGAACCCACATGTAGTGAACCCTTACAAGTGTGTCAGTCTGTACTGCATGCGATGTTCACGATGTCTTCTCCCGTACCTACACGGATTAAAACCCGTGCTGTTTTTACGCCTTTAGTGGGAAGCATATTCTTATAACTTATACCGATACACATGCATTTGGGGATCGAATCATGATAAACTTATAATGTAACATATATCAAAATCATCATGAATTTATATAATCCAATATATACCAGTCGATATCATATTCGGTGAGCAAACTTAGATATACAATGGCAAGGCATCGCAATTCATCTCTTTACATAAATCATGATTTTCTCGATTTGTGCTCAGTTCCTATTCTGTCAATAACATAATTGGGTCTACTTGTACCTTGTGACTTTAATGTAATGCTTATGTTTGTATCGATATATACTTATTTAGGTCTCCTAAATGACATACATATCGAACTTATACTCGATACTTGTCTTTACTTATACTTATTTCGATCTCCCATAGAGTTACGTAACCTATGCTTATACAGAGGTACTAATCAAAGTAATGGCATTTATATCTATCCTCGTGATCTCCCGAGGAGTTTATAGAACATATACTTAGTTCTACTTGAGCTTACACTCTGTTCGAGGTACCCAAGGTATCGCTTCGTAGGATTACGGAACGTGATAACGGATTTCCATGGAACTTAAATCTTATACAAAGAGTACCAAGAAGTACTACTGATCAATTGTCCGCTTCCGATACCAACTCGCTTTGGTATCACATCCCAACAAGCCCTAGGTTACATACCCATACCTCACATTTGAAATCTGTGAGGTACTACTGCGAGTTTATCCTTATCCTAAGCTATACGGATACCCGAGGTATTGTTAAATTATATTATACTGGGATTCATACTTGTACTACGTAGCCTATCCTTATCTTACGAATCTTCTACTTGTACTACGTGAGTTTATTCCTGCATTTCTGATCTTATTTCCTAAGATTTTTGAAATGCTGCATATTTATTTTGATTTTATACACGTGACATGCAACTTATACATGTATTTCGCATCTTACGTATATTACGAACTTATACTTGTCTTAATGGAACTTATATTCGTGGTACGTGACTTATTCTTGTCTTACAGATCTTATATTTGTGTTACAGAACTGATTCTTGTATTTCGGATCTTATTCTTATGCGAAGGTACCCGTAGGTATGATGAGTCGGAACAGATCAGGATCATATCACATACAAGGTCGGATTAGACTTCTATAGATACGGACATTAGTCCTTCGTAGGTACAAATCACAGATTCATTATACGGAAGTACCCACAGTACGACCGATCTATACTTATTTTCGTAACTTACTTAATTTACCGATACGGAGTACCCGAGTTAGTACCGAGCTTATACTTATTTTATCAACGATACGAGTACCTTTTAGGTACTAATTGGACTTTATACTTGTTTTACTGATACGGGAGTACCCGTAGGTACTACTGGACTTATACTTATTCGGACCTCCCGTAGGAGTTACAGAGTTTTTCTTATACAAAACTTATACTCTATACGTATTTATTCATTCGGGACTCGTAGAGCTACGCAGCTTAATCAGATACGTGAGTACCCATAGGTACGACAATCCTGACCTGGGGACATGTGAGTGACCCGTAGGTACCATTAACTTAATCCGATACAGAATACCCGTAGTACCTGGCGTACGTATACGCAGGTACATCTCGATCTTTACACTTATTCTTTATTCAGTGTCTTATCATATGTCTATCTGACTAACTAGACCAATCATAAGAAATGACTAGGACGCAGTACAATAAGTACCCGAAGGTACGACATAGTGATCGGGTGCCGTAGCGACTACAGACGCCGCCGCCCACAATACGTATGCCAGAAGACGCTATGAGCTAAGCAAAAGCACCGACGAGCGCTAAGCACCAAAAGGCGCTCCACTCATTCATTTTTCGCCCTAGGTAGTCATATCATTATATGTCTTTCAGAACTTATAACCTTTCTTAATCACATTCCTCGCGGATCATGACATATTGCTTTTCATGTTCATGTTCATGTTCATGTTTTAGATCGCTTTCAAAGCCGCTATCATATTCAAGTTTCATGCCTATTCCTTACGGCATTTCAGACTTGTACGATATGATGTCTATCAACACATCATTCATATATTCTAGTCCTCTATGAATCTATTTTCTTAGGAATTGGAATCAATCCAATCGATCATCCAAATCCCGCTATGGCATTTTCATGCCAACTAGCCTGGCCACCGGGACGCGTACTGAGGAACAATGTGAAATATTTATTTTCCAGTGCCTTGTCTCGATATTTGGACACTGGATCTCTTTGTACTCCTTTAAATATAAGGTTCTATGGTTCTACTCCAACTGAATCACCTAAATCGATGACCGGAACCTTAAGATACGTCCGAAACAACTCGGACTACTCTATGATTAAAACTGATGCAGGAATTGGCTTGGGTATTATGGCTCCTACTTTGAGTGAATTTTTGGGCTATCTAGAGTCATAATTTGGAGGTACCTATTAGATTATGTTTGGTTTTTCTTGAAGTCTATTTTAATTGGCCACTTGAATCACTCAAATCGGATAAGAAATGAGAAAGTTATGGCCAAAATACAAACCGGGTCGTAATAGGAAAAACAGAACACTATACCGGCACACCTCCGACCGCACTGGGTACACCCTCGGACTTTTTGCCCACGTGTGTTTTTCACCTATTTTTCCATATTTTCCATCCCAATTCAACTCTAGTTCAAACACACATCAAAAACCATTTCAATTCACCTTGTAATATCCTTTCTAATTAATTTATCTTTCAATTACATATCTTCTTCAAAATTCTTCATGAATTCCTCCAAAATCATTCCAACATGGGTTAGCGACCCATCCTCAAACCAACTATGATGATTAGTTAGGCCTATTCTAAACCCTAACTCCAATTGCTTCGTACCAACCATGAATCCAACCCAAAAGGGAGGATTCCATACTTATCTTATTACATATGGGGTTTTACCAACCCTAAATTCAAGAAATCCAAGGTTAGAATGAATTCTAACAAAACCCTAGATTTGGAGATAAACTCTTAATCATACAAAGCCCAAAGATACATGCCAAATCTCATAGAATTCATAATCAAGGTTGGTTTCCATACCAAAAATCCAAAGTTCCATACCTTGGCTTGCTTGATCTTGGCTCCTCCATCTTCTTCCTTCTTCTCCTCTTTCCCTTCTCTCTCTACGGTTTCCTCTCCTCAAAAACATGAGACCAATTTTGGTCTTTAAATTCCCATGTTTTCTAAGGGCCATGTTTGGCTCCTCAACAAAACCCATTTTGGGTTAACTTTTCTTTATTTGCTTTTAAGCCCATAACTCTTCTATTTATAAATAAACTTTCCTTTTATTTCCATTTTGGCCCATAGTCTCTTCAATTTTGACTTTGCTTCCTGACCAATTACAAAATTGTCCTTAAGTCTCAGAATCCTTTCTCCTGCCTCTCTCGTTTCCATATTTCGTATTTAACCTACTCTAAATATTCAATTATACTTACAAAATACTCCTAAACATGTCGAAACGACCAGTGGTATTTCGCTACACTCCTTCATTTCATTCTTTTATCATTTCCAAGATTCAAGCAAGCTTGGGATGATTTTAAGATCAAGAATCCATGATGGGGATAATTTTTACTAGAATATCAAGTGTCACAAACTCAAGTTTGCGAGACTACATTTTAAAACTTTTAATATATGAAAAGTGATAATAATATAATTTTACCTCATTGGAGCAGTAATCAGCAACATAACGTGTTGTAAATGTGTTATAAAACACAAGTTCTAACAGAAATGCGTTTTTTCTCTTTGTATATATAAAAAAAGAAGGAATGAGTGAGAGAATTGAGATGGAGAAAAGGGAGAGAGATAAATAGAATAAGAGAAATTTTATTTTCTTTGGGATCTCTCATACAAAGGATGGAAGTCCTTGTAAGCGTCCTTAGTAAAGTGATACATGAACCTCATGAATGAAGTTCATAAAGAACTTCATAATGACTCACAATGAATTTGGTCATTCACCATACAATGAACCAATTTATAACATAGATATTATTTTAATAAATTCTAGGTACTAAGTTAGCACTTCATTATGATACTACTTAGAACTATTAAGATAATATCTACAATTTATTAATTTAGTACCTGGATACTATCATAGCTGAAACATAATTATATTTTTATGAAACTATATTGAATTATGTATTTTGTGTCCTTTATGCCTTCTTGACAATTTTTTTTAAAGATTCAAGTTATCAATATAATCGATAGAAATACAAAATTAAAAGTACTAAAAATTTAGAGGATGACGCAACATCTAGGTTAATAGCAAAAAAATCAGTTCAAAGCCTACATTTAATACAATAAAACGCCTTATCACTAAAAAGATTTCATACGCATTATACTAACGACAAGATTCGAATTAATGATTTCATTAAATCCACCTCACATCTAAATTATCAATACGAAAAACCACGACTAAGATAACTAACTATCAACGACATAATTACCTGCTTCTAATAGGCTGTAATAAAACATGTCAGCTGACAAATACAAACATCGCTAGAATAGTGGGCCGATCTTATAAAATACGCTGTAAATGTTCTGATAAAAAACTAAAAATAAAGGAAAAATAAAAACAAACCCAAATTTAGAGAAGAAAATGATGGAAATAATGATTTTAGGCTAAAAATAATAATAAAATCATTCATCTTCTTTAATGAACAAGGTTAGGCTTTCAGCATTCTTTACAGTTATTCAACTAAAACAAAAGTATAAAAAAAAAAGGGTTTAATTGTAAAAAGCCTATTCGTATATATGAACGAGCATCACATTGTTACACCATATAGATTAAAATTTTATTTAAAAAAACTCAAATCTAAAAAAATAAAATTGAATTTAACAATATAAAACACGTTCTTTTTTTTTGAGCTGAACCCAAAAAAAAAAGAAGAATATGCTGCGGATTCCAACGTATTAATACCTGAGAAGGATAAGGCATAACACATCCATATGCTCAGGCTTTTGATCCGGATTCGCTCTAATTTGCACGTGTTTCAGGAGGTGGATTTTGATTAAGAACGTGATTCCAGATGGATCTATTGTGTGGGTCCAGGCTCCAGCCCTGCTCCACCATTATTGTATAGTGATTTTTTGTTTGATTATACAAAAATAAATATTTCTTTTCACATGTAAATGATCCAAACGTTAAAACCACATTTATATTGAGATTTTTTTTTTAATTGGAAAGTAATAAGTTTTTAGTTTTATTTTTAATAATTCTGTTTTATTTAATTTTCTTAGAACAATGCGGTCATTTGTAGAATAGGAAATTTTAATTGCCCACAAAAAACAATTAATATTTCTTATATCTTATTTGGAAAGTAATTTTGAGGATTTCGTGCATCCTACATAACCCAAAACATGGAAATATAAAGGTTCATATATAAAAGCGTTCGAACTTAATATCTAAAGCACGCATTTTCTCGATAACGTGTCTGGGTCAAGAAACTTATAATACCATAACGATAACCCCTCGACCGTATAATATTTGAAGTAAAAGAATCGAACTATTGCATTTAGGTATTACTTTTTTTTGACATGGCTATCTCTAATAATACAAGGCCTTTAATTATCTCGAATAGCTTAAATTAATTCTAAAGCTCTTGAAACCTCAAATGATAAAGAGGTGGAAATCAATTATAAAAGATCTGAGTTTGAATTCTTATAAGAACGTGTTATTATATAATAATATATAAATAAAGAGAAAGATGCATTCATTACGATTGATTTATTTCTCCCTTGACTTTTTTTTTTTGTTTCTATTTTCTTTTCATTCCAACATGTCTGACAAGACGAGTGAATGAAGTTACAACAGAAGATTGAGTCATTGGGATGATCATATCATAATCATATGAACAGAACTAAGATTGCTGTTTCTCCCAAACGGAAGCAATTTTGTGGGTCCGAGGCACAAGGCTCCCCAACATGTGCCTTTGGCCCAATCATTGCAATGATTTTCTCATCTATTTCCATCACATAAAAGATCTGAGTCAGATGGGGCCAGAATCTGAACGGTACTGTCAGGTGCTTGACCTGCTTCTGTTCCTGACCGGCGTCAGGTTGAATCTCCCTTTCAGGTCCCTAATCAAGATGGTATTACAACTCTGCTAAGAAATACAATAATAAAAGAAGATTTCATACGAGAGATCTGTAAAAAAAAATAGTTATTATGTGGGGATATGACAAAATAATTTTGAAGGATTTAGTTAGACGATTTTTTTTTAAAATAGATAAATTTGTTAATTCAGGTTAGTAATACAATAAATGGTAATATAGAATCAAAAGTGTTAATGACACAACATCCATATTAATAGTAAAAAGATCGACGGGCGCTCCATACACTGATAATTCAAACGCCAAGAATACCCAAGCATTCTGCATTCACGCGAAGACGACGATTCGACGAATTCACCCATCGAATCAAACTTTGCTATTTGAAATGCTAATGCAAGTTCTTGTGTGAATCCAGGTCCCTTTAAAGAAGACTCTACCCGCAACTAATTGAAATGGATACTTTCTTGGCTCACGAACAAGCAAGATAGACGAATTAGCTACTATTGATTCTTACAAACCTTGACTTAGTTCCGTTCGCTACCGGCCTTATTTAATGTTCTATTAGAATAGAGTTCCCAGGTGAAGTGTTTAAAATTTGACGACAAAACATGTCCTAACCGGGTCGGGCGATAAAAATAAAAGATAAATCCAGATCGCGAGGAAGAAATCAATTTATCAAAAAAGAAAACAAGATTTAGATAAGAAAACGTACTCGAAAGAGCGATTCAGCAAGAATAACAAAAATCACCTCTCATCTTTAAGAACAAGCAATTCAAAAAAGAGAAAAGAGAGTAGAAGGCCATTGGTTTCTAAAGAGAAGTATCTTACGAAAGAAATTACATATATCAAGTATTAATTAGGGGATTTATCTTTACACTTTAGGGGCATTTTTGTAGGGTCGAGGTGCACAAATGCCCAAACTTTTGCTCATATGTCTTACTTTGTATGTGATGTTTACTTTTGTAGTTCATTCATTCCCTTCACTTAGAAAAGGTTAGAGATAGACAAACGACTCGTTAAAATGGATAGTCATGAGTGATAGTAGAAGTAATTAAAGTGCTAAAGGTATTTTGGGACTAAAAAAAGTTCACGTAATGACCTTCTTTGCAATTCTTGATCTCTTATGTTCAATAAATTTTCTATAGATGCGTTGATGCATACTTTTTCCTTTTATTTAAAAGAAAAAGGGAAAAAAAAGGTTTTGATACACTTGTACTAAAAAACCCCCTAAAGTAGAAGCCTAGGTTTATAAAATGTAATTATTGAACAAACTTTAAAATAATTAGTTTTTCATTAAAAATTTAATTTTTTCCCATTTGATTTTTAAATTTATAAATTCCCAGTTTCAAATTAAATATTTTTATAGAAAGCTGGGGTTCATACTTGATGAAAATATCAGAGGAACAAATGCGCGATGATAGGAAGCTCCTGGTTAGGCAGGTACAGTTATATTTAAGAATATTTATGGGTGGGAGGTGGGAACTTAAAGCTTTGACTTATTATTAATTAAATTATTCAGACAATTCAAGGTTGATTCACTGGACAAACTATTTAGGAAGAGGATCAAGTTAGAAAAAGTTATTGCTTCATGTTCGATTTGAACCAATTGATTAGATTTTTTTTGACACTAAATATTTTAGTGGTAATGTAGTAAATTAAGATTCGAATCCGATACCTCTCCTTATATCCTGTCTCTGTCTTTTTTGAGACGTTGAGTAATCTATGATACGGGATATGCATGATGGAAAAGCAATGGATTAGATTTAGTTGTCAAAACATTGCAGAAAAATTTGTATAAGATATATAAAAGGAACATGAAGGGAGACAAAAACATTAAATTTTATTTAATGTCAGCCGTTGCTGGCAGGTACAATTTTATTTATATTGGAATGTTTATGAGTGGGAAGGAAATTTCCTTTGCCTTCTTAATAGTTAATCTTTTCTTCATGGATGTTAGGTCCCCTTAAAAAGCTAATTTTGTTTTTTTTAGGAAAAAGAACAGAAAATGATAAACTTGCTTGATACAAAAATCTCTCATCTTTTCATTACTTGCAATTCGTTTAAATAAATAAAATATGAAGTCCCAAACAAACATAACCCCCATTACTAACACTAACTGCTAATTCCTAAGACCTACTCATTCCATATGAACGTCCCATTTGATTTATGTTTTATTAACTTCTTTAATTAACAATTAAATTATAAAACAAACTCTATCAATAGATGCCCCTACATTATGCCAATACAATTTTTTTGTAAAATATTAACTCATAGGTGCCTATATGGCATAGGCCTAATGGCCCAACCCTTCTGCTACCACAATAGATCCCTAATTTTTTTCTCAACTTTTTCTTTTTACAAAAGTCACACCACTGGCCTTCAGGTCGGACATAATCCTTAAACCAAATTCGAGTTACAAATCAACAATCTCCACCTTGACACAATTCATCATGAGCAGAAAAATGCCAACAAACTCTATATCTCAAAACAAGATAAAAACCATACTCATCTTCCATAACAAAGCCCTATAGGGCAAAACTCAGCAACTAAATCCAACCAAGTTTGAACAATGCACAAACTTGGCTATAGGAAGTGACTTAGTCATCATATCTGTAGGATTGTCTTGGGTTCCAACTTTACTCACAACAATGTCACCACGAGCAATAATCTCACGTATAGAATGATACCTCACATTGATATGCTTCGTCTTCTCATGAAACATTTGATATTTGGTGAGAAATATATCACTTTGGCTATCACAAAACAATGTATTGATCTGCAACTGATCACCTAGCTCCCCAAACAATCCATTCAACCAAAGGGCCTCTTTACAAGCTTCTTTAACTGCCATGTACTCTACCTTTGTAGTTGACAAAGCTATTGTTGACTGAAGAGTAGCTTTCCAACTAATAGCACAACCTCCAATGGTAAACATGGGATCTCATCTTATCAATATCTCCAGCATAATCAAAATCAACATACCCTGTAACTCCATCTCTAGTCCTACCAAATTGCAAACAAACACTATCACACCCCCAAGTATCGATGATCCATCGAATCGCTTTCCAATGTTCTCGCCAGTTTTGCCATGTACTTGATGACCGTGATAAAGCAACTGACGAGAAATACACCATGGTATACATTAAAGAACCTACAGCACTAGAATATGGTACTTTAAACATGTGAATAACTCCTCTCTATCCTGGACTTTGGACATAAGGGTAGATGAAAAAGTCCGAAATGAGTCGCAAGTAAAATAGTAACAGCTCACATTCTACGGGCACCTTTCAATATACTCTTATGACTCAAGGATAATCTTCTTGCCACTTTATCCCTCAGAATCTCCATCCCAAGTATCTTCTTGGCTACTCCCAGATTTTTCATCTCAAACTCATTATTAAGTTGCGCTTTTACAATTCTTATCTCTTCTTTACTCTTAGCTGCTATTAGCATGTCATCAACATATAAGAGTAGAAATAGAAATGACTCATCATTGCATTGTTTGAAGTAGACACAACTATCAAAGCCACTCCTCTTAAAATCATGAGAGATCATGAATGAGTCAAACCTTTTATACCATTGTTTAGAGACTGCTTCAGACTACATAAAGAGACTTGGAGTAGGCAAATATAGTCCTCTTACTTGAAGTCAGAACCCTATGGCTGCCGCAGATATAGATGTCCTCTTCTTGCTCCCTGGTATGTAAAACGCAGCCTTTACATCCAACCGCTGCCTCATAATCATGAAAAGCCATAATCCCAAGCAAATTTCGAATTGAGCTATGCTTCACCATTGGAGAGAATACATCTATGAAGTCAACACTTGGAATTTCACTGTAACCTTTAGCAACTAGTCTTGCCTTGTACATTGCATTCTCAACTCCTGGTGTGCCTGCTTTCTTCTTGAACACCCATTTGCACCGAATGACTTTCTTCCCTTTTAGGTAGCCTCACCATGTCCCATTTTTACGAAGGGACTCCATCTTTTCTTGCATAGCAATCATCCATTTACTTGAATCATTGCAACTTACTGCCTCTTCATAAGTGGATGACTCTTCACTGGACTTAGTATTATCTGTTACACTTAAGGCAGGTAACCAAATCGCCTTCACCATATTTATGCCAAGGGCTTAATAGTCCTCCTCTCTTTATCTCTGGCAATAGAATACTGTTGCATTGGAATTGAGGTTGTAGGGACACTCTGCTTATCTGAATTAGGAACCAAACCAGTCTCAAACTCCACTTATTTATCAACTCTCTGTACGATCTCAACACTAGACTCTTTAGAAGCCAAGACCCGAATCATGGAAGTCTCATCAAAAATCACATTTCTGCTAATTACCAATTTCTTGGTTTCCGAACACCACAATTTATAGCCTTCAACACCAGATTTATGACTAAGAAATATGCACTTCATTGATCTAGGTTCTAACTTTCCATTATCAACATGGGCATATGCAGGGTATCCAAAAATTTTCAAATCTGAATAAGTAGGAGGACTACTAGACCATACCTCTTGAGGACTCTTCTTCTCTATAGCAACTTTCGGAGAACGGTTGATCAAATAACATGTAGTGGACGCAGCTACTTCTAAAAAGACTTTAAGTAACCGAGCATTAGAGAGCGTGCATTTGACCTTCTCCATCAAAGTCCTATTCTTATGCTCCACTACACCATTTTCTTGTGGAGTATGACAAACTGTACAATGTCTAACAATTTCCTCTTTCTTTCACAGAGTGTTAAACTCATTAGAATAAAACTCTAACCCGTTATCAATGAGAAGACACTTCACCTGCCTCCTTGTTTACTTCTCAATCATTGTCTTCCAATCCATGAATGTTGAAAACACATCACCTTTTTGTTTCAAGAAGAATACCCATACCTAAGACTGACAAAATTTGACATGACATGTGAACACGACACGGACCCAACACAATTTTTGCAGGTTTGGGTTGAGTATAATCGTGTTTGGGTCGAGTATAATCGTGTTTAAGTCATATTCGTGTTGACCCACCTAACATGTTTAATAACGTATTTGCTATTCGCGGTTTGAATCGCCTAACACGAATATGACCTCGCTTAATTATATTAATTAATTAACCTATTTAATATGTTATTTGTGTTAAATATGGATTATTAATTATAATTCATATTATTTTAAATAATAAAATTAATAAACATGTTAAATTTAATAGGTTATTTTGTAGTTAAATATGGATGAGATTAATATAATTTTATTATTTTAAATAATAAAATGAATGTGTCATATTCTGTGTCGACTCGCTCTAAATACCGAATAATAAATTGGTTGGGTTTAGATTAGCGAATGTTGACACGTTTATTATTCGTGTTGGGTTTGGGTTGGCAAATGTTGACACGATCCGCACTTCGACAATGGCTACCTAACACGACTCCATGGACACGACTTCCACCCCTACCATACCTTACGCGAGAAATCATCAATGATCACACACATAAGTAACACTCCCATGTGAAGATACTTTCGCAGGTCCCCGTGCTGTCTAAATGTAGATAGTCAAGTAGTCCCTTTGACTTATGAATGCCTGAAGAGAATCTAACTCACTTTTGTTTCCCAAAAACGCAATGCTCACAAAACTATAACTTGTTTTTTCCCCATCTAGATGTCCTCTTCTACTCAACTCTGCCATACCGTTTTCACTCATGTGCCCAAGACGCATGTGCTAGAGTTTCGTAATATCATCCTCTGACAATGAACGAGATTCAACAACATCTCATGTAACAATGGACCCTGCAGAACATATAACATGACTGTCTTTTGATGACCCTTCATCACAACTAGGGCTCATTTACCAATCTTCAGGATTTCACCTTCACCAGTGTATTTGTACCGCTAAGAGTAGCCGTGGATATCAAATCTCTCTCTTCAAATCGGGGAACATGTCTAACGTCACCAAGTGTACGAACTACTCCATCAAACATCCTAATGCGAACTATCCCAATACTTGCTACCTTACAAGATACATTGTTACCCATCAAAACCACACCTTTATGCAATAAGTCAGATAGTGTAGAGAACTAAATTCCAATTAGGAGTCATGTGAAACGTACAACCAAAATATAAAATCCAATTCTCATTATCTCTTGAATTAGCATCTAACGCAACTAGAAGTTCTTTATTAGTCTGATCTAATTCTACAACACTAGCTTCACCAGATTTCCCAGATTTCGTGAGATTTCTATCCTTTATTTGTTCTCGAATCTCTTCCTATCAGGTAAATTGAAACACTTCTTCGATGTGACTCCTTTTCTTGTAATAATTGCAGATTTTATTAGAATTCCTAGATTTTGACATTTTCCTCTATTCTTCACCTCGTATTTTCGACATGTACCTTACCACGCATAAATAAAGTATCTCCATGTGCTTCGTGCCCTCATATTCAATCGTCTTTTTCTCCTTAGAAAAAAGAGCCTCATAGACTTTATTTACGGTTAAGGTATCACGACTATATAAAATTGTATCTCTAAAAGTCGCATACGAATTAGGAAGCGAACACAATAACAATAACCCTAGATATTCTTCTTCATATTTAACCTCCAAAGTTTCCAAATCTACAACAATTTCTTTAAAGGTCGTAAGATGCTCTTTTAAAGATGTACTCTTCGGCCATACTCAGCAGAATACAATCAAGCCTAAGTGAAACTTACTTGGTAAGACTTTTCGTCATGCACCACTCTTCTAACTTCAGCTATAACGCATCGGTAGCCTTCTGATGAGTGTAAAAATCATTTATGTTTTGAGTTCATTTCACATGTTATTTATAGCATTTTATATATGTATTCATGTAAAACTTATAAAATTTCTTCTAAACCCGATTTTATAGGATTCTTGATGAAAAACAAGTGATTTGGCAAGAAATGAGCAATATATTTCCAAAATGAGAGTCAACCGAGTGTGTCACAATGCGTCATTGAGAAGATGAATTTTTACGTACCATTTGGAACATAAAATGGTTCAAATTCATCTTTGTTTGCATTCTACATTCAAAGAGATTTCCAATGACAGCTCACATGCCCAAATCCGAGTTAAAACGAAGAAGTTATGGCCTTGACTAGTCGGAGAAGAAAAACTAGTTGCTGAGCAGAATGCTGATGTCGAGACTCTAGAAGTGATGTCGCGATTCCAGTGCTGAAAAAAAATGTAAAGCCCCGAAAATTGCTATTTTGGCCTGTTTTCAAGCCAATTTTCATCCTAGGACTATAAATACTCATTTTTTTAGATTTATAGGGCAACGAAGGAGATGGGAGAAAACCTCTAATGAGGGTTTCTCTCTCTAAAACCTTCCCATTTTTTCAGTTTTTCTTTTTTAAGCTAGGGCTTATTTTTTAGGGCAGATTTTTTTAGCTCAGCTTTTCTTTTTTAGCTTAGGCGGAGCTAGGAGTTGAGCCGAGTTGGAGTTGAGCCGAGCTTTCAATTTTCAAGGCTTCTATAAATTTTAGCTTAGTTTTTTTTTAGTAGATCTTTATAGTTTTAGAGTAGATTTTTATTCAGGACAAATAAGAGATTTCGTAATCAGATCGAGATTTAGATTTCATTATTGTTGAGACAAATATTGAAGCTTAAATCACGATTTGCTCTCACTCCTTATCTCTTGATTTCTTTCTTCGTTTTTCTTACTTGTTGCTTGATTGGTAATGATTGGAATCCAGTAATGGAACATTAAACACCCTCTAGAGGTGGGGATTCATTGTTGAACATTCAGATTTGTAGATTTATAGTTTATTTTGTGGGTTTGAAAACTAAATTTATATAATCGGTACTGTTCTTGTAATGAGCTGTTCTAAGTACTAGTAGATTAGACCCAAAAAGAGCTGTATATGTGCTTGGACTTTTAGGAAGTCTTTGAGTGACACAGAGAAGACCATACTTGAGAGCACAGAGTAGTAATTGGGTATAGCAAACCCGCGAAATTTAAAATTCACCCTTGCGAAAAGAGCAAAACGGTTATTTATCGGAATAGTCCAGGAAAAAAAAAGTGGGAATTTTCTAGATCTTGGATGATGAAACGGATTGCACCATTGGAATTGTCTTATGAAATCTAGCACCCTAGTCGAATTTCGTCGAATTATGAGATTGTCAGAATTTCACATTTTTCGAGAAAATCGGGAAACTGATGAGTGGAGGTGCCAAATGGCACCAGGGGAGGATGACACCTGGCATGCCAGGTGTCACGCTCATAGGCCGGCGAGTAGGCCGTCGAGGAGTACATGTGGTGGGTGAGTCACCCCACCGATCAAAGTTTGCTATAGAAAAAAAAAACAAAGAAAAGAAAACCAAGGGAGAGAAAGCCAAAAAAAAAAAAAAGAGAAAGATGAAGAGGTTGTGCATGGAGAGAAAGCCAGAACAGAGAGGAGAAGAACAGAAAAGAAAAAAGAGGAAAGGAAGAGAAAAAAGAAAGGAAGAAAAGAAAAGAGAGAACAGAAAGAAAGAAAAGAAAGGAAAGAAAGAAAGAAAAGGAAAAGAAAGGAAGAGGAAGGGAACCGAACCTGAAGATCGTACGTGGTCGACTTGGATAGGCTCTAATCTGACCAGACTATGAGAGGTGGTGGTGTCTTCCTACCCTAGCTTTATTCTACGCCTAGGGGCTACGTAATGGCCTATGGGTTACGTCCGGATTCTGGGCGAATTTGTATGGTGTGTGTGATTGTGGGTTGGTTGTTGTTATGTGACGGTCAAAGATTGGTTTCATGGGGTTTCGGGACTATCCGAGACCTAACATTGTGTTCCGGGACGCCAAAATCCTGAGCAGAATGGAAAACGGGGGTGTGCCCAAATTTCCGCACACCATTGCGAATTAGCCGCTTCAACTTCAGACGGCCATAACTTTCTTGTCTGAACTCCGATTCGTGCGTTCTTGAACTCCACAGAAAGCTCGTTGAGTCTAAAATTTAATAAGATAAAGTTCTCAGCCAAACCATGGGCTAAATATCGACTGGTCACTGGAGTAGTTGAGGAATGGTCCGCTTCCGGTTTCGAACTTCCGTTTCTAACCTACTATATCTAAAATGATTGGGGCTGAGTATGGGTTGAGCCAAAAATTACGTGTTGGATGTTTTGTGTAGTATTGATAAAGGTTGGACTTTCTGGACTAAGTCCAGATTATTTTCGAGGTCAAGCATAGCCGGATTTATGGCTGAGAATGGCTAATGTGTGTTATTGTTGTAAATTGAATAACATGTTGAATGTGTGAATTATGTGATATATTTGTAAGATAAAATGGAAATAATTATATGTATTAG
Organism: Tetrastigma voinierianum; assembly: GCA_016808115.1. Classification (NCBI taxonomy): domain Eukaryota; kingdom Viridiplantae; phylum Streptophyta; class Magnoliopsida; order Vitales; family Vitaceae; genus Tetrastigma; species Tetrastigma voinierianum. Next base: position 337,380 of record JAEQBH010003331.1, on the reverse strand, counting down.
ATATAATTTATCCATGACACTTGACATGTAGTGTAATAGATATGTTGCATGTAACACGTAGCATACATGTAGGCATGAAATGGTATGTAATGACGCTTGCATTGCAATTATGCATAGGACATCACGAGTCGGGAAAAAAGTTTATGCATGGTTAGGTTGACACCGTGTTTGGTGTTCGACAAAGATGGTAAATCTGACACTGTGTTTGGTGTTCATGTATGTCGCGGGAGGACATGGTTAATCAAGACTGCGGTTCGTGTCTGATGGTGAGCTCTGTAAAATGGGACAACGTCCAAATTGAGGCTCACGAGTGCATAAAAATAATAATAATAAAATTTCGTGTGTTTGGGTGAAGCAAGATGGGACAGATCCCCCCCTAGGGTGAAAGACCCAAATTTTATTCTTGGTAAGACATATGTATCCAGCGATAAAAGTTCGCGAAAGTATTGGAAGGCGTGGAGAGTTCATGTGGTGAGACTTCAAAATTGCGGACTCCAAATAAACACATGATTTGATAAATTAAAATCGAGGGTCAGTTTCAATGGTTTAAGTCATCAGGGGTGAAACACCACTGATTGGTTTTTCAAGCACTCGACACAGAGCTAGGAGTCAAGTGATAATTCAGGATTTGAGTCGTGAGGGGTGTACTGCATTCATGACATGTAGACATTCAGGTACAACAGAGTATAGATACTTGAATGCATGTGATTGTATGTATTGACATTGCATGTTGCTCTTAGGTGAGAAGTAGCCTTGGTAGGAGATATATCTACTGGGCTTTGCTCTGTTCTATCGTGGGACCAATTCTTTCGTATTACGAGAAGACGACACTCCTTCAAGGTCGTGAGTACGAAGAAGGCTAGGTTGTAGCCTTGAGAAGTACTTTTGTAAAATATATTAAACAATCTAGGTTTAATATATTTTGGTATGTAAAAGTGTAAAGGAGTTGTACATCAAACTCTTGTAAAATATTATAAGAATTTGTATATTTGTAAGAAAAATATACAGAAAGGCGACCACGAATATTTCGAGGGTTGACGAGTTGTCATCACTTCGAATTTTGGAGTGTCACAAAGATGGTATCCGAAAGTATACTTGGACCCCGGTTGGGGGCATTATAGTATGATAATGTGGACACCCAAATTATACCCTAGTAGTTTATAACATGTTTGGTATAATTAAAAGTAAATGTGTATTTTTCCGGATTTAAATACTATGAGAAAATGATAAAACCCTAATTAATTCAAGAGTATGGGTAAATAGTAAAATGTCACATTAAGGACCTAAAGGTCATAATGAAGAAGAGTATATGCTTAATTAGAAATTGTAATAAGTTGTTATGCAATTAGAATATGGAAGAGGGACTAAATGCAAAAAGAGGGAAAGTTAAACAAAATGATAAAAGCTAAACAAGGCCTTGAAAGCATGAAAAGAGGATAAGACTACATTTGGTCTCTCTTAAATAGATATTTTCTCATTTTTGCAAATGAGAGCTAGGGCTTACGGAGAAGAACAAAATTTGTGGGGGTTGCTCTTTGTCTCAGGGTTCTACTTAAGCAAAGAGAGAAAGAGAGAAGAGGCATATAAGGAAGAAGCGAAGAAGTAGAAAGATGTAAGAGAGGAAGAGAAGGTTTCAAGAAATTAAGGTTAGGAAACTACCCTAATTTCTCCCTCTTTGTTTTGTTGTTTTGAGTTGGGTTTAAAGTTGGTTTTGATTGATTGGTCAGTGGGTCCTCAATTCAGAATTAGAGCAAAGAAAATACCGAGTTTGTGGAGAGATGTCACAAATTTTTTCCAAAACCTATGTTTTTGTTTTTGCCATAACTTGGCAATTTGTCATCCAAATTGAGTGATTCTAGTTGGGAAAGAACCCTAAGAGGTAAACCTACAAACGTATAGAAGGTACCAATAAGCAAAACTGAACTTAAGTCCCATGTTTTTGAGATCAAGTGAAAATTACATGTAAGCACAAAGTTATCTCTCTGCTGGTACGCTTTGGTGTTTAGGTCATAATTTGAGTTTCACTCATCAAAATTGAGTGATTCCAATTTATGGGTAAACTATACTTCTAGGAGAACAATTTCCTTAGAATAAGTGTTTTCAAATTTGGACCCCATTGTACCTAGAAATTCGTCAAAGTGGAGCTCTATTTGTAGGAAATTTATGGTTCTGTCTTCAAAATAGAGTAGTCCCAATTGTTTAGGACATATCTTGAGTTTTGATGCTCCGAATTGGATGATTCCAATTGAAGAAGAACCCTTAGTACCGTAGCCTCAAATAAGTAGAAGGAACTAGTGCTAAATTATGGAGTTAAGATCCCTGAAATCGGATTTTACAGCTGGTTACCCGTGTAAACTAGGCAAACTGACTAGTTAGGCATTAAAATGCCATAACTTGAGTTTAGATGGTTCAATTGGAGTGATTCAAATTTATGAGTAAATAGATTCATAGAGGAACAAAGTACATGAAGGAAATATGTCGTCATCAGCACCTTACAAATTGTAAGCTCTGACCGTTCTGGGAGATGATTTTCATGTCTTTTACTATAGAACTTTAAACATCCTAATGTCTTTATATGATTTTCTAGTATCTTGGAAGATGGTTTGAATGAGAATATTTCGAATAAAGGAATTGGAAGTAAGTAAATGAAATTGCATATAAATTATAAGAGTGGTTGTTATATGAAATCTGATCACATTAACATAAATACAAGAATATTTGATATATGAATCCGTGTAAGAAAGTAAATGAATCCTAAGAATATGAGCATGCAAGCTGTGATAAATGTGACAGTCATCTCACAAGTATAAAAGAATAATGTTATGTAAGTATTCCATATAAATACATGTGATTGTAATTATCCATGTATATGAGATATGAATAGTCTGATATCTCTAACTCGGATAAAAACTTAATAAGCCTAATTACTTGCTTATGTTCCCGAGTAGATGGATAAGTAGGCATGCCTATTAGGATAATAGACGCTTCGCAAATATATTATAATATTAACCCCGTTTGGCCACATACGCCTCTAGTTTGGTCATTACAAAGACTCCCACACGCGTGAGTACAATATGTGACAGAGATCACTATCTCAGATACGATAGTACCTCTGGGAGCATACAAGATTGATCCACTCGGAATATGCATACGACACAAGATAAGATGAAATATTTTTTATCTAAAACACATGAAACATGGAAACTACATGAAATGAAAAATTTGAAATGCAATATGTAATTGAATTATAATGATATGAGAAGTAATATATAATATGAATAAAATGTTATGAAGTATTGTGACGATTGTTATAATAGTCGTCCATATTTATGGATTCCCACTAAGCTAAAAAACTTAGCACGGATATTTATCCTTGTAGGTACCGAAGAGGACGTCTGGGATATTCCGCATACGGCAGGGCTAACATAACTGTCAGAGTCCACCACATGCAGGTTTGACTTGATTTTGTAAATGTAAATGTAAGATTTTGGAGACAGTGTAAATGTAAAAGTACAAGTAAATGAGATTCATAATATATGTACAGATATCAAATATCACTACTATGGGATGTATATGAAATTTTGTAAGTTTATATTTTCAAGATAATTGTTTAGAATTATAAGTTAACAGTTTATAGTTATCGATTTGTGACAATCTTTCCTAAAATAGGTGCTAAGAAGGCCACAGAGAAAATCGATATTTTTAGAATCCATACCTCTAATATCACTATGGTGAATCACAGCCGTTTCTAACCTCGACTTCCAAGGTTCCTTGAGGACGGCTGTATGTGTTCCCAAGGCATAAGGACCACCTAATGATTTATTAGTTTAATGTTTAGAGGTCTCATCTCAATTTGGTAGAATAATCTTGATTCCGTGTTAGCAAAGATTCTAATCAAGGAGAGAGTGTTATATTTGAAAATGCGTAATTTATGTACCACTTGTATCGAGTAAGGCTTGTGTTATCTTGTCTATGAGTGTCGCTCTTCACCCTAAGAATTGAAGACAAGTACTAGTTTAGGAAGGACATCAAAGTCTTAGAGGGAACCAATTTCTTCAAGTAGCTATTTAGGTACATTGAACCGGTTTAAGAATATGGTTATCTAAATAGTGAAATGTATAGTGTCAGGAGGTATTCCATGGCTATAGTACTTTGCTCTTAGACAAATCCAACATTCAACTCACAAATGTTATGCTTTAAAGGAAATGCAAACTGATTGTTAAATGATTATTCCCATCCCTAGTGCCTCTCTTCATACATTTTGGACTTTAATAGTTGTTTTCTTGATAGATTTTAGAATTAGTTGATTAGTTTTAAATCCGTTTTTACTTTGGTTAAATTGATTTTAATTCTCATCATATTTGGTCACCTAGATGGTGAAGTGCCTTTGTACTCGGAGTGCTTAAATTCCAATTAGAAATAACCTCCAATCCTTGTGGGTACGATATTCGGACTCCTAGAGTCCACTTTATTACTCAGATGACCTTGGCAGACTTCAAGGGAAAGGGGCCGAAAGTGTTGCAATACTTTTCATTGGAAGTTTTTGAGTATATTTACTTTTAAAATCAGTTTTTAAGTATTTACTACATTCACTTTGGCCATATTTTCACATACATCATTTTGGTCATCAATAAGTTTTTACAAAGTATAAGGATTGAAACTAGTCCTTGGTAATAGTGTTACAAATTTGGTTTGAAAAGAAAATGGTCGTTACATCTTCTCCTTTAGAACGTTTTGCGTAATCCGATCTAATAAAATGAAGTTAACCGTGATAGCCGCTTACGATCCCATGCTCTTTCTCCTCTTTCATCAACGATGAAGGCATCTTGTCAAGCCTTAGCAACTCTTCATCCGCATTTATTCTCAAGGCAAAGCACAACGCCAGATCTTAATACCGCATAACTAAAACTGCATCGCGATCCAACAAGGGAATTTCGAATTTCATGGTTGCCATTGATAAGATCGGAAAAACCTAATAGCTCTGATACCACTTGTTATAACTGCAGAAACTTTGATGAACAATAGTATGAATTCAAGAATACAAAGATAAATAAATCATCATAAAACGCACGCAGTTTTAATGCATGGTTTCCTACCAATTACGTCTACATCCAATGACGGTAAATAACATTTCCTACTATTCTTAAAACACAGAGAACAAGATTGGAGTATCAAAGTATTGTGACAACTAGGAAAAATCACAAAATCACAAAACCCTAGGATGTTCACAATACCGAGAAAATATCTCATAAAACTCTTAATCTCTCAAACCTTTATATCCCGCACACACAAAATCTCTCTCATAACTTTTTCCCCTCGCAACCTCTAATATTTATAGAGATATTTCTAAAAGATTTTCTTATACAATAAGAAAACCTAATATTACAATAATATGATAACTAGGAATTATCCTATCAAATATTCTTTACAAAAAAAATATTAAATATGAATTTGAGGCATATTTAACATCAATGAAAGTCATGGCACATTGACTAGCAATTGAAATGATAAAGTACTGTGAAACAGAATTTGGAAAAGAAAAATCTGGGATGGACTAAAAATTGAAAAGAAAAATACTAAAATGGCTAAAATGTTAGGATTAGCTAGAGTAGTAAATTGTCATGTTGATTTTTGGTTGATTCTTCATTGTTGATGATTGTCTGATTGTCTGTTCCCTCATCTAGAATTCACTCTCCTTCTATAGCAGTCCTCTCCGAAGAATTGCCCATGTTCTTCGTTATGAAGACTTGTTCCTTAATTTTTTCCATCCTTTCACGTTTCCATTTTCTCTACTGCCCACTTATCCATCTACTCTTTGAGTACTCTATCACCACAGAAATTCGACAATCCTGATTTCATTGGTTTGGACTTTTTTTTTTTATTCATAAAAATGTCTTCGGATTGGGCCAAAATAAATTTGGGCCCAACAGTAATATAAATATATTTTGTTTGGATTTCTCATTAAAAAAAACCATGAAGATGTATAAATATATTATGCTAGAGGTGATGGGATGAACATGCAGGGGAACCCTAGACTGAAATATTAGGTTTGGGAGTTGACTATTGTATCCAATCCTATCAATATATTATGTTTGGGAATTTGGGCCCAACAGTAATAAAAATATATTATGTTTGGATTTCTCATTAAAAAAAACCATGAAGATGTATAAATATATTATGCTAGAGGTGATGGGATGAACGTGCATGGGAAACCTTGACTGAAATATTAGGTTTGGGAATTGACTTTTGTATCCAAGCCTATCAAATTCCATTATGATTAACTTCATTGCAGGCTTCCACATGACTAACTCTTATTAAAAATCCATTTTCAATCCAATACCCTTGCCATGTCTCATAGTTTAAAGTGATGAATATACTTGACCAATAAATACACCCCATGTCTAGAAAATGTAACGTAGCTTTTTCAGTTCTAGGGAAACCTTCAAACCCTTGCAAACTTGCAGAAAAGATCAGATCCTCACATCCAAAAGATGAAGAACATTCTTAAGCTGGATTAATGACTTTTCAAAATTAAATTGTTATACAATGATCTGTTTTCCAAGAACATTAACAATATCATAATATCTTATGAAGACCTATTCATATTTTAAGATAATTTCATAAAATTTTAACAGATTTTTGTCATTGCAAGCATCCACAATAGTGCGATCATCAATTAGAAGACTTATCCATTATTGTCATTCTGCATTCTATTATCATATTGATCTTAAGTTTAAAGGTTATAGTAGTAATTTTAGCAAACTTGGTTGATGTTCACTTGTATTTTAACATTTCATTTATTTTTTTTATCAAATGGTATTTTTGACTATTGAAGTATTATTATCTTTGAATGATATAAGTACTACCATTAATTAAATTGAATGCTACGTTTAATTGAATATATGAAATTTGAATTATGTATGAAGGATTTATATCTTCTAATTATTTTTATGAGTATCTGACTTCATTTTACTTTTTCTTTAAAATTTTCATAAACCAAGGTTCCTTATGAAACTTGGAAAGTATTAAGTAAAGAAAATAGGGAGAAAAAGTGAAAAACATGGGAATAAGATGAAAATAAAAAAAATGTTTAAACTTAATAAATTAATTATATATGTTTATTCAAACTCATTTTATTTATTTATCTTTATCTTTATTATATAAAGACTAAGAAATTTAAAAATATGTAAAATTTTAAGGAATTTTTATTATATTTAATTTTTTTTTATATTTTTCATGGTGAAACCATACATGAAAAAAATCATTATTTTTTTTATTTGAAATTTTCAGGTTACACTCGGAGCGTAAAGGACACAAAATGAACAATATTTATTCTGACAATGGAATGGAAAAACATTAACTTAATGGATTATCAAAGACATTATGTTGTCAACAGAGGAGAGGATAATGATATTACTGCCTGTGTCTCTCCCACACAGCATAGTAGTTTCCATAAGTAGCACGTTCGAAGCCCTTCCGGGACGAGGTGTCGAGCCTCATACTTTCGTCCAATCTTAGCAATGATTCTGTCATCTATCATGGCTACATAAAGATCTGGTTCAGATGCACGAATCTGCACTCTGCTGCTGGCGTTAATCCCATTCCTTCTCCTTATCCTTATCAGCTCACAAATCGTGCTTCAAGTCTAGACTCGGGTCAAAGAAATGGTCATAGAACTGCCAAAGATAGTAATTAAGAATATGAAATCAGTACTTCACAAGATCACGGGAAATTGGTAAAAAGAAGGTATGAGAAATTTACAAAGGAAGGAATCCCAGGATGAGTGAGGATATAAACATATGCGAGCATGATATTGTCTCGCTGGATTAATGGAGGTTGATTGTGCATGACATTATCGATGAAAGTCACAGCTCTTTCGGGCAATGTTCCGATCAATCCTGGAGGGCTTCCATTGTCCTGCAGCCTCCGCAGGTCCTCCCCTTCCCTTCCAATGCAACTTGAAGTATCCTTCTGGTTGTAAAATCAAATGCAAATTCTCCAGCAGCTGGAAGGGCATTTTCGTTTATACCTATATCTTGAACACATGGGATCCTTCTCCTCTGAAATGCATTCCTTACCCATGTTCTTAGTTGATCTTGGGAGGCATAGTGGGATGCATAGTGATCATAAAGCCAGTCTGGTATGTACTCTTCAACATAAAATAAAATCACATATGAACAACATAAGACCGTTGATCAGCTAGCACACCATATTTTAGGGCCCGTTTGTTTTTCGTTTTTGAAAGTCGTTTTTGAGAGCGGTTTTTGAAAATATAGAGAATATCATTTTGGTATTTTTTTTTAAAAAACCTTTCTTCTTTTTGAATTTACTTCGTTTTACGACAACAAAATGGTGAAAAACACAAAAAAATACTAAATTTAGACAATGCTAATAAATTTCAGAAAATACTCAAAATGATATTTTATCTGCTTTTAATAACCATTCTCAAAGTTAACAACTTTTAAAAACATTTAACCAAACAGTTCTCTTTATTCTATTTTGTTTTTGAGAACATAAACAATTTAAAAAATATTAAGCAAATAGCCTTCAAAAGCATCTTCCCAACTTTTCTATTTTCTAAAAAATATGTCAAAAAGAAAAATTCCAAGTTTCCGGGATTCTTCCATTAATTCCAATTCCAAATTCCAATCAGGAGTAGTACTGAAATCATAATTGAAACATAAATCAAAACCCTTGATTAATTAATTACCAGTCGGTCCGAACAAGAGGCAAATAAAGAGGCAAACAAAGAGGCAAACACCCGGAAGACTCTTAATCAATTCGTACAAACCGCTTGCCCACACTGCAAGTAACTTTCAACAGAATGATCAGTCTCAGGAACTACGAACATCATATAAATAAGTTGAATAAACCATATATAATATATAGCCAACTGCATGTAGGGATGGCATCGGATCGGATTTGGATCGGATTTTTCAAAATCCATATCCGATCCTAAATAAAATAATCATAACGGCTATCCACATTCATATACTACGATAAAAAAATCTAAATCCATATCCATCCATCTGATTTCTAGATATTCTCCACTGATATCGGATTTATCCACGCGACACTAAGCATATTTCATAACCTACGACACTAGCTTATAACTCAAATATTCATACCCCAGTGAATATAAACCAAAAGCCTAAAGCTTAATAAAACATCACAAATCAACTACTTTGTCAGATTCCGAAGAACGGCACTTTCTTAACTAAGATATGGTTCATACAAAATATAGGTAAAAATTGAAAATGAGGCAATTGAATTTAAAAATTGAAAACTTTAAAAGAATGGTAAAATAAAATAAAACAAAATAAAAGAAATAATGTAAGAAATCAGCTCATAGATCCAGACTCGATCCACTGCAATGGGTGTAACTTCAGAAAATCATACCTCATGCTAAAAAGAATATATCTCAACATTTTATGTGTCAAAAGTTAATTTCATGATGTCTAGAATCACGGAAAAAAATCAATGAGACATTCTAAAGCCGCTAATAATTTATTTCAACAAACAAATACGTCGATTGGGTAAAAACAAAGATATTCCAAAACTTTGATTTGTTTTTCACATCTACAATTTACTTTACAAAACTAATAATTAAAAAAATCTAGAATGGTATAAAATTATTGAAATTAAAAAGTATTACAAACAAAGTCAAATCAAATTTTTAGTCTAGAATACAAGAATGGATGTTGAAAATAAAAGAATTATGAAAATCATTTACTTTTACATGGCTGATTAACAGATTACAACTACACTTACTTTACAAAACTACTTCTTTCCTCTTTTCTTTATTTTTTTTATTTGGTTTAATTCAACTATCATTACACCATTTTACAAAATAAAATTATTATCATGGTCAGTAAATATTTCATACAATTCAATCATAATTAATATTTTATTCTACAAACAACCAACATAACTTACATTCTCCACCTACCGCGACTTGCATAATTATTATTATTATTATTATTTTTAATTCCACTCATGGAACCACTAGACTTAATATTTCCCATACATAAGCATGATGTGAATCAGATTTAAAGATGCGACGATGAATCTCAACATTTAAGCACATGCATGATGAATCAATTCAATATTAGAACATGATATATGTATTTTAGATTGGTAATGTCTGACAATGTAACACAATATTATATTATTAAATGGGTCCTCAGAATTAAGCTTACCTCGATCTAAAATAAAAGAAAATCGAGAATACCAAATCACTAACCCGTCGAATGTTATGAAGGAATAGATCTAAGAGTTGCTTTGCTTTGACGTGATGCGAACTATGTTTGCTTTCGAGATTTCAATGAACAAGCAGACGTAATGTAGTGTTTTTCTTTATAAACTAAACTGGTTTTTTTTTTTTTTCCGTATGTGCAAATTGGTGCCTTTATACTTATGTTCGACAACTTCAAAGTATAGACTCATTTTCATCAAAAACGTTGTGCCATTCCATAAAACCACTCTCCGTCTCTTCCCTTCTTTCTTCCTCCTTTCATCCTTTATATTAGATTAAGATTTATACTTGACAAAGATAGAAAGTTAGGGGGCTAGTGATGTTGATTAGACTTAAGTGTTAAAATTAAAATTTACAATATTAGGGAATTAAAATTTGTGGTGTTACATTAAGGTTAGGATTTAGGGACTAAAATCCAAGCAGCCCGTAAGATCGTCGCCGTCACCTTCCTCCGCTCAAGAGGAGATTAACTCCATAAATGCCACCGCGCAGGCGTATAGAGCCCACACAAAGAGTTTAAAGAGTCACATAAGTTTTAATTTATACAACGGGAGGGCTTCTTCTCATATCAAGCGATCAAGTTCCATCGTATGATTCCAAGAACGGCTGCTCTCAACATCTTAAGAGATATGTCCAAATTCCATCACGGAAGCGATAATGAAGACGCGGGATCAAGATGATCAGAACAGGCTTTATCAACAAATTAGGGTTTGTGGTGTTATAAGTTTAGAATTTACTGTGTTATAGTTAGGTTTACAATGTTAGCATGTTACGTTAGGATTTACAAATTACAATTAGGACTAGATTTATAATTTATAATGTTATTGTTAGGTTCGGGGGTTTACATTATTATATTTTTAGTATTCATTTCTAACTTTACTAATTAGATTTTAAAAAAAATAGGCAATTAAATATTTGAATTAGTAATGTGAGATCATATCATATTATATAGTGTTATTACAAATTACAATTAATTCAAATATTGTATCGGATATTATAACATTCAAATATTAATTCAAATATTACACACGTTTGGGGTTGGATATGATACGGTTTCGGATCGGATATGCCTAAATCCATATCCAATCCATATCCATTCAAAAAAATCGGATTTTATCCATATCCATATCCATTATCTAGTCAACGGATTTTTCTACTGTTTGACCGGATCGGATCGGGTCGGAAATCCACGGCTACGGACACATTTGCCATCTCTAACTGCATGTAAGTACTTAAAGAAGAATTTAAGAATATTAATGAGCAAACAATATCTCAAAATGGGAAGAATATGTAAAATATAATACAGGCTGAACAAAACAGCCACGCAATTATGTTAAGGCAAACTTTGATACCATTCACTAGTGTTCGTTCATCTTCAGGTGGAGGAAGCCAAACATGAGTGATTCCAGAAGCAGCTAGTTCTGGAATTGAGTTGATCCGGAAATTTGACCACCCTCCTTGCCTCACGAATAATTCCCGATTGAACCTCTGACATTCCAATCCCCACAATATTATCATTTCCATTTCATATATACAATACAAATTAGACCTACATAAGGAGGAGATCAGAGAGAGATTACAGATCATGTAATACCTACCAGGAGACAATATTGATGATGCCTCCATGGTTATTGACTTGGGAGGGTGGTTTGGTGGTGAAGAAGAGGAGACATGATAGGGAGGATGAGAAAACGTGAAGATATATAAATATATCAGAGGAGATGGGACAGAACGTGCATGGGGAAGATAAACCAATATGATTAACTCAATATTGCAGGGCTTCACCCATGTCAAAGCCTGACTAAACTCTTATAAAAATCCATTTTCAATTTTAAGATAAGTATCTATATTAAAACCCCAAATTTACCGAGATTTTAGAATAGTTGGTTGTTTAATATGTTATGAGCTTTTAAAAGAGTTGATTGTTTATAATGTTAGCAAACTTAGTTTGGTAGAAGGTCCTAACTAGATTCGACTCATGTTTATGCAAATTTGAATATTTGATCCTCTGCTTACATGTGATATATATATATATATATATATATATATATATATATATATATATATATATATATATATATATATATATATATATCCAAAGCTTATTTCTCTTCAATTCTCCAACAATCTTGCACGCTTCCACCAACCTGAATGCATAAGTAATATAATTCCGCCTTTAATTCCATGTTGTCTGCCATTTCTCTTAGTTTTCTACTCCTACATTAACGGAATATTGGTATTTAATTTAAAGATATGGATATCCTTGGCCGACAAATACACCCCATTTCTAGAAATTTATTGTTACTTTTTCGGTTGTAGGGGGGAAAACCTTCAAACCTTATAATAATTAAACTTATGGAATTTATCACATCCACAACATGAAAAAAATTCTTATGCTAGATTAATATTTTTCAAAATTAAATTGTAATTTGTTAGAGTTCGGGGTGGAGGTTGAATATTATGTTTATTGATAGAAGAGAATACAAAATCTGTTTTCAGAAGAACAAAGACAAAGAGAAGATGTTATATACAGGTGATGGAAGATTCTGGAATAATGGAGGGAGGACTCTTAGGCATGTAACGTGTGACACCGAGTGGCTGAGATTGATTTAGTTGGAAGGATGTGGATTTGCTTTTGCTTAGGTTTAGTGTGCACATTGGTAGCATTTGGAATCTTCTCATCATGCCCCCGCAAGCTGAATAAGGGACTGAGGCACAATTTGTGAGCAAGGAAGTTAAGATGATGAACTGATAATGGTTTGGTGAACAGATCAGCAGGCTGATCATTGATGGGCACATAGCGAACCTTGTTTGTGGGTGGACACAAGATCATAGACAAAAATGAACATCAATTTCGATGTGCTTTTGTGTGGGCATGATGCATGGATTAGATGCTAAGGCTTGAGTCCCTGGGCATTGTCACAAGAGGAGTGGAGGAGAGGTCTGAAGACGGATACCAAGCTCATGTAGAAGTTGGTAGGTTCGGTGGCAACTCAGAAGCTGCTGATACTAAGGCGCGATATTCAGACTTGGTACTGGATCGAGCCACAAACCAACTACTCTTGATCTCCAACTAACTGTTGCTACCTAAGAAGATGCACATGTCAGAGGCAGATTTACGATCATCAATGCTGGTAGCCCAAACAAGATCGGTCACGATTTAAAGTCAGAAGATTTGGCCATCGACTTACCTGGCCCCGGTATATATCGTCGCAAGCAGACAGCTTGGATACGCAAAATAAGACGATTAAAATGCTTAAAATTATTAAAATATTATATAACTTATTAGAAAATATATATAATTAAGTAAGCTAAAATTTAAGGAAACAAATTTTTTATGTATTTAACATTATTTAAATAGTTAATGAAACATTCAATGAAAAATATTTATGATAATGCTAACAAAAGAAATTATTTTATATCAAACATAACATATTTTTAACAAAATTTCATAAAACACATTAATCAATACCATGTTGAATGATGAGGGGGTTCAAAATCATCATCATCATTAGTCCTACGATAAGCATACAAATCGAGACGATAATTTGCATAATGAGAAATGCGATCGTTAATTGTTCATTACTTCTGAACGCTATAAATGGTATTTACTGACTGATTGATCCATATAATTAGGAAAATATGACTCGAGGTCGTTTGACTCAACACCATGCCGATAAATATCCATTACCTCGATGGCAATGCTATTACTATTAGAAGATCAATATATCTATAAGAATTACTAGCATATTCATTTAATGAGAAAAGATAAATAAATATTTACAATTATTTATCAACCATTTATAATATATTATCATATTCATTTAATATTAATACAATTAGATTAATTAATCAATCAATAATAATATATGTTACCATATTAATTTTTCCATTATTCTTATTTTTGTTTTTCATAAATTATTAATTTTGAATTAATCTATTTATGTTTGATAAAATGAATAAAATAATATTTATATTTGTATTTTATATTGTTCACAAAAATATGATTTATGGTTTTGTTAATTTATTATTCTTATTTTATTAAAAATATTATAATTTGAAATTAATTAGAATGAATTTAAACGTAAAGGATATTGAAGATTCATTTCTATTTGATATTCAAATTCTAAAAATATTGTGTTAATTGATAAATTTTCTAAATATCATTTTTTTACTATAAGTTATGTGAAGATTTTATTTTATTTTTAATTTTCAAGAGTAGAAAATCTTTTATCTTTACAAAAACAGAAATTTTTTATAAAATTCCAAATTATTTGGCAAATTATAGGTAAACAAAATTCACTATACTTCACCATATTTTATGATACTTTGCATATTCTGAGTTCGATCTCATAATTTTTGTCGGTTTTAGAAGGTTAAGAGCATCTCCAACCATACTCAACAAAATAGCTACTCAAAATATATTTAAATATTAAAGTCACTATTTTAGCTAGCAACTTTTTAAAATTTACTCCAACCACACTCTCTATTTTACACCAAATTTTCACTAACTTCCAATAATTTTAAAAAAGTAAAACATATATATAAAGAGAGAGATAGAGAGGAAAAAAGGTTGAGATATATTCTAGAGAAATTTCAAATTTACCACCACATCTGCTCACCATTCGGGCTAACTATAAACAGAGTTTACTGAGAGAATTTCGCGCTTGGCTAGGCTAAAGTGGCTAAAAGAGAAGAACTAGAGAGTGGGTTGGAGATATTCTAAAAAGTTTCCTATTTTTAGATAAATTTTACAACAATTTGTTAGCTAGCGTTATTGCTTTTCTAGTTTTTCTTCCCTTTTATGTGGTTGATATTGAGTTCTGTGAGGGATAGGTGTATTTTTCAAGTTGGAAATAGGTAAAATAGGGGTCGAGGGTTCGAGTTGCAAACATGCTTTGGGGCCAAAACGACGCCATTTTAGTTAATGTGGTTTTTTTTTTTTTTTTTTAATTCTACAGATATACCAAAACGACGTCGTTTTGAATCAGTTGTCACTTATCCAAAACGACGTTGTTTGGGTAAGTGACAACTTATCCAAAACAACGCCGTTTTAGACTCTAGCAGCCCTAAACGATGTCGTTTTGAGTTGTATTTAAAAAAGAAAAAGAAAAAGAACGAAATGATGTCGTTTTTTGTCTTACAGAGACGAAATAACACCGTTTTGGCCAAGGGTTGCAGAAAAGAGGAACCTTGTTCTTGCATTCCCGATGTTGGCCCAAAAAATGAAAAACGAAGAAGAAAGAGGGGAAGAAGAAGAGGGAGAAAAAGGGGAAGGAGAGTAGGATTGTAAGAGACATACTGCACCTTTCAACTCAAAGTCAAGGCTTCTAAGGGCCCAAACCTTTGAGATCTTCGAGCCCGAGGTTTGGTGTAAGGTGCGAGCGAAAGACTACAAGGTTTCCAAGGAAATTAGGTAAGTTAGGTTTTAGTTTTTACCTCTATTAATTTCCTCATCTTGTTCGTTTCTTATTGAAATTTCTATTTCAAAATCTCAGATCCAGGGGTTATTTTGATTTTTTTGTTGAATCTCTACAAATTTATTTTATTTTATTTTATTATTATTTTATTGCTGTGACGAAATTCCATCATATGTATTTTGGAAAGTTTATCAGGTTTTGGATTTTTAGGATGAACCTTGAAAAGCTTGAATTCTTTTTTAGATTTTTGTCTCATACTAAGGAGATTTGATTCTCTATATTTTCACCAAGTTGAGCGAGTCATCTAGGCAAACTTAGCCGAGTCCACTTAGTTTTACCGAGTTTTAGCTGATCCACTCATAATTTTGTATATAGTGTCGATATCGACGCCGTTAGCCTCGAGTCGGTTATGAATCGACCGAGTTGTACCGGACTTAGCTGACTTTTTGAACCCTGATCGGATTAGCCCTCAAGCCTGAAAACTTTGGCTGGACGAAAGGAAAGGCCATAATTAATGGTGCCCTTGATGTAGCAAAGAAGTCGTTTACAAGCTGCCCAATGAGCAAGGGTGGGCGCGTGAAGAAACTAATTGAGCTTATTAACTGTATAAGCCATGCTGGACGTGTGTGAGTGAGGTATTGTAATGCCCCACCGTAGAGGAAGGGATGATCAAAAGGAAGGCTATCATAAAGATAGAGTTTATGATCAAGACACATTGGGGTGGGGCTGGGCTTGGCAACATCAAGGCTGGTGCGAGAAAGGAGATTAGATGCATACTTTGTTTGATTGGGATGAAGACTAAAGGGGGTGCGAGAAACTTCAAAACCAAGGAAGTATCAAACATGGCCACAACCTTTCGTAGAAAAGTGAGATTGAGGTCATGAACAAGGTAAGTAATATATAGCATAGTAATCCCCTCCAATGATTAGGATATCATCCATGTAAACTAAAAGAAACAGTGGACTACCATTTTGGTGAAGAAAAAATATAGAGGAGTCATCGTAAGGAGTGGAAACCCTATTGAAGAAAAGTAGTTTTGAGATTCTCAAACTAGGTTCTAGGAGCCTGTTTGAGACCATATAAAGCCTTATGCAATCGAAAAACATGGTCATACTTGGAAGCATCAACACAACCTTCTGGTTATGCCATAAAGACAGTTTCATGGAGATCACCATTCAAAAAAGCGTTATTGACATTAACATGCTCAATGGGCCAATTGTGAGTGACAACCAAGGTGAAAATGATCCAATATAGAGGAGCAGACAACGAGAGAAGGCAAAATGTTGATGCTCAAATCGTTGAACCCAACTACTGCCAAATTTATAGAGATCCATGATTTAGTCAACATTGTGATTTAATATTTAAAAAATCCACTTGTTAAGTTGATAACATGTTGATTTTATAAGAGGAATGTTCCAAGTTGATTAGGAGAAGGGCTGAAAATTCTTGGTCCATGGAAAATTTTCAACAAGAGTAAGAGATAGCAACCGATTGATAAAGAGGTCAGGTTTTTGGCGAAGAAGAGACGGTTTCCAAGGTTTGACAATGAATTTATTTAGCCCTTTGTTTCGCATGATTTAAGAGCAATGGGGAGTGAAGGAAGGAGGAAGAGCACGTGAAGGGGAATGGGAGAGAAGTGGATCTTGAATAAGAGGGAGAGAAGGGTCAGTGAGGGCGCGAAGATGGGAGAGGAAGGATCAAGTGGAGAAAACAGAGTGGGAAGGTTAGGGAGAAAATGATGTTCTATTACAGACAGGCTGGTGAATATGAGGATGAAAGATATGCTGGAATTGATAAGGAGTGAGGTAGAAGAAGAGATAAAAATGACGTGGGAGGAGAGGGAGGACGAGGGAAGTGGTGCTGAAAGGAGAAAAGCGCTGATAAGTGAATTTTGTTTCATTAAAGACATTGATCTATAATGTAAACATGGTCGGATGAATGGAGGCATTTGTAGCCTTCATGATAAGGGATATAGTTAAGAAAAATGCATAGTGAAGTCCAAAAATTGAACTTTAGGCGATTGTAAGGTATATGATAATGCTGTCAAACAAAGTATGAAGAAAGTCAGAAGGTCTGAGACTTGGATGAAGAGTTACTCATGCAGAACTGTGATTTTAAACAAGGGTGGCAAGCACATGAGATATGGTTTGAGGCGTCTCCCCACTAGGTAATGAGATCCTTGGAGGCCTTGGTCAAAAGAGTGAGACCCATATCAACAATACTCCTATGCTTCCTCTCAACGTTTCCTTGTTGGTGATGGGTGTGGGGATAAGGGTGTTGAATTGCAATGCCATGTTTGTAAGAAGAGAAGGTGCTGCTATGAGATTTCACCCAAAAATAGTTTGAAACATTTAAGCTTTAGTGATCGTTGATATCAACCGTCTAATGAAATGAAAAGATGAAGTTACTGCACTGATGCGATGAATACACCTACACATGCTTGGTGAAATCATCAATAGAACTGATGTAGTATCGGTAGCCATCAGGAGAGTTGTAAGGGGAGGGACCCCACAAGTTTGAATGCACAAGCTATAGTGGACAAGTGGTCTTGAGTGGTGTAGAAGAAAATATGACGTGATGTAATTTTCCATATTGAAAAGTTTCAAAAAAGAAATCTTGTTTAAGAGAGAGCATATTGTCACGGACTTAGTCTTCCCACTAGTTCTGTATGCAAGACTTTAATAACCCGCCTCGATGTTGCACAGCCTTCTGCCTACGATATGCCTGGCTTTACCATGGCTTGGGGCTTAACAAACTCAAGAGAACACTTTGGAAGAAAGAAACTCATTGAAAGAACTTTACAAATGCTAGAGAAGCTCCTCAACTGTATTGCAAAATGAGGCCACCTCCCTCCCTTATATACACGTCTATGGAGTCAGACCTTGAAGGTTCTCTGCAAAATCTAGAGAATTTAGAGTATTCTACTATGTACATGTATTTACAAGAGGCTCCTGAAGAATCATAGAGATATTCCTTCCATACTCTTCCACAAGTGTGGACTTTCTCCAGAATCTCAGAACCTTCCATATTCTTCAGCAAAGGAGGTCTCTGGGGTGTCTCTAGAATCTCCCACCTCCCTATATAAGCCCTCATAGAGACATTTGCTCCTGCGGCATCAAGAGGGACTTCATGAGGAGGGTGTGACATTCTCCCCACCAAACTGAGATCGCCCTTGCTCCATCCTTCATTTTAATTGCTCGACCGTTTTTAATCCACACAGGCATTTGTTTCATTCCTAATTTATTTCACTTTCTCAGTCCTTCCCATTTCTCACTAAGCATTTCGTGTAGGGATGAAAGTTATTCTTCCTCAGGACCCGGTCTTCCATGATGTAGTCCACTTCCTTATTTATAGGATGTCACCGCTTTGGGTGCCTTCTGAAATTCCCTGTTTGATCCTTCCTGATTTTCTATGATAGGGGGCTTTAGATTGTCGGTTATGGAAGACAGGATGAATCTTTTTAGCCTGCGGTAACCTTCCGATCTTAGACACCTTACCAACCCGGTCCCAGCATGGGAAAGGCCTTCATACTTCCTCACAAGTCCTTGTGCAGGCCTTTGGAAGCACTGGAACCGGTCAGGTATGAGCTTGACAAGCACTAAGTCTCCAACTTGGAATTCTGGATGTCTCATCTTCTTGTCAGCCTACTTTTTCATCTTCCTAGCAGCCTTCTCTAAGTATGAGTGCGCTATGTCAACCTGCTCATGCCATCCCTTAGCAAATTTGTAGGTCATCGGACTCTTTTCACTCCGTGTACTCCCCTCAAGTTAGGAAAGGAGGAGTCATCTGTCATCATCCCATGACTATCTCGAACGATTCCTTCATCGTTTCACCCTCTATAGACTGTAGGAGAATTGAGCCACATCTAGCAACTTTGCCCAGTCAATCTGGTTAGCACTCACAAAAGTGCCCTTGGCATAGCTCCAATAGGGCATCTCACCCGCTCCGTCCGCCCCATCGCATGAGGTCAAAGCCGGTAGAGAAGTGCTTCAGGCCCATAAGCTCAAGAGCTCTATCCAAACTCCTGAAGCATGAGTCACATCACCGACGATGAACCCTGAGTCCTAATACTTCACCACGTTCCGAGGAATAGCCCGGCCGTCTCCTCCGCCAGGTAACTCTTGTGGCCACGGCGAAAGTAGCATACTTGGAAAACCGTCCACCACCACTATGATAGATCCACATCCCTGACTCTGTAATGGATATTTAGTCCCATAGTGACACTCTCCCAAGGTCAAGCTCGCTATAGGTAAGTGGCTCCAACAATCGGTCGAGCGTGTTCCACTTCATTCTCACGTACACAAGACAAGTCCTCACATTAAGTCTCCACATCATCCCATCTCGCGGGCAGTAGATACTCTAGTAGTGCCTCGTGGCGTCGTTGCCTGGATATCCAACCTACTTGGAGCCATGACACCCCTGATGATCCTTCTGATGCTTCCCTACTTTAGGCACATAGAGCCTGCTCCCCTCAGGTAGTGAGACCGCCTCTACCCAAACCGCCTCTGTCTTCCCGCGAGCCAATGTGACGGAGACCTTCGCCACTGACTGCGTTGAAACCCCTCCCTTATGAGATCCACCATCTCTCCAAGGTTGGCTAGTCATGGATGCTAGCTCGCCACGCACTTAAGGCATCTACTACATGATTAGCTATGCCTCGGCTTGTACTCCAGCCACAGGAGTCAAACTCAACCAGGAAGCCTTACCACCTCGGCCGCTTAGGCTTAGCTTTTCTGGGTCCGGGGTGAAATAGTAGCAACATTGTCCTGCCTCACTATGAAGTGACCTCTAGCAGATATGCCTCCACGTCGTGCAAGCAATGGATGATTTCGCCATCTCCTTCTCTCGACCTGTACCGCCTCCGTGTCATCAGCCTGGCGTTTCAAAAGCATGGGCATCTCTCCCGCATAAGAACCTCCACAGGCAAAGTCGAGGCATTAGTGTGTACCTTAAATACCTTGGTGTGGTCGTAGCTTCAACACCACCTATGGCCTCTTCAAGTCTTCAAAGGTCACGCACTTCATCCCATCGCCATGCCTTACTCTTCTTTGAGAAGATCCGCCAATGGAGTTGCTCCTGCTGAGCACTTCTTGATGAACCGGTCGATAGTAGTTAACTGTGCCCAAGAAAAGACCTTAGTTATGGCACCTTAGTAGGGGATCCATTCTCGGGAATGGCTTGATCTCGCCTCTCATCCATCATGAGCTTCCATCCTCGATACGATGTCCTAGGAAGCCCACTTCTAGAGCAAAGGAGCATTTCTTCACATATAACTCAGCTTTGCCTTATTGTCGAACACTCTAGATGATCAACATGATCCTCTAGGGAGTTGCTATATATAACAATATCATTTAGATATACCACCACAAACTTTTCTAGGAAATGATGGAATATCTTGTTCATCAAAGTGTGTAATGTGGAAGTGTGTCTAGTAAGACCAAATGGCACATTTTAGGAACCCATAAGAGCCTATGTAATTGGTTTTGCTTCTTCAAGTAGTCTTCGTCATCCTTATTATCCTTACTTGGTAGTATCCCGATCGCAAGTCCAGCTTAGTGAAGAACTTTGCTCTACCAAGTTGATCAAAACAAGCTCCAGAATAAGAGGAATGGGATACTGTTTCGACTCACACCTCACAGCGCCTGTGTCGATGCACATCCACAAAGGACCCATCGTGCTTCTTTGAATAAGACCGCGCATTACAGCGAAGCTCTAGAGGGGCTGACTGAACCGCATCCAAGAACCCTTCGCCTGTCTTCCTCAACTCCTAAATCAAGCCACCCTGTAGGCCCCATGAAAGGGGTTTGTCTCCGGCCGCAACTCGATTCATGTGATCTTCCTCCCCAGGTGAGCCTTTGGTAGCTCCGGTGGCATTACATCTTTGAACTCATCTAGCACCTTCTTAACTTCCATGGGCATAGGATCTCCCATAGGATCAACCGGGTCTTCCTTAAGAGTCGCCAAGTAGGTCACCTCATTCTTTTTCAACCCCTTCTCCAATTGCATAGCCAACAACATAGGGGTCTTAGCTTTGCCTTCGGTGACTGTGGGAATCATGCATGGTGCCTCATCTTCTAAGATAGCCATCAAACATAGAAAAGGTACATGCACAACTTTTACCTGGCGAAGGAAATCCATCCCGATCACTATCTTGAAGTCATCCATGGGTGCCACTGTGAAGTCAACCTTGCCTTCCCATGGCCCGATCTTCATTGTCACCCCACGAGCCACCCGCGGATGGCTCGCAACCTGAGTTAATCGCCTCGAGCCATCCCGCCTCCCTGGATGCCTGAAGCCAGCCCCTCGCCTCCTCCTCCGGTGCAGACAAAGTCGGTGTGGCACCGTGTTTATCATGGCCTCGCGGACATCCCATTCACCTCGCCTCCACGCATACGAGTCCTCGGCTGAGGTCGCCCTTAGCTTCATTGACCCGAGGGCATTCAACAACTGCATTGACCCCATGTGAGTATCGTCACCCTCTTGTTCACTCTCATCAAGGTATTTGAGGGCCTTCCTTTGAGGACATCACTGCCTAATGTCCATCTCATAGGAAACAATTGGTCTTTGGCTTGAAATCCTCGCTTGTCTCCCCACTCTCGCTCTCTCATTGGCAGAGGGGCAGACTGATCCTTCCTTATCATTATAGCTTTGTATCCTTGTCTCCTCAATTTTTAGCATGGCTACCCTTGAAAGATGGCTTGTCCAGACGCAGTCTCCCTTCGGAACTATGAGTGACTCACACCTCCATGGCCGCGGGCTACGCTCGACACACCACGCTCCTCAACCCCGCTTCGCCCACTTAGTAGGGTCACCCATAGTTGAAGAGAAGTTCCTTCCTCATTCATAATATCGTAGCCTAAGCATTAAGGAGGAGAACCCTTATATAGTCTCTGACGACCCCGTGTGCTTGAGATGCCTGATCTTCCTACGGGCTATGTATCCCACATCTCTGGGTGAACGCTTTTGATTTCCTCTCAAGTCCACCCATGTGTCTACAGGCATGTCCCTTTTTCTATCTCCATGAACCTTCTACGCCACCATAGAGTTGCATTATCAGTGAGGCAGAGAGTAGCAATGCGTACCTTTGTTGCCTCATCGGTCAGTGTTATTGCCTCAAAGTACCTCTCCATGTGCCACAAGTAGTTGTCTAGCTCCTTGGCATCTCGTTGCCCACTGAACGTGTGTGGCTTTGGCACCTCCACCCTTGGTGCCTCATGAGTGGCCATAACTCGAGTCGAAAATGCTGCCTTTTAAATGGCCACCTCTTGCCTTAGCTCCTCTTCATGCTTGGTCAAGACCTCCACCCTTGACTCTAAGCTAGCGAAAAGTGTTCAGGGACCTTCATAAACCTCATGCGACACCACTGGACCTGGGCGAGCCTTGCATCCCTCTAAAGGTCTAGATCTGCACCCTGAGATCCCCTCCTCCCACTGCCTTCTCCATGCTTCATTCACGAGGTCCATCCCTTCCTTCGATGTCCGTCATATACCTTAATCTAGCTCACTGACTGGCCCAAGCCTCGTGAGAGGATCATGAGACTTGTCCTTCTTTCCCCTTCCCTTAGCGGGAGGGTCAAGGTCCCTTCCCCGAACTTGCTCGGCAACTTCCTCTACATGAGAGCTCGCCATCATATCCTCCAAGTTACTCCCACACGTCGCAACCGAAGCTCTGATACCAACTGTCACGGACTTAGTCTTCCGGCTAAGCTCCCGTGCGGCACTTAGACAACTCGCCCCTCGGATGTTGCTAAGTCAGCCTTCCGCTTGCCTTGCTTGCTATGCTCGGCTTCTACCCACGCCCCTGAAAGCCACCAAACCCGGGTTATAACACTCTGGAAAGAAAAGAAACTCTATTGTTAACCTTTATAACGCTTTGTAGAAGCTCAACTCGTGGCTTACAAATGAGGCCACCTACTCCTTATATACAATATCTATGGAAGTGTGTAGAACCTTAGCTGTCTCTCTACAAATCTAGAGAATTTATATTCTACTATGTACATGTATTTACAAGAGGTCTCTAGAAGAATCTAGGATAGTCTCCTTCCTTCCATACTCTTCCACACAAGTGTGGACTTCTCCGAATCTTCTAGAACCTTCCATATTCTTCTAGCAAAGGGAGGTCTCTCAAAGTCTCTAGAATCTTCCCACCTCCCTATATAAGCCCCCATAGGGTCATTTGCTCCCATATGATCAAGAGAGGGACTTTCCATGAGTGAGGGTGTGACAATACGTACATTTAGACAGTGTAAGACTACACGAAGTAAATGGAGGTGGGGATGACCCAACCAGCTTATTATGCGCAGAGTCGATCAGCTGGCAATGTAAAATGTAAGGAACCTGTGAAAAAGCAGTAGACGTGCTTGCCTGAGTCGATGTCAAGTGTTGCAACATGACTTGATGTTGAAGTGAGCTACTGCATTGTGTTGAGTTGGTAGAGTCCTTCAGTGAGCTTTCCCTAAACTAGTACCGCCTTGGTGAGTTTATCTTTTATATAACAACGAGAAGAGTCAAACTTGATGATAATATTGTTGTGGAGGTTCTTTAGGGTTGGTGAAAGGTATTAAAGGGTTTGTCACATCCTTAGGCCCTATGGTATTGGGTATATAATCGTAAATTGATGTTTGGTGAAATGCACTTATTCTCAGTTCACACTCGTCTTCATGGCCTAATCTAACATTTCAAGATTCCCTTACGAAACAAGTGCTCTTCTTGCCTATTGATTCTAATGTAAACCTCAAGTATTAATCAATTCATCGAAAGAAGCTTCAAGCTATCCTTAGCATTGCCGCAAACTATTCAACTATCCTATATCTCTTTGACTCAAAGCTATTTTCATAAAGACGGTTCTAAATACTTTCCAAAGATTTTGCATGAATTAATTCTACTTGATTCTTTCCTATAAGGTTCTTCTTCTCCTGTCAATTCATTGTGGGTTCGAAATCCAGACTGTAGGCGCTAGCCGAATTCATTTATCAATCATATCATTTAAACATTTAAAGCCCCCCTCTATTTTTTTCAAAATCGCTGGGAAGCTTAAGAGTTTCAGAGACCCATTGATTAGTGCTAAAAAGTGCTATTTTGAACCCCTGCTTATTTAAGGTTTTGGAGCACTTTTGTAGTACCACCCGTAATTAACCCGATTTTCAAGGCCAAGGTCCATCCCATTCCCATCATCGCATTTTGTGGCTAATTTTGTAGTTTTTTGCAAGATAATCGTGCCAAAAATTATCGAACAATTCCAACACGAAGAAACCGAGTTGAACTCATCTGCATCAGATCCCAGAGCGAAGAAGACTAAAAAGTGAAGAAAAATGCAGACCGGCAGAATGCTTCTTTCCTACTACACCTGCTCATCCCGCAAAGACTATTCACCCCTCCAAACACCGTCACCTCTCCTACACTGACGTGACCTTTGCCGCATATTTTGGTTTTCTTTTTCCTATTTATCCTTGTAATAGCTTTTGGTTTTGGTTTTTTTGTAATTTTTGCTCGAGCACTATATAAGCTCATGTGGTTATTGAAAAGATCAATCCATCATCATTAATAAATTCACTGGAAGCTTTCAAATTTTTCCGCTTCTTCATTATGCTTCACTTTTCATTTTCTTTCCATATTTTACAGGCAATAAATACCCTTCGGGGATGACAACTCGGAGGATGAGCGGCTAAAACCCCTTTCTCCTTGAAGACGAAGGCTATTGGGTGTTGGATCCTGAGGTAGGATGAGGAGTCCCCTGTTTTTCACGCAGGTACTCACTGTCGTCTGTGTTCTCCTCTTAACTCTAGGTTTAGATCCCTTTGATACATGTTGAATGGTTAGTACTTGGTAATCTTTTAATTACTCCTTGATGCTTTATTCTTTAGATCTCGTGATGTTTCATTAGTTATCATTTATTACCATTGCAATGTAGTCGAGGAGACTCGTTGGCGATTGAGAACATTAACGACCGGTCGAATGCCATTCAGAGAAATTTAATAGGGTTAGTTTTTATAGCTACATGAAGATCAGGTTAGGAGATGGTATATGGAGTCATCCTCCCCAGCTAATGACGACCACTGAAACCCTCTCGGTTGTCCTAGGATCCTAATCCCAATATCACGATACTTCAAGGATATATCTTTTATCCTTTTTCTTATTTCACTTGATTTATTTCAGTTTTCACCATCAAAACCCTAGCATTTTACAAAACAGCAAATCCAAAGTGACATTCACCATTTCAATTCATAAGTCATTTATCTGAAAGCCGTCCACGTGTTCGACCTTAGAAGCCGTATACATGATAGCTTTCTTCTGACGATGGGAGAATTTTAGGTTATAAATATTGTTGATTTCGGTTGACCTTACTGTGGCACGAATCACCCATACAATTTATATTTAAAAAAAATATATTTACAATTAAGGTATTCCATGCCCATTCAAAATAATATACAAAATCGTTTCAGAGTTTAACTGTTTTGATCACAAAACATCAATTGTTTAAAAATAGGATGAATGCATATGACAGAGTAAATACTTCTACTCCCCAGCTTTCTTGATGTCTCTACGCTCCTTGATCTTGGGTCCCACCATTAATCACTCGATACCTGCTCATTGGTAAAAACCATACGCTAAGCATTTTCATGCTTAGTGGTTCTATGGAATTTCTCTCTTCATTTCATTTAAATCCGAGAAGCTTTTTGGCTGTGTTATAAAACAATGCTGTACAATTGTCAATGACCAATGCAGTACAATATGTATATATATATATATATATATATATATATATATATATATATATATATTAAATAAATCAATTACAATTCATTGTTGGTCATCTCGAGGTATGCATTTTCATATGCACTAAATTAATTCGATAAATCGTGCACTTTTTCAATCTCATTCTCATTTTGCATTTGGCCCTTATCAGAATTTAACCTATGATTTTGGTGCAAGGATAGCAATTGCAGAAGCACCAGTCCCGCTCAACCGCAGTGATATATATATATATATATATATATATACTATATATATATATATATATATATATATATATATATATATATATATATATATAAAATATGTACTCGGTTGGTGTACACTACGATCTTGTCCACAGCTAGACTCCACGGATCGGTATGTCACAATGATACGTTTGTTCGACTCTTATTGGTATACCAATTTATCCTTAATTTGAATTTAACTGATTAACATTCTATTAAAGGCATTCAAATCATTTTAGGAAAATACGATTATAGTATATTTTTATACAAAAACAAATCATTTCAATACTCATGCAATTTTCGTGTCATTCATTTCGCAATCAATCAATTTATCAAATTTCTTAACTTAAATCAACTTGCAATTCATTTCAAAAATTATTTGCATCAAATCAATTTAAAACAATTCAACATGCAATTCCAACATTTTGGAGATAGAATTTCGAAATAGTGAGAGAAAGGTGTAGAACAAACAAAAATGCTTTGCACTTTGATTCCAATCCTCCGAATCTCGATCTTAGTTCGGGTTTTCCTCCTTGTCAGCCCCTATTCCAATACAATTAAAGAACAACATTATTCATGCGTGCTAGTGATTTTGGTTAGGGTTGATTTTCGGAGCTTAATATCGTATTCTTAATCTCATTGCGGTAGGGCAAAATACAAGCCCGATATGGTTGTTAGTTTCCCAAACTTTAATCCATCACATAACCAAAATACTAAAATTTTTGCCTTGCCTTATAATCCTTTTTCCAACAGTACTCTTGATCAACTAAACAATCCTCAAAGGAAGATTAAGTCAAAAACCTCAAACAACCACTAACACCACATGCAAGGACCGTTATTTTTCAATTTTGTACTCTCTGGACTTTATTACCCAAAAATTATTAAGCAGTCTTGAAGTCTATAAAAACTCTCAATTTAGTCCTTTATATATCACGTGCTTGTCTACAAGAATTTTTAATTTAAAATTACTTCTCTAAAGCCCTCAATACACATGTAAGGAAGTAAAACATGTTTCGGTGTACCTTTCAGCGTATCACTAGAAACCTATCCTAATTTTGTCCAAAATTAACTGAAACATTAGTTTGATTAAGCAGACCAGGCCTAGCAACCCCAATCATCCAAGATGGATTATAAAACCAGGTGGTACAGTTTTTTAACTTTAACATCTAAATTTGCCCAATTTGCAGCTTGGAATACTGCCTTGTAGCTCACTTTAATGATTTAAGGCACTTTGGGGTTACATATTGCATACACTCCCTTCAAGTACATTATTCCCCTAGAAGTCTAGTTTACCCAGAATTTTTAATCACTCAAATTGGATGAGTGAAACTCATTTTATGGCCAAAACACCACAACTACTCCCAAGCAGAGGGCATGCCATGAGCTCTCGAAAACTTACCTTTAAGCCCATTTCGGGAGCCTTAGTGCTAAATTTGCTCCTGGCCCCTTCTACTAAATTTGTATCTCTATCTCTTGTAGTTTCTTTACCAATTAGAATCGAGCCGTTTGGTTGATTATAAGCTTGTCTATGCAAGCAAAACAGGAGTTTGACAAAATTTTAATGACATTTCCTTTGAGAATAAACATTTCCTTTTACAAACGCTCAACCCAAACCAATCCAAACTATCACTAGGAGCTTAAAATTTATAGTAATACAAAACACCTTTATCCGCATTTTGGGTTTTCCCTACCCAAACACAAGAGAAAAGGGTTAAAGGTTTATTTATTACCTTTGAATCTGGTTGCTGACACCAAACCTTCCTTCTTCTTCTTGATCACTTGAAGCCATAAATGGAAGATCTCCCACCAAAACCTTAGTCTTCTCTTAACCACTGGCTCCCTTTTTCTCTCCTTTGCTCCGAGCGAGTACCAAATGTGCCTTATCTTAGACCACATTTGGTCTTAAACTCATTTAATGGTTAAGGCCTTGGCTTCCTATTAATTGGCTTTCAAAATAAGTCCCATTTCTCATTTTTGTATTTAAGTCTTCTATTTCATCATTTAACTCACATTAGATTAAACTTATTACTGTTTTTGGCCCTTAGGTCCTCATTTACAAATTTCAAATTTGCCTTTTAACTTAGGTAAATTAAGGTTGTATATATTTTTTCGTTTCTTAGGTTAAATTCCAAAAAATTTCCATTTACTTTATTTATACCTAAACACATAATAATAATAAAAATATATACGCCCAAAATACTAGGATATTTTGGTGTTTTATAACTCTCCCCTCGCAAGAAAATTTAGTCCTCGAAGTACCTTAAGTGAATAGTTGCCGGATAGTGTTTTAACATCGTATCTTCACTTTCCCATGTTGCCTTCAGGTTTGTGGTTTCTCCCACATCACTTTGACGATGAGATTAGCGCTTGTTTCGTGGCTCTTGCGCCACAGAGCGAAATCTCCGCGACTTTCCTCATAGGTTAATGATCTAAGCTCTGGTGTCTCAGGAAGGGAGACTCGTGTGATGGGTCGATCGGTACCTTCTAAACATCGAAGCATGGAAAATATTGTGGATATTTTCCAGAATCGGAGAGTAAGGCTAAGCGGTATGCTCTTTGGACCCACTTTCTCTGTACTTCACATGGACCAATAAATCTAGGGCTCAACTTGCCCTTTTTCCCAAATCTCATCACCTTCTTCCAAGGCGATACTTTCAAAAACATTTTTTCGCCGACCTCATATCGAATATATTTTCTTTTCATGTCGGCATATGATTTCTATCTATTGGTAGCCACTTTCAATCTTTCTCTAATAATTTTCACTTTTTCTTCGGTCTCCTGTATCAAGTCGGGGCCAATCACTTTCTTTTCGCTCAATTCCGTCCAACACAATGATGTTCTACATTTTCTTCCATATAAAGCCTAGTAAGGTGCCATTCCAATACTCGATTGGAAACTGTTGTTGTACACAAATTCAACTAAAGGGATGTGTCTATCCCAACTACCCTCATAGTCGATCACACAACTCCTTAGCATGTCTTCCAGAATCTGAATTACTCTTTCTGATTGTCCATTCGTCTGTGGGTGGAATGTTGTGCTGAAGTTCAGTCGAGTGCCTAAAGCCTCTTGCAATTTTCCTTAGAATCTCGAGGTGAACCTTGGATCTCTATATGAAATGATGGATATTGGAATCCCATGTAATCGAACTATTTTTACCTTATGTACGCCGTCATCTTATCAAGGAATAGCCTGCTCATTGGTAGGAAGAGCTAACTTAGTCAATTTGGTCTACTACGACCAAACTCGAGTCACGCTTTTCACACCTGCAACCCAACCACAAAAATCCATGGTGATTCGATCCCATTTCACTAAAGTATTCTCTAATAGCCGTAATAATCCCGAAGGAACTCGTGCTCGCTCTTCACTTTTTGACACCATACACTTGGTTACAAATTTCGACATCTCTTTTCATTTAATTACCAGTACGAAACCTTTAATCTTGATACATCTACAGGCATTGACGTATAGCAAAAGATCTACTCGTGTAGCTTTTCTAGAATGGCTTTCTTCAATTTACTGTCACTGGGTACACAAACTCGATCTTTATAATATAAGGATTCATCTTCCTTCACTGAAAATTGGGTTTCTTTTCCCTCTCCAATCTGACTCACTATGGCAGAAATCTTCTCATCATTCTTTTGTGCCTCTAGTACTCGGTTCAACAAATCCAGTTTTGCTACTAATTCTGCTACTATTGCACCATCAAGCCGATAGTGACAAACAGCATTCAACGCCGGCCGATCAGATCGAATTTCTACTGTGTGGCATCTGCTACTACATTGGCCTTTCCCGGGTGATAGTCAATCACGCAATCATAGTCTTTTATCAATTCCATCCATCCACGTTGTCTCAAGTTAAGCCTTCGCTAGAGAAATACTTAAGACTTATGATCGTGTAGATGAAACATTTTTCCTATAAAGGCATGTCTCCATATTTTCAACGCAAACACAATTATGCCACCCAAATCATGCGTAGGGTGTTCTTTCTGCGTGCCAACTCGCCTTGAAGCATAAGCTACCACCTTACCCTTCTTGCATATGACACATCCGAAACCGCTTAATGATGCATCGCTAAATATCACATATCTCTTTACCGTAGCTCAAGTAAGCAAGAGCCGATGCCTCGTCAAGAACGCTTTCAACTTATCAAAACTTAATTACACCTCTTTTCACTCCACTCAAATTTTACATTTTCCGAGCATCTTGTCATCAGGGCTATAGTCATCAAAAACCCTTAACGAACCTTCAGTAACCGCCAACTTCAGAAACTACGCACTTCCATGACATTTCTCGGTGGTTTCCATTCAATGACCATCTCTATCTTCCTTGGATCCACTAGAATTCCTTCTTCTGATACAAGGTGTCCAAGAAAGGACACTTCATTCAACCAAAACTCACACTTACTCAGTCTCGCATACAACTGCTCTTTTCTAAAAGTCTCTAACACTACCTGAAGGTGTGTGTCGTGATTTTCCCTATCTTTTGAATATACAAGAATGTCGTCTATGAACACTATGACAAACTGATCCACATACGGTCGGAAAACAAGATTCATTAGGTCCATGAAAGTCACTGGAGCATTTGTCAACCCAAATGGTATTACTAGAACCAATGTCCATACGCTCAACACTGCCTTATGCACATCCGTATCCTAATCCCACTGATGATACCGATCCTAAGTCACCTCAAAAGGCACTTGCACCTTTCAATTAGTCAAACAAGTATCAATCTCCGGGTAACCCGATACTTGTTCTTCACTATCATCTTGTTCAGTCAGCTTCATAATCAATACAATAAACCGGCCGTACCATCTTTCTTCGACAAAGAGCACCGGAGCTCCCATGGTGATACAAACTATCAAGGACAAACTTTCTCTCTCTCTCTCTCTCTCTCTCTCTCTCTCTCTCTCTCTCTCTCAACAATTCTGCAAGAAGCTTCAATCTTTTAACTCCACTCGGAGGCATTCGGACACGGCAATGGATGCCGGCGGCACTCGAACAACACGATCAGGAACTCAATCTCTCTCCGTGGAGGCAATCTCGCAACTCCTCCTAAACACATCCCGATAGTCACTAACTGTAGGATGTTCCACAAAACTAGGCTCCTCCTTTTTCGTATTCATCACATACGCCGCTAGGCTTCACACACTTTTTCGAACCATCGTTTAGCAAAGAAGGCGGATATCACATTAGAGCTGGTTCGAATTCCTCTCGCTTAAATAAAAGTCACTTCCTCGCCACTGTGTCCTTAAGGTCACTCTCTTCATTCTACAATCAACTACCACTTGGTGTCGGACAACCAATCCATCCCCAATATCACATCAAACTCTCTGAATGATAACTCGATCAAGTCTCCTGGAAACTCATACTCTCGTATTTTGATGGGGCAATCTCTATACACCTTATTCACCATAACACTATGTCCGAGCGGGTTCGTCACCAAGATGTCATACTCTAAGCCACTCCTCGTAAATTACCCAAGTCAGTATGCAAGACACTATATAAATGAGTTGACCTTGAGTCTATCAATGCATGCATAATAAGATCAAAGATAGTAAAATTGGCTGCACTATCAAATCTCTGTGGTATCTGTGATCTTCTTCACGGTCCATCGATATGCTCTAGTCAGGAGCACTGGCATCCTGCCTACTCACGCTGAGTCACTTGCCCTAACACAGTGATGCAACACCTCGTTGCCTCTTCCCGCATCGCTGAACCTATACTTCCTGCTCGGGGTGATGTGAAGGAAGGAGTCCTAGGACAATCTTATCTTCGTGTCTACTGATCCACAACTCAAACAAGCACTGTCTGTAACATTTTAAAAATACCCTAGAATTTTTATAATAATTTAATTATATATTTAGTATAAAATTGAGCTAAACTTGGTTTTTCCTGAAATAATTAATTGTTAAATTGTGAAATGTGAAATGAATATGTGAGTATATGATTAAATATTATATGCTAAAATGAGAAATCGGGATGAACCTGAAATAAACTCAAGTGAAAAAGGGAAAATCGAAATGTGTAAATGAGGACCTAAGGGTCTAATGAGAATGAGCTTAAATGCCGCGAATTAATGATAAATGAAAGAAATGGAGTTAAAATGCCAAAAATGAGAAATGGGATTTATTGTGTAAGCCAAACAAGGCTTTAAGGAAATAAAGACTTAAAGACTAAAAGTGGTCTAAGGACTCATTAGAGCAAAATGTTTTTGAGAGCAACGAGAGAGAGGAGAAAGCTAGGGTTTTGGAAGGGAGTGATTTTGGTGGGAGATCTTCCCATTTTTGGTGCATATGATCAAGAAGGAAATAAAGAAAAAGGCTAGGGCTTGAAGTAAAGAGAGTTTTCAAGGTAAGAACCAAACCCTAGATTTCTTTAAATGATAAGCCTGTTGAATAACCCTAATCCATCCATGGGTTTTGCTCATGGTTGGTTTAGGATGACTCTAGAATGTTATTGGGAGTGATTCCTATGATTTGTTTTGAGATTTTGAGTGATTTTTGGAGAAAATCGCAAAAAGGAAAAAATTGGGCAAACACGGTCTCCTACGCCATAGTGTAGGGAACCCATGCTGTGGCGTAGCCCTACGTCGCAGCATGGGATGCCCTCGCCGCGGCGAGGATTTTGGCACCCTCGGTAGCTGCGCGCAGCCTTGCTATGCCGCGGCGTGCACACTGCCTCACTCCGAGAGCAAATTTCGATTTTGTTCCGAAAGTCTCGTGACTGCACTCGATTGTTTAAGGATACTAATAAATGATTAATGGGGTTTAAATAAGGATAAAACAATGAAAAACATACCATACCCTCACCACCGTAGCTTCGCTTCGCTCGGGCGAAGTTCGCTCGCGCACTTAGTGTCTTAACCGACCATAACTAAGATTAATCGAATTCACCAAAATGTATAATAAATGTTTATCCAATTAAAAGTGGCGTAATTGTTATCGACTAAGGACGGTGAAGATCACCTAACCTAGACCTAGATTGAAGGGAAAGGAACGAGTCAAAGTGCTTTCCTGCTATTCACTCCACCCTTTATTCTTATTTCAAGTGTTTTGGTAGTTTACCAAATAAATCTGAAATGATTATATGGAATGAGTATATCTTTGAAATGATATTACGAAAGTGCATATGGATTTGAAATGTTTGATGATTAATTACATGTGAGTGATTAGTCGAATTGTAATGAATTAATAATTCGACATCTTCAATTGAATTATATAACAAAGACCAACATGGCACCAACTTAACTGGCCATGAAGGCAACTCGGGAATTGTCTAATGTCCCCATTTGGCGGATGCACCACCGACATCCGTCATGATGGTGTATGACATCAAGAAATGTCTCATTCGCGGTGCACCAACGACATGACATTTAAATACCACATGTCGGGTGCACCACCTAAGATCCCGACATGATGAGAGACTAAATTGTGAAATGTGTAAGCACATTACCGGTCGATAAAAAGGACGGGATTCACCAAACTGAACCTATGAATGTGAATTGTATGTATTAAAGTGGTATAACAAACTTTGATCAATGAAAATGAGATTTGTAACCAAATACATCCCAAGAGTATATGTTTGAATGTCATGAATTGAGTTAAATGATTTGTTGCATGTGGAATTGCATATTTTGACATGATCACGATTTGTAAAGTGAAGCATGTGAAAATGAATAGTATAGTTTGATATAAAATGCATTGTTTTATGATAAATGCATGTCATGTTAAACTGAAAATTTGAATATAACTGTATAGAACCACTAAGCATGAAAATGCTTAGCGTATAGTTTTTATCCATGCGCAGGTTTCGAGTAAACAGGAAATAAGGTAAGATCAAGAAGCGCAGAGTCATAGAGAAAGTTGTGGAGTATAAGTATATACCCTGTCATTTGCATATCATTTCTTTTGAACATGTGATATTTTGTGAACAAAAGAGTTAAACTCTAAACTATTGTTTTGTGTATCATTTTGTAAAGGCAAGATACGCCATTTTGTAACGAATTGTATAAGAGTAAATGTTTATGGGCCTACCATTTGAAAATGCTTTCGGGTAATTGAAAACCTTAAAAAGGAAATGACATAAATAAAATGTTTTGATAAGATAAATAAAAACGGTCGGAGTAAATCAGGCTCCGATTTGGATCCACCATTCGAGTCGGGCCAGGGATTTGGGTCGCGACATTTTTGAAAAAGAAAATTTAATAAAAAGGTAAATAAAAAGAATTAAACGAGCATCTTGGAACCGGTTCGGATATGCTAATCGGGTAGGACCGGAAAGGGGTGCTACACTTGTTAATCTCCAACACTCTCCTCTATGTCTCCTCCCATAGTGTGTGCAAAAAAGAGAAACTGGTCCCCTTGAAGAACCTCCCGGTGCACTAGCAGGCGGCAGATACGAGGTAGAATAGTGCTACTTCTGGGTAGCTTGAGCTGATCCTTAGGTTGTAGGCTGAATAGAACCTTGTGGTCTCACGAGATCTCTTATCTTTGTTGCTGATCACCGAATTTGGTAGACGGGGCTTTTCTTACCCTTGTCTTCTTTTCTTTTCTTTCATTTTCCTCTTTCTTCACTCTTTCAACATTTTGAGTACATGTCACAATTTTTGAGAAGTCATCATGGCAGAATCCTGTGACATGGGCTCGGATATGGTCACTGAGACCATCGTCAAACTTGCGGCATTTTTCTTCTTCGGTTACTAATATCTTGGGAGCATAATTGCTCAATCGAGTGAATTCTCTCTGGTATTCGGTGACACTCATCTGTCTTTACCTCAAATTGTGGAATTCTTTCCTCATGTTGTTCAAGTAAATGCGACCCACATACTGTTTCTTGAAGTCATCCATGAAAAATTTCCATGTGATACTCTCTTGTGGTGCGGTCCTAGTCACGGAAACCCACCACTGATAAACTTCATCTTGAAGCAATGAGATCGCACATTCCAATTTCTCTTCTACCATGCAATGCATTTGCACAAGCATTTGCTCGGTCCTCTCGAGCCAATTCTCTACCATAGAAGGCTCATCATCTTTCCTTCCCATAAAATCTACCGGTTGGTACCTTGCCCTTCCTTCAATGGCTGACCGCTGAGGAGTAACTGCAACTGGTTGCATTGCTCTTTGTAGTGCTTGAGCTATTTGCTGGAGGATGTCTACAACACCTATTGCTACTTGTCCTTGTCCGTTCATCGGTGGAGCATGGGATGCTTGTCCACGAATCCACAACTAGGACGTTTTGTAGCTTCTTTTTGGTCACCTTGCGACCTTATGGGGTCTGAACTATCCATGCTTGACCTATTAGACCAATAAGATCGCGTCAGAGTCGTCGTCGCTTTATATGCAAATACTGATGCATGTCATAAAAATTTTCAAAAATCATTTACGAAACAATTTCAAAAATATTTGTATTGCTAAACCTAAGGAAATAATACCACTAAATGTAAGCGCGCTCCTTTCGGTCTGACCCAATTGGTAAGAGTCGAACGAATCGGAGCTAGCCGAGTCATTTATCAAACATATATCACATTTAGACATTTAAAAAAGTTTTTTTTCAAAGTGCGGAGAAGCATTTTCAATCGTTTTACGATAAACCATTCAATTGTTAACGAAATATATTTACAATGAAGGCATTCCATGCCCATTCAAAATAATATACAAATTGTTTCAGAGTTTAACTCTTTTGATGCAAAACATCAATTATTTCAAAAATAGGGTGGATGCATATGGCCAATTATATATTTTACTCTGGAAACTCTTGATGACTACTGCTCCTTGATCTTAGGTCCAAGTTTAATCACTCGATACTTGGCATTTGATAAAACAATCGCTAAGCATTTTCATGCTTAGTGGTTTCTGTAAAATTCTCTATTCATTTCATTTAAATGAAACATGCGATATTTATGAAACATTGCAGCCTGGTGTTATCGATGACGATGCGTCTGATACGTGTATATATATATATATTCAATAAATCAATTTACAATTCATTGGTCATCTCAGACTATACATTTTCATATGCACTAAATTATTCAAATCACAAATCATGCGCACTTTCAATCTCATTATCATTTTTCATTTTAGTACTTTATGCAATTTAACTATGGTTGGTGCACGGGATAATGAATCACCGACGTTATTTGGGTACGTAGGCCGATATGTGTACTCTTATATATATATAATATGTACTCGGTTGAGTGTGCACTACCGATGTGTCCCGCTAGGCTAACGGATCGGTATGCCACAATAGTGTTTGTTCGAGCTATTATTGGTATATCAATTTATCCTTAACTTGAATTTAACGGAGTTAACATTCTAATGGGGCATTTCAAATTATTTTTAGGAAAATACAGTATAGTAGGTATTTTATACAAACAAATCATTTAATATTCATGCAATTTCATATCATTCATTTAATCAATCAATTTGTCCAAATTTCTTAACTTAAATCAACTTGCAATTCATTTCACAATTTATTTTCATCACCAAATCAGAATTTTAAAACAATTCAACATACAATTCTAACATTTTGGAGATAGAAATTAAAATAATAATGAGAGAAAGGTGGCAGAACAAACAAAAGCTTTTGCACTTCGATTCCAATCCTCGGAATCTCGATCTCAGTTCGAGTTTTCCTCCTCGTCAGCCTCTATTCCAATACAATTAAAGAACAATATTATTCGTGCGTGCTAGTGATTTTAGTTATGGTTGATTTTCGGAGTTTAATATCGTATTCTTAATCTCATTAGCAAATAAGGGCAGATACAAGCATGGCGAAAGCAGTTTGTTAGTTTCCCAAACTTTTAATCCATCACATAGCAAAATACTTAATTTTCCTTACCTTATAATCCTTTTTTCCAACGGTACTCTTGATCAACTAAACAATCCTCAAAAGGAAGATTAAGTGAAAACCTCGAGCAACCAATAACACCACGTAAGAGGCGAATTTATTTTTCGTTTTGTACTCTCTGGACTTTATTACCCAAAGTATAAGCGGTCTTCCCCAAAGGTATAGAAACTCTCAGTTTAGTCCTTTATATATCAGCCAACATCTCTGAAATTTTTAATTTAAAATTGCTTCTTTGGAGCTCGACCACACTGCCCACAAACAGAAATTTATGAAACATGTTGTTTTCGGTTTCTGATACACTTTAAAATGTGTCACCAAAACCTATCTAATTTTCCAAAATTAACTTCAAACATTGATTTGATTAAGCGGGCCAAAGGCCTAACCAACCCCAAGCACCCAAGATCAGATTATAAACCAATTGGTACAGTTTTTAACTTTAACATCTAGACTACTCTAATTTGCAAAACAGAATCTACACATAGCTTCACTTTGACAGATTTCTGGGCACTTTGGGGTTACATATTGCATACACTCCCTTCAAGTACATTATTCCCCTAGAAGTCTAGTTTACCCAGAATTTTTAATCACTTCTCGAGTGGATGGTGAAACTCATTTCTGTATTTGCTTTCATGACTTCCACTTCCCAAGCAGGCATGCCATTGAGCTACCCAAAACTCACCTTTAAGCCCATTTTTGGGAGCCTTAGTGCTGAAATTTTGCTCCTGATCCCTTCTATAAATTTGTAGCTATATCTCTTATGGTTCTTTACCAATTGGAATCACTTCATTTGGTTGATTATAGCAATCTAGAGCTGAGAAATAAAACGGGGTTTTGTCATTTTGTGACATTTCCTTTGAAAACCAAACATTTCCCTTTTAAAAACACTCCTCCAAACCAATCAGGAAACCAATACGGAAATCCATTTACAGCAATAAAAACGCAACTATCACACGCATCCACATTTTGGGGTTTTCCCCAAACCAAACACAAGAGAAAAGGGGTTAGGGTTTAGTTTATTACCTTTGAATCTCTTGATTCTTCAACACCAAACCTTCCTTCTTCTTCTTGATCACTTGGAAACTATAAATGGGATGATCTCCCACCAAAACCGTAGTCTTCTCTCAACCTTAGCTCTCTTTTCTCTCCTTTGCTTATCGGGGCAAGAAAATGCACAAATGTGTGCCTTATCTTAGACCACATTTGGTCTTAAACTCATTTAATGGTTAAGGCCTTGTTTGGCTTCCAATTATTTGGCTTTATAAATAAGTCCCATTTCTCATTTTTGACATTTAAATTCTATTTTTCACTTTATTTAACTCACATTGTTAGCATTTAAACTTATTCTATTTTTTAGCCCTTAGGTCCTCATTTTACAAATTCCAAATTTTCCCTTTACACTTGGGTAAATTCCGGGTTGTATATATTTTTTTCGTTCTTAGGATTTAAATTCCAAACATTTACTTTATTTTATACCCTAAACACATAATAATAAAAAAATATATCATAAAAATACTAGGGTATTTTTAGGGAGTTACATTTCTCAGAAAACTACATCTCTAACTCTTAGTTCTTCTCTCTATATTGCATCCCTCTCTTTTATCTCCTCTTTCCATTCCAAGTCTCTCTATCTAATTAAATCTTCAAGGTACTGGTCTCTCTTTCTTAGTTTTGTATCCAGATATTCATCTCTAAGCTGCAGTTGAGCTTTTAGTTGATAATCTTTTTCCTTCATCCTCTGCTCCATTCTAACCAACATGTCCATGATATTTGCATTGTTGCTTTGTTGCCTAGAGCTTCCAGCTAGCTCTTGGTGATATTCCTTAACATCTGGAGATAGGTTCTAGGTTAGGCTCTAGGTTATGCTCATACTCCTCTACCTCACTTCTCTTTCTTTTACTAAGCTCACCACAATGGTTTGCTCATTTCCCCTTCCATCTCTGATTTCTTCTTCAATTTCTTACACCTTACCTTGCCTTTCTTTGGGTGGAAGTCACGATTACCACGATAAGTGTAAGATTGGATCTTGGGACATCTTCTTCTTCCCAGTTCTACGCCCTCATATTATGCATAATTACGTGATGGTTCTTTGGGTGTGGAATTAGGCCTGTACTTCTTTGTTATGTGGTCGAATACGACTTCTACGATGATCTTTCCCACATTCGAGTTTATATCCCTTTGGGAATAACATACGAGTAATGCCTCT
Organism: Tetrastigma voinierianum; assembly: GCA_016808115.1. Lineage (NCBI taxonomy): Eukaryota > Viridiplantae > Streptophyta > Magnoliopsida > Vitales > Vitaceae > Tetrastigma > Tetrastigma voinierianum. Next base: position 297,681 of record JAEQBH010003331.1, on the reverse strand, counting down.
TCCTTTCTTAGGTACTAGAATTGCTTTGAAGATAGGCCCGAACGAGTAAAACCATACTTTGCTTCCCTCGATCGGTGACTCTCTTGTAATGGATTCATAGTGGTTCTTCTTTGTTGAATGCCACTCACCTTTCCTATTCGTCATCAACTCTACTATTTTCTGGTGGTCTGGATCCTTCAGCAATTTCTTGAACTTGGATCTATCTTTCTGCTCTTTCATATTGCATGTCTTATTGATCTCCTCCCTGTCGAAGGAGATTCGTTTTCCTCTGACATAGCATGTTCTCTCTTTCTTCATAACCAAGTTTGTAAAAAATTCTCTCACTATTACAGCAAACCCAGCTGGTTTATGCTCGCACAGTAAACTCCAACCTCTCTTCTCAATCACCTCTCTAAATGGTGATATGAGCTTGTTAAAACATCTTTCCCCGATGAAATCCTTATGCAGCAATGTTTGTTCCATGACAACAAGTGCTCTCTTAGAAACAAAATCATCTACTTCCACATCTTCCCCTTGCTCTGTTTTTGCTTCCTCTGCATTTCTCTTCCTCTTTTTGTTTTCTTCTTGTAGTTGCTCTATTTCCGTTCTTGTTTTAACCCTTTCCTTTTGAATAGCTACATTTTGTAACACAGAAGTTGCTTCTTCCCTTTCTGACTCTAACATACTCTTCCATCATTTCATTCAGATTCGAGATCAGATTTTGTTGCTCAGACATTTTTGTTGGTCAGACTGGGTTCTATGGTTTAGGAAAAGGTTGAGGAAGGATTCTAGGGCTTGAAGGCTTGAGAGATGGAAAGAGAAATTCAAAATTGTCTAAGGGTTCCAAAACTGTTGATGTTCTCTTTTATATGTTCGGGGATATGTTACGATAATTACTTTGTCGCAACAAACAAATTCCATGTCACGACTCAACAATAGCCTTAAAACCTAAAATTTAGGTCACAACATTTTTTTTATTTATGTTGCGACATTCAAATTATCAGTTGCATAACAGAATTGTTGCGACAAATATTTCTATGTCTAGACACAAAAATGACTATTGGAGCCATAATAATGTCGTGACAAGATATTTTCAAGCAAACTAATGTCGCGACAAAACCTTGAGCCTTCTAAGTGAATGTTTGTTGCAACAAAGATTTTAAATGTTGCGACATATAAAACACATTGTCACAACAATTTTGCCTTAAGCTGATTAGGGCTAGAATGGTATTTGTCGTGACAAAGGAAAATCGTGTCGAGACAAAATATACACTTTCATCTCAATTTTCATTTTATTACAAATTTGACCCATTTTAAACATGTTAATATTCCAGGCAGCAAACAATGCATTTTAATCACTCAAATCATGTTTGTGAAAACAAATTTAACAACACAAAGCATCTCAATTAAAGCATGAATAGTTAAATTCAGATTCCCCTAACAACTGATGTATGCAATTATATATAAAATATAAAAATTAGACAAAAACAATTGGGAACTACTCACAATTGTAAAATTGCATGATCTTTCTCTCTTCAATTTGTTTAAGTTGATTCACTTAACACCCCAAATTGCTTTCTTGACAAGCCTTCCAATTCTATAATCAGCTTCCTTGTCCTGAAATTAAACCAAAATTTTAACTAACATTAATTTCAAACAAAACTAAAATCAAATTTCTCTATTAGTTAAACTAGTCAAAACACCCTAATTTAAACAAAATCAATTTGATAAAATTGAAAGTAACATAAAAAAATATTTTTCTTGGGTTACCTCCTAATTAGCTGCTCATTTTTATGTCTTTAGCTAGACATTATTGTAATATGTTCTCTTTTCATCAACTTCTTTGCCACTCCTAAGTGTAATTGCCATGTAATCCTTAGGATTCTTCTGCCAGGTGTCACTAGGAAAAAATCCCTGGGCGATTACGCATAGAGGAGTCGGTTGCCTACTTAGTCTCTAGATTCTTTAGGTAGCGTGGTGTTGGCACAGGCACGGAGTTGTGTTTTCCTAGAATGTTGATAGCTCAGCAAACTTCTGCTCATGTATGTTCAATAGTCTTTTGTTTTCACCCATGAAGTTCAACATCTGATCCTCAAAAGATTGGGACATCCTCTAGCCTGGATTGTACGCTCTGTGGCGCCTTGATTCTGGCGTCACACAGGTACAGTCAGGGCATAATTTATGTGATAGTTTGCTTGGTCTTAGACCCTACTGCACTCCACTTCCATATGACAGGTTCTTATGGATTCTAAGGGCTGGTGTGTAATGGGTTGGAATGTTGTTGTTGGGCTTAGAGTTATAGCTCCTATTTCCTTAAATATACCGAGCTTCTTCAACTTGGTAAGGACCTTCATGGAGCTAGTCCTTGGTCAGTTTGCTTCTGCTCAGCTCCTTCCATAATTCCCACTTCGTTTACTGATTATTCATCCTTCTCATCAGTTCATCCAACTTTGCTTCTATTATTGACATCTTGTTATTTCATGACATCACCTCCTCTCGGAGTTCTTTGATACTCCACTAACTTTAGATGGAGCTACGCCAGTTTCTCTTAGCCAAATCTTCTATGAGCTTATTGACCTCTTCAACACTCTTCCTCTTGAATGCACCATAACAAGCTGCATCAATGATACATTTTGAAGTGTAGTTCATAGCATGATAAAAGATATCCATCTATGTCATTTGCTTTATCCCATGGATTGGGCATCTTCTTAGTAGTTGTATCTCTCCCGAGCATTGTAAAGACTCTCATCTCCTTTTGTTTTAAAGGGTAGATTTATTTCTCTACCTCTCTTAGGGAAATGTGAGCCCAGAGGAAGAATTTGCTGAGTGGAGCTTCTACTAAACCTCCCATGTTATTAAGTAAGCCATATATTGAAGACTCGAACCATGGCTACAACATCTCTCAATGAAAGGAAAAAGCGCAACAATAACATGGGTGACTCAGAGCCTAGTTTTGATGTTTACTGCATCCTTAAAGACACTCCCGAAGTGCTCCGTTTGGATCCTATACTTGGGTGTCCTAATGGGTTGATTTCCACTGAACCATGGTTATGGTGTGGTTTCAGCTCAAGTTGTTTTACTTCTATGGTAGGTGCTTTTTGACCACATGGTACTCATCTACTGATGATAAGTCTCCAGATCGTCTCGGTATTATACATCCTTGCTGAGATCTTTGCTATCATAAACGGAAAACAAAATTATGATTAGTCTCTCTTGCTGCGCCATAGCCCCATTTAGCACCGCAAATCTCTCACTTTCTTTAGGTTTCTCAATGTCCAATGGTAGCAGTTCTACTTCTGGTCTTTCATGCATGTAAGAACTGCCTGAAATAAAGGTATATCGAGATCAAATTGATATTAGTAGATAACTGAAATATATTATGATTAGCTCTTAAAAAGACAAGTAGCTAAATCAGCTACTACCAATTTAAACTGTTTTTGAAATTTTTGGAAAATTTTGATAAAAGTTAAAAGAAAAATGTCCAAACTAGCAAATTCATTTTTGGTTGGAATATTGATCCTTAAACTCTACTTCAATCCTCGACAATGACGCCATAAACTTGATTTGACTTATTTTTACATAGACCAACTGTTATCCTAGACTAAACAAATTTTTGCATTGCCACAAAGAATTTTATTCAATCCCTAGTAGTTATGCCAAAAACTTGTTAAACTATTCAATATGATGTAAATGTTGTTTTCTACTATTGTATATAAGGTAATGTAATTAAAGCTAAGTTTGGTCTAAATCATTGTAAGTGCACAGGTCATACAAGTAACAAAGTAGATTATAAGTTTAGCTATTATTCCCACTTAGGGTTGAGTAGAAAGAAATTTAAGAAATCAACTACTAATATAAAACAAATTCACTATTTGAACCACTAATTTCCAGGAATATGTTTAACTAACTAACTTTACTTAATTGGAATAAAAGAATTTATAGTCTAATATTCTGCTGTATGGCCAGAAAAGGAAAATAAAAATAAGAAGATTAGAGTTCATTTGAGTTACAATAACTTTGATGCTTTAAGGATCAGTGTTATGACTATCAATCCTTGCATCAAATTTTGAAATAATCTAGCCATGAGTTTAAATTCTGGACTTGTCCAAGAGCAAAGTGGTATAGCCTTGGAATAAATGGCTACTTTTAGGATTTGATCCTCTTTAAGATCTAGCTGTTTTTCCTAAACCACTGCTGCTGACTTTCTCTTAGGGCGAAGATTGATTGCCCCATGAACAGGCCCGGCACAAGCCTCCCTTCAATTTCATTGGCACCTCGATTGTCACGATTCTTTGGGCTCTCTTTCTATCTCATGATTAGATATTTGCTAACATAGGATCAAGCTTATTATGCCAAAATGAGATGAAACCTTTAAATATCAAATTGATAATTCAATAGGATGTCCTTACACCTCGGGAACACACCCTTGCTGTCACCTAGAAGGGAACCTTGAAGTTAGAGGTTAGAAAAAACACTAGTGATTTATTTGAGTGATATTTAAAGTTCAATAGTTCCAAAAATATCAATCTAGCATACTCCAAGTTACTACTCGATGTTCTCAGGATTCTCCGTCTTTGTGTTACTCAGAGGGCCTCTTGGAAATTTAAACATAGATGCAACTTTATTCTGAATGTATTCTATTGATATCAAGAACAGCTCACTACAAGAACAACACCAATTAAATCAATCCAAAATTAGAACCACAACATTCATTTAAATATTACAAAGATTTGATAACTGACATCAATCCTTTTCCAGAGAGCTTAGCCTTCTATATCTGAATCACAAGTAACAGTGACTAGTTGATTAGACGAATTCATTTAAGCGTAATTGGCGAATAAAGTGAATCGAAACCTTCTAGATTTCACTCAAGTTTAGACATAAATGAAGCTTGAATTACTATTGTTTTAGCTCTAAATCGCAACTCAAATCACTACTAAAATCTAAACGAATAAGAAAAATAAATCAAAGAAAAGAAAAGAAAATATATACAAGGGAGACTTTAGCTCCTCCCAAAAGTTCAAAGTTCTCTGAAGAATCAAATTGAGTTGAAAGCTGGGCACAATACCTTAGGCGCTTCATATATATAGGATTACGAAATGTTGAGTTTTGAGTCCTAGGCTAAAATTGTAGTTTCTATGCAAGCCGGTTGGTATGCTGTCGCGACAAAGTTGGTGCTATAAGCGACATTGTAACACTTATGTCTTGGGGGCTTTGTCTTGGCCTTATTGCGACATTGCCTTGTCTATGTAGCTTTTGGCTTTTGATACTTCATTGTCACGACAAAGTTGCGAAACGTCACAACATCCATGTAGCTTTTATGTTTCCCTTCTTTGTTGTGAGTTTGTCGCAACAATACTGACTAGCATTCTTCTTGAGTGATTATCGCAACAAACTTGTCAAATTTCGCAACAATGTTTTAGTATATGCCTTAAGTATCTTCTCCATAATTGTCGTGACAATGAAAGGAATATCGCGACAATGCTCTTTGCCCTCTCCTCAAATTGTGTCGCGACATACTTTGGAAATTTCACGACAAAGTCCAGCTGACTCTTTCTCATAATTTTCATGACAAGTTTTTCTAGGTCACGACATTATTTCCTTGCCTGGCATTGTTGATCTCTGGAAGTGTTGTCACGACATGGAATCTTTTGTCTCAACAAACTCTTAGTGAACTCTGGTCTGCTTGTGTCACAACAATCTTTGCTATATTGCGACATTCGTCCTTCAATCTTCCATTCGTTGTGTCACGACAATGAATTTGTATGTCGCGACATTAGTAAGTATTTCTTCATGATGTCTGGTTATCTTCTATTGTGACATCTTTTCATTGTCGTGACAATGTTCTGTTGCCATTTTCTTTGTCCTTTGTCGGGGCAAATTTTCGAAAAGTCACGACATTCTTTTAGCTCTTCTACCTTAACCGGGTCGCGACATAGCTTTAGAATGTCACGATAAACCCTCTCTGCCTTCTTCACAATTTATGTTGCGACATAGCTGTGAAATGTCACGACATTTTGCAACTGTGCTTTTGGGAAATCTTTATGCTCTTTGTTGCGATAGGGATTTGATTATTACAACAAACTTCTCTTGGTTGTCTTGAACTTTTGTCGTGACATAATTTGGAAATGTTGCAACAATCTCCATTTTTGCTGCTTTTCTTGCTAGTTTTTGCTTCTTTTCTTTAATTTCCTGCAAAATATAATCCTGGGTGAAAATTCCATAATTTCACATTAAATTGAACTTTTAAGCCTCAAATATGCATGAAAAATGGTCTTAAAAATAAATGAGTTTTGGACTCATCAGGGCACATGTGCAGCTATAATGGCGAAATTTTTTTTTTTGTGTAAATAACAAGAAAAAGATTTGAACCCATGACCCAAGGTGTCTCTCGGTTTTTAAGGGTTTTGAAGCCAAAATGCAGCTCAGTGTCAGAAATTCAAGGTACATTTTCATCTTTTAGAGACAAAAGACACGTCTTTTTTATATGTTGTGTCACCAAATTTTAAAAGGATATCCTGGAATATGCTGTATTATCCCACCTTCAAAAATCAAAATTATTTGACTTAAAAAGGCTAGGATACCTTAGCATAGCCATGGGCAGTTCAAAGGATCTTTATGGTTAAACTTTTAGCGGTAATCCATATGGCCCAAAGGAGTTGGATTTGTTGGGTCCAAAGCTTAATTCAACAATAGACGACCCATTCAAGGGTCTTCATAATTCGTGGCCCAAACAAACCCAGTTTGGGAACCAAACGACTAAGGAAATGGATAATAGTAAAGGGGCCATGGGCCCAGCCAAAGCCCAAGTTGGTTTGACTGACGTGGCATAAGGAGCACTCTAGAAACATAAAAGGAAAGGGATGAGCACCTTCATAATTTGTCCTCTACAACTTCATTTTAGCGCGTGGTTCGGTTCTCTACAAACAGCTCCTTCCTGTTCTGTCATCAACAGTTATATAAACTATATGAAAGTTCAACGTCGGTAAGCCCGTTAGGATGGTGCAGACCGATCTGGATGAGTCCGATGATCTTGAGGATGATACGAAGGATGCTACCGCCACATGAGATCACGTCGAGGTTTCACGTGGCGACGTTTTCGGAGGTTGAAGGCGTTGGAAAAGGGTTGGGTGATCGTTGGCCAAGGCCGTCGACAGGCCCGATCTCGTCGGCTGGAACTTAACCCGGAGACTAGACGGAGGACTGGACTCTGCCGATGGCGATGGTGAGTTCTGGTCCGTTGAACCAAGCGACCAGATATCGTCGGACTCGCCCAACTCGATTGGGCTCGACTCCTTTTTGGGTTGTTGTCCTATTTTCTATTCCCTCTCCCACTCTAGATCATGGACAAGGTCGTGAACGATCCCGCCAGGGCGGTTCCGGAAATGACGACTTTGTTCAACTACCCATTAGAGAAGCTGTTCTTAGGTGAGTCGGTGGGGGTTTCAGAAAGAAGGAGCACCGGAGGGAGTGGATGTTGCCGGAGGAGAAGCGCTGCCTCTGGGAGAGGGATTTTCTGAATAATTGTGGGGTGGAACTCGATTCCCATAGACTGTGCCGGTGAAAGCGATAATACTAACACAATTTTCTTCAATGAATCTCCCCTTTCTCTTTGGAGTACACCTCTTTTTATATACAAGCATATGCTTTCTCAAAGCCACGAAATAAGCCTGGGTTATTTCCACTCAGCTACTGAGTCCCTATTATTAAGGGAGTTTTTCTCTCTTGATCTATTCAACCCACGTTTATTAAAACGTGGGCTACTAGCCATTACACCTTTGACATGAGATTGACTACCATTGACTCATATTCATGACCTAGTCCTCCTAGTATATATAATATAATTTCATCATCCAACACTCATTAGTTCATGTGCCAATGACTTCATTTTGAGCATGTGGTCCTCAATGGTTAGAGATCCCTTTTTCGTGGTTTGGAGGAGCAGCAATCGGGCCCTAGACTTAGTGGAGAATAATTGTTGCAGTATTTTCCAGGCTTCAGAAGATGTGGGACAATGAATTACATGTGCAAGCATGTTTTCAAAAATAAAAAACAGAATCCAACTAAGTAAGAATTGATTTGACCGTGTCCAAGTGAAATATCCTGGATTGACAGTAGTTTGATCATCAAGAAACTTTGCTGGTGAAGATCAAGTGCCAAACAATAGATCATGCAATCCTTAGGCCTTGGGAGTTAGAATGATTTGGGATCTCCATAGTATGTAATTCTATCGACCGAGTTGAACTCCAACTGGTGTGAGTGTGGAAGGCAAGACTATGGAGGAAGACAGAATTGTAGGAATTCGAGCCAAATTAATGTAAAGGAGAAGAAACCGACTCCATCAATGGATTCTGAAGCTCTGATACCATGTTAGAGTTCAGGGTAGAGGATGAATATCATGTTTATTGATAGAAGAGAATACAAAATCTGTTTTCAGAAGAACAAAGAAGACAAGAGAATAGGTTATATATAGGCGATGGAAGATTATGGAATTATGGAATTATGGAGAGAGGACTCTCAGCATGTAACGCGTGACACCAAGTGACTAAGACTGAGTTAGTTGGACGGGTGTGGATATGTTGTTGCTCAGGTGTAGCATGCACATTGGTAGCATATGAAATCTTCTCAACATAATTCAAAGATCTCTTAATTTCCAAGAACCTTCGACAGTATCATAATTTCTTATCCATATATTTTCATATTGGTTTCTTATCCATTTTTTATGATGCGTGCAGTGTTGGAAATATAGTGATATATCGTCAACATTTCGGGTGTTGGGCTATTCCAACACAATATCGGCATACGATAGTCGGATGAAGGACAAATCGAGAAAAATGGGGAAAAATTGCTGATATATCAGTACATAAGTGATATATTGGTGACAATATCGAAAGGAACCAGCACGTGGAACAAACATGCGTGTCGTTGGATTTTTTTTTTTTTTTGCATTTTACGAATATATCAGTCTTTATCGCCGATATATCGACAAAGATTTAAGGGCTGATATTATAGGACACGTGGAAGGCTGAGATTTCGTCTGGTTTTTTCAAAACTTCCAACGGCTACTTACGGATCTGACGACCATAATTCAATCCGTGTTGATCCAATGGCCAGAATTCAACCCCTTTGGTTCCGACGGTTATATTTTTTATCTGATGGTGGATTTTGAATATTTGATTTGATCTAACAACCAAAATTGATTTCTAACGACTTTATCAAGATCTAACGATCATATTTGATCCAAAATCAAATCCAATTGTCAGAATTCATTTTTAAAGGGTTTTTGACCAAAAATCGACTAGTTTGACTAAAAAAAAAAACTATAAATAGCCCTAAAATCAATAGTTTTTCATATCAAACTCATTCATTCTTTCTCAAACAATTATTGATTTGTGCAAATCTTGAAGAATAATATTTTGGTCAATTCTTGATGTTCAAGTCTTCCATTCAATACATAATTTGTGTAATTTAAGGTATGTTTCCATGTTAATTAAATTTTTTTTTTTTACATTTGTGCAATTTAGTAATTAATTTAAGTTTATATTTAGATTAAGATTATAAATATGAAATAATAACATATATATGTATATTTATTGTTAATTAAAGTAAAACACATTTTTTAACTTACTTGATAATTAATGTAACTTTATATTTAGATTGAGATTATGAATATGAAAGATAAAAATTTGTTAATTAATGTATGAAATATGAACATATATAATGTATATTTAGATATTTAATATAACTTTAGACTTAGATTACGATTATGAATATGAAATATAATAAATTGTTAATTAATGTAAAAACACATTTTCTTTAACTTATGATAATTAATGCAACTTTATATTTATATTGAGATTATGAATATGAATTGATTACAATTATTGAAGTTTATAGGATGGATAGTGCAAATAGAAGCACTATTGGAGGTTGTGATCCTGCTTGGAAATATTGTACACCTATTGAAGGGAACATAAATGGCACCATATGCAATTTTTGTGGTATGGTGATTAAAAGTAGCGGAATTACTCAGTTTAAATTTCACTTATTACATATAGATCCCCACTCAAATAGCAAGAAGTGTTCTAATGTGCCTCCCGAAGTGAAAAAAGAAACGAGACAACTTTTGGTTGAAAGGAATAAAGCCAAAGCGAAGAAAACTGCAAATGTTGAAGAAATTTGAGCTGAATTGTGAGACACAATGTGTGGTAGCCATAGACATCTCTTTGATGATGGTGATGATGATGATGATGATGAGGATGATGTCTATATGTATCCGGTTGACATGAACCCTGACGAGCGAGCTGACTATCGAGTAGCATATCGTACATCCAAAGCTAGTGAATGGAATCGACAACAAGAAGAAGAGTTTATGAGAGGCAAAAGAAAAATTGGTAAATCTTTTAACTTAAATTCATTATTATAGTATAAACGGATTTACAAACATTTCTAATATATATAATTGCAATAAGGAAGCTCTCACAATCACATCCAATTGATCCAGTAAGGCGCATGCAAAGATCTCAAAGTGGGAGACAATCGGATCCATCTGTGAAACCCCGAGAAAATTTAATTTTTTGAAAAAAAGGCAAAATAGTAATTTCGGTCAAAAATATGAAAATTTTCTAGATATCGGATGATGAAATGGACTTCATATTTGGAATCATCTCGCGAATTCTAGCTACCACGCCGACTTGTCGAATTCGAGACAATAATTTACACGTTTTCGAGTAGGCAATGAGTGTAAATATGACACTTTAAGACATTTTGAGCGGCTTCATAACAGGCCACGTGTCGTTAGACTACCAACTCAGACTGCACAAAACATATATGGACATGTGGCATCTCCTAATTGAGGAAAATCAAAGGTGGGTGCATGAAATAGATAAGGAAATCCAACGGTACCAACGTATTTGGCTGACAAGTCGGCAGCGATAGGATGTTAAGACATTTTTCCATTTGGCCCGGTACGTGGCAAGAGGGGGAGAATGAGAGCAAGATTTTGGAAATTGAGGGTTTTTAGAGAGAGAAAGTGTAACTTCTAGATTTCGCTTCTAGACCATCTGCCTGGCCGCCAAGAAGCAAAGTCGTTTACGCAGGCTACGTGGGCACCGTTGGGAGTTTCTCGATAACTCCAAGAGGTGTGGAGTCTTCCTACCTTGCTATTTCTGCTTTAAGAGCTTTGTAAACATTTGAGTGAGGTCAGAATGACCGCTTGGCCTACCCTAAAATCGGGACCGACCGTTGAATATTTGGAACTCGCTTTTGACAACTACACTAAGCCAGGAGCCAAGAAGTAATTTATGCAATAAATTATGGTTTGGGTGTTGTCAGGGCCTAAATGGCTGCGGATTCTGCCCACAAAGTGGAACCGATAAGTTTGGTGAGACGGTCGCCACGCACAAATTTCCATCATTGGCCTGGGACTCGTTAAAATAGTCCGATTAGCCGGGACCAAAATGGTCCATGTGAAATTGCTTGTGTGTTTGCTTGACATGAGGAGCATGAATGATGTGGTTGATAATAAAATGTAATTGTTGGAATTAAATGGCTTAAAATGCATTGGAAAAATGAGATGTTAATGCATGCTAATTGACGTGGTTAACATGGATGTTTGAATTATATGAAATATAATCAGGTGTGAGCCATTGAAGTTGCATTTGTTAATTAGCCCATGTGAGCTAATTTTTTGTTATTGCCAAGGAATAAATAACATGGTATGTATGTGAATTTTTCTTATAAGCATGATTGATATATTGGCATGTGTTTGGATGAATGCATAATGCATTTCATACGCACCGGCAACCTAGGAAATTGTGGAGCGCATGGCATGAAAGAAAAGAAAATGAAAATGGTCAGGAAAGGAATTTCACAAGATTTTCTCCGAAGAATTGCCTTAGAGAGTTGTCCAACAACTTGTCCTCTGAGATGAACCCACGACCGCTTCTATGATTACCCAAAGAATTCACCTCGGAGGGTCATTCTAACATATTTTACCGAACTCTAGTACGCTTTCGAGAACAAAATCTTTGTTTTGAAAACAAAGGTTTTTTTCACTCTTCGCCAGTACGTAAAGTGAGCTCTGCGACACTCCGCATATGAGATTTCGGGGTACGAGACATTCAAGCAGATCATGTATTTGCTTGAATGTGTTTATGTTGAATCACGCATGTGCATCTCAGCGGGAGTAACTATATAGGATAATTCAACCATCAAGTATCGCTTTCACCCTGTCGAGGGATCATTATTTCAGGTACATGGAGTGTTCAGGAAGATGACGCCCATTAGAGGTCGCTTTTGAGAAGAAAACCGGATTGTGGCTTTGATTGATTATTTTGTAAAACATGTATTAGGATTCTAAATTTTCATATATGTTTGTTGTATTAAGAGTGATGTAATCAACTCTTGAACTATTGCAAATAGTTGGTTAGATTTTTGGTGAGTATTGATGTTTAGGTCTCATACCATGAGACAAACAGGTTTTCCGCAGGTTGACGGGTTGTCAACGGATCCCCGGGATCGGGGTGTCACACCATCACCATTTCTTGTTCCATCATTATACAAATTTTCTGCAGCAAGACAAAAGAGTATTAAAATTTTTTTTAAAGGAGGTGCAATCAAAGAAACGATGGACCGATTAATTAATAAATTTTTTATATATGAGAGTGTTGCACTCACGTGCGTGATCTCCACCACTCAAACATGATCATAGTAACAACAAGTCGGTATGTGAAAATTAGTTTTCAATTTCGAATAATATTATTATCTTACATTATAGTTGCAAACCATATAATTATTTACTTTAACTTGTAGGCATGGGAATAGAGCCACCCTCTCCATATGAAATAAAAAAAAAAAAAAATTTAGATATGAAGTATAAAGACATGGAATATTATGTAAATCTCCAAAGGGAGAAATGGAAAACCTATGGGTGCACAATTATGTGTGATGGATGGACCAGTCCCATGAAATTAAACATCATTAATTTCATGGTATATTGTAAAAGAAGTACAATTTTTCTTAAGTCTGTTGATGCATAAGATAATATCAAAGCACACAACACATTTATGGTTTATCAAGGACGGATAAAGGAAGTCGACAAAGCAAAATGTCGTGCAAATTGTCACGTACAATGGATCAAAGATTTGTGAAGAATGGAAATTGCACAGTTAGCTACACTTATATTGATCTCCATAAAGACTTCAGACGACCTTATGTTTGAAGATATTGTTAAAAGAGAAAGTGTTTTCGACTTGATTACCAATACACGAAAGATCACTAACTTCATCTACAACCATGGTTGGTTTCTTGCAACAATGAGAAAGGTTTATGGTGGAGATATTGTGCATCCAGGGGCAACAAGATTTGCGACAAATTACATCGCTCTAATAAGTCTTCTAAAAAAGAGGATTGATTTGACGAAGATTTTTATTAGTGATGAATAGGTTTCTCACAAGCTAAGTCGGACGACCGTTGGACGTGAGGTTAAATGACTCATGTTTAATCATGCATATTGGGAGAAGGTCTCTAACCTGGTGTCAATCTGAGGCACAATATACAGTTCTTCGCATTGTTGATTCCGAAATTGTCCCAACAATGCCATTTGTATATGAGTTGATTCGAGTAATGAAGCAAAATTTACATGTACTCAAAGCTAAAGATTGGGTCAAAAAACTCAACGCAGATCGTTGGGATAAAACCCTCAAACATCCTCTTCATAAAGCAGGTAACTATTCAATATCATAATCACTTTTCTAAATCACTTTTGTAGCATATTATCTCAATCCAAGATTTCAATATAGACTTGGAGTTAGTAGTGACCATGAGCTACTCCAAGCTATTCATGAAGTATTTGGAAAATTATCTTCTACTACTGTAGGTCTTGGTAATATTGGAAATGAGGTACATCAATAGGCTATATTTCAATTAATTTGATTCAATTTATTTGTTACACATATATTGATTTGACAAGCTCATTTTGAATTCAAATAACTTATAATATTTCTCGAGATGCCAAAAGAGGATTCGTGATCGATGTTAGCTAGCATAAAGAGATTTAATGGTTCCCGGTGAGTGTTGTTTCATTAAAAGTTTAAAAGTAAAGTCCATTACCATGTTATTATTAGATTTTGAATGTTAGTAATTTTTATCATAACTGAATGGTGGTTTATGTATGTAAACCACGCCTCCCACATCGAGGAATTCCGCCTTAAGGTTCTTTCCCAAACTACATCATCTTCAGCACGTGAGAGAAATTGGAGTACATTTTCTTTGATACATACAAAACAAAGAAATCGGCTAGCTTACCCTCGGTTCCAACAATTAGTTTTTTTTCCTACAACATGAAACTAAAGATACAAGATAAGCAAGTAGAGACCGATAAAGATGCTGAAAAAGATTACCTTGATTTACTCGCCACATTTCAAATGTGAAGTTCGTGAAGCAAGAAGAGGATAATCAATTATTCTAAATGCAAGCAATTCCTCCATTTAGATGATGAAAATGGAAATCCTAACTACCGACCACGCACATATTCGAGAAGGTGTTGATGTTGAGGGGGTTTTATCTGAAGAAGTTCATAGTGAAAGTTTCAATCAAGACACTAGAGACTCATTTCAGCCCATTGTCACTTCTCAACCCTCTTTTGATTCAAGTGTTAAACATAGTAATAGACCTAGTTTTACTGGTACTTCTACCACATGCTATGATGGCACAAGAGGAGAGGGGACCATTGATGGTAGTGATACTGGAAATGATGGTGGGGATAATGCAGATCGACAACAAAGTGATATCCATCGAAATCCATTCAACTATGAAGATGATTTCACACATGCTATCAAGATGAAGACCACTGGTCTATGAGAGTTGGTCCGTATCGAGCCATCGAGAGCTGGCATGTAGGTCGTGACAAAGAAGGATGACACAACATAATGAGGATTCGTTTTCGGTTAGTTTTGAGTCTATGAGCATTAGCACTCAATACAATGATTCATCCAATGATGCCAATTTTTTTCCTCCTTACACAATGAGTTATGGTCAGCCTTCTTCATATCCTTCAGGTTCCATTGGTGAATATGGAATGATTAACTATCCTCGTGATCCACAAATGCCATTCCAAATTACATATCAAATGCAACAAGGATTTCAAACGAGCATGTGGGTGAACCCTGAATTTCCTATCCATGGAGAGGTCAGGTACAAGTCACATTTATGCATGGTATGTCTCGATCCTATAATCAATATTATCTGAACACTATGTCTTGGTATGAGTATTGTCTTCATTAAGATGAGATCCCTTCATCAAATGTTGCAATGGAGCCACATTGATCTTCATTTTGGTTTTGAAAGGCCATTGCAATGTAATATCAATGTGTATATTTGATTATTAATGTCATTTTTACACTTTTACAAAGTATTTCCATGAATTTTAAAGTATTTTTGCTAATTTCCGATATATCGATATTCATGTAAAAATATCCATCGTTATATCTTCGATATATCCGTAAAATCCAAGTACCGATATATCCGTCGAAACCGATATTTTTAACCTTGGATGCGTGTAATACCTGAAACAATATTGATGGTGTGTCCAAAACATATAATTTTTATTCATAGGGAATGGAGCATTACAAATGTGAAGGATGTTTTTGTTTGTACCCAAATTTAATTATGCATGACCTAATGTTTATTTAGGCCTACACCCAAGTCCATGGTTAAAAAATCCAAATAAAACAAGCTATAGCCCATTTGAGTAAGCCCATTGTGAACCCTCAATCGATCCATGGGCCGGCACGACTCGCTAAAAAATTATGTTTTTGAATTTTGGAAAATCCATCCCTCATGAGGAACAGTTTTGTTTTGGAGTCGCCACTTGTTTTTTTATTTTAAAAATGGGGAAAAAAATTAAATAAGAACAAAAAAGCCCCAAATGACTCTACGTTTGGAAAAAGCGGTCCACGAAACTAGATTTTTAGGTCCAAGGATCAGGTTATCCATCGGGAAGGTACCTCATACAAGGTAGCACCCTTCCAGGCATGGAACATGGTCTCTAATAATGAATTGGGTATGTTAGAATATGTGGGTCGAAGATCCATTGACCTTAGGCTAAACAGATGGTATGATTCACACAAACCTAGGTGGCATCCTATGTACATTTAATCTTAATACTTGTGGTCCCTAGCCATGCGCTGCAAGGGAGGGTTAGTCACATATTTCAGGTGTAGCACCCCTTTTCGGTCCGACCCGATTGGTAGGTCCGAACCGGATCCGGGATGCTCTGATACCACTAAAGTGTAGCACCCCTTTCAGGTCCGACCCGATTGGCGGGTCTAAACCGGATTCGGGATGCTCCGATACCACTATATGACTTTATCAAAATCATTTATCAAATACATTTCATTAATATAAGCGTTTTCGTTCTCAAATCTTTTCGAAAATGATTTTAATTTGGGGCAAGCCCATAAACATTTACAAATTCAATGTAATTCCTTTACAAAATATGCATTTAACCAAAAATGGAATTTTATGCCGTTTACAACATACTATCCAAAATCTTATTTAGATATAGGTACCAAAAATAATTTCGGAGTTGAACTCCTTTTGTTTACAAAATGTCAAAACATATAGACACGAAGATACAATCCGAAACTTTCCACACTGTCTGACCTTAAACCGCTTCAATCATCCTCGTCACTCTTTATCTGCATGATAAACAATTACAAGCATTTTCATGCTTAGTATACAATTCTATTATTATAATTCCATTTTAAGTCAAATCATGAGATTTACTAAACAAAACTTTCAAATTCTTTCGATGATCAATGTCAATATTAACATATACTTATTTCATATACAATCTTTATGGTTCATTGATCATTCCAAATGTACACTTTCATATGCAATAAATCATTTATAACCAAATCATGCATTTCACCATGCTCTTTTCATTTCAATTTGCAATCATGTTTTTCAATTCCAATATGTCAAAAATCTCAAAGTCAATTCAATTTTTCCCTTAACGAATTTAACCTATGTTTTTGGTATATAGGATATTGAAATCACTAGCATGGTCTCGTTGGGATGAAGGCTGGTATAAAAACATTTGTTTTATAACATAGCCTACCTACTGGTCAAGATCGTTATTAAAATAAATTTGTGAACACTATCGATACTGCTCCGGCCGGGCTATTGATCGAGTGACACATCATCACGCTTTATTCGCAGACGCTTAATTTGACCCTTATTGGTATACCAATCTATCCTTAATGCGAATTAAACGGTTAACATTCTATTAAGGGTGTTCAAATCCTTTATAGGAAAATACAGTACAATATGTACATTTGCATAAACAGTTCATTTTCAATACTCATGCAATTTTCATATGAAAACATTTCACAATCAATCGCCTCAAATCAATTAAAACAAATCAATATGCTTTTCTTATGCATTTAGAACAAACATTTCAAATCTTGAAACGAGAATAGGAGAAGATAGAACAAACATTTCAAATCTTGAAACGAGAATAGGATAATATAGAACAAACCAATCTATCTCTTTCTTTTTGCCTTGCCGTCAATCTCAGTCCTAGGTTAGGTGATCCTCACCAGCCCATAGAAAATCACACATCACATTTAGTAAACTATCACTACTCACACTTAACGAATATCGCCGAGGCGGCGAGGTACGGTACGTTTTTCATTTAGTTTTATCCTTATTTGAACCCCCATTAATCATTTATTAGGGTCCTTTAACAATTGGCGTACAAAAACTAGACTTTCGGAAAAAAAATCCAAAATTTTGCCCTCTGTGAATAGTAGCTATGCCGCGGCGTAGCACTGCTACGTTGAGGTGTAGGCTTTCGTCGCGACGTAGCACTGCTATGCCATGGCCTACCCAAGGGGGTGCCATTTTGGCATCTCAGACTTGTTGCGATGTAGGTCTACGCTGCTGTGTGGGTTCCCTACGCTGCGGCGTAGGAGCTCAATGTGCCCAGATTTTTTTTCTTGCTCTTTTGAGATTTTTCTCCAAAAATCCCCAAAATCCCAAAACAAATCATGGGAATCACTCCCAATAACATCCTAATATCATCCTAAACCAACCATAAACAAAACCCATGGATGGATTAGGGTTTTCTAACCCAAACATCATTTAAAGAAATCTAGGGTTTGGTTCTCACCTTAAATTCCTTTGAATCTTCTTCACCCAAGATGCTTGATCACTTAGAAACCAAAATGGGAGCATCTCCCCACCAAAATCACTTCGCAAACCCTAGCTTTCTCCTCTCACTCTCTTCTCTCAACACGTTGGGCACTATGCCTTTCCAAGACCAAATGTAGTCTTAAGTTACTTATTCTCTTAAGGCCATGTTCACCAAAACCCATTTGGATTAAGTTGTCTTAATTTACCTTATAGCATATAAATTAATTTCTATTTGCACTTAAACACATAAACATTTTCTCGAATGACCCTTAGGTCCTCATTTTACATTTTTCCATTTTTTCCCTTTCTACACTTGGGTTTTTTCCGGGTTCAATCACTTAATCACTTCGTATATATCAATCAATCATATAATCAATATTCATTTAACAATTCCCGGAAACACCCAAGTTTAGCTCAGTTTATACCCGGAATATATAATAAAATTATTATTAAAATTCGAGGGTATTTTTAAGGCGTTACATAAGGCATACAACAATCCCTCAAAATCAAATGTCAAAAACAAGGGAAGCCATGAGAAATCATACATTGGCCCCAATCACTAGTGCTCTTTTAACCCTTTCACCCATCGCACTTCAGAATCTCATGAATCCAAAATGGATCCATGCTAATTTGAACCGAACCCCATTTCAGACCCTAAACATAGCCCTACACTAATATGGAGCGAATGGGATTAAACCACAAAGGTTATGGACTCCAATTATGCTGAAATCGAGCTACCCATGAAAAACCCGATGAACTGACTGAGCCAGTTCCCAATCGGTCAAGTAGAATGAGAAAAATTCTCAAATTATGACAAATAATTTCTTAAAGAGTAAAGAATCCAACAAAAAAAAAAAAAAAAAACAGTGCATGATTCCAAGTCCAAATGAGTGAGAACTGACTAAAACAAGGAAAAGTGTTCTAAAATGAGGCTGCAACCAAGCGACCCCATCCTATTAAAATGAAGGCCATGGAACCCATTATCCCACAAGCAAAGTGGCTACCAAGGTAAATAGCCAAACCAAAATCGTATACTTAGCATCCATACATGACGCTGTGTCCCAAATTTGTCAACCGTCACGCCTCACTTTTTTATTCCCACTAAAACTCACAATAAAATTGGGATCAATCCCTCCTTAGTGGGACTCAACCCATTTTCTATTATCCAATAAAATGTTACCATATGGTAGATCATAAATTAATTTTTTTTTCTGTAGATTTTTTATCATTTTCTAATGAGTAGGAATTTTTGCAGTATTGAAAAAATTTATGACCTCACTAACGCCTATTTCAGAGTCAGAATTTAATTATTTTTTTTGTTTTTTTAGTTATGTTATGTGGTTTTTCAATATTTATAATTATGTGCTTTTTTTTATAACTAATTATGTGATGTTTTTATTAATGCAATGTTGATGGTTTTATTTAAATAATATTTGAAAAATAATATTTATAAATATTAATTTTTTTCTTAGTCTGAAAATAAAATTTTATAATTAATGTGATATATAACAAATTATTTAATAGAGAAGTTTTATTTAATTTTTTATAATATAAAAATTATGTGGGTCCAAAGTTGGGATTCAAGATGGTCCCTTGCATTGGAGAGAAGAGTCTCAAATTTTGAAAGGATCCCAATTTAATGACACATTGATGATGTGGTACAAAGTGGGGCCAAAATTGGGATCTAAAGAGGGATTTGCACTAGAGATGCTCTTAAAGCCTCCTCCTACAGCCAGCCGCTTAAGTCCCCAAGAACCTAGCTGTTGAAAGTGCACACTTATATAGAAAACACAATAGCAATGCTATGGGCCTAACAATGGCAACATGAAGAAACATGGTGTTTATTTTCGTAACTGATGGCAAAACCTTAAAGATCCTTACCTTCTCAAACAGAATATGTCCTAGATGGTTAATCAAGAAGACATTTTCTATATGCTCAAACAAACTCTTAATAGAGGGCCAACAATATTGATATGCGAACATGTGCTATGTAAAATAGTATGCCTTTGCGCATAAGTGCACATGTCGTCTTATGTAATATAATGATAAGTAAAAGTATCATCCCACAAGGAATTGAGTTTCTAAGTACCGACTCTACTCTAACCTAGGCTCTATTTGGATGGTTGGAAATCTGTAAAAGGATCTAAAGTACACTAAATAAGCATGCAAAAATGACTTAAACAAGACCAAAAGACCTTAGGTCCTAGATTTCACCTAAACAAGTATGTATGAACCTCCCAACCTAATTAATCAATTATCAATTTCATCATGAAGATGGCCATTTCACTAATGTATATGTCAATCTCTCTCAAGCATCCACACACTACCCCTAGGATTTAGGTATTTTGCATCTCTACTCAACCCCAAAATCCTAGGAATGCAATAAACCTAAGAAATCCTAATACCACACCTATTCTCACTTACATTTCTATCTCATGATAATTAGATGGTAAATCATTTATGGTCTAGCTTAATCATCATTTCTCAATCTCAAGTCAAGCCGCAAATCATGCAAATATTGGTTAAATACCTATAAGCATTAAGATTAAATGAAATGCTCAACATAAATATGAAATCAAATAGTAATCAATAGAAATTAGGATAGATTCATACAAATATGTCTTTTGCTACATCTAAACCCTAAGAAAACTAACTAAAACATATTTGGGAGAATAAATACAATCATCTAAGGAAGGGAAAACGGAAAAGGGAAGAAAAGGAACAAATCTGGTGGAGGAGCTTCCTTCTTATTTTCCATCTTCTTCTTCTTTAAGTCTCCTTCTTTTTCCAAGAACTGCAACTAAACCCTAGAGGATGGTCAAAACCTTCAAGATGGGAGGAACCCTAAGAGAGGGCCTCCCTCTCGTCGAACTCCAACCTCCCCAAACGAACTCCCCATTGATCTCCCTTTTCTTTAGCCTTAATTTCCCTTTTAATGGCTAAAAGACAAAGAATAGAAGAGATGAGTTTTGGAAAAAATTAATGGGCCTCGACATCATGCTATAACGTGATGGCTTTGGCGCTACGGCGTGGTGAAAAATGGGAGCTACTGGATGAATGAAGGCCAAACCATGCTGAGGCGTGAAAAGCTCACTCTATAGGGTGTTCTCACGTTATAGCGTGGGTGGGCTCATGCTGGAGCGTGAGAACACTCACACCACAACGTGAATGGTCTCACGCTATAGCGTGAAGCCATTCACTCTACAACATGAAGCCACTCACGCTACAGCGTGAAGCCATCCACGCTACAGCGTGAGTGGAATCACTCTGTAGCGTGAAGCCACTCACACCTTAGTCTAAGTTGTTCTTCAACTCACTGGTATCCTCCTCTTTTTGCATCCTTCACTTCTTCACTCCATAACTTCTTCATTCAGACTTCGAATCGTGCGATCTTAATGTCTATTGAAAGTCCTTGGAGTCTAGAATTTGTTCATACCAATGAGGGAGTCATAGCAAGACATCATACAGGCAAAAGGATCACGTTTTCTGTAATTGCATGATGACTTCGCCGATTTTTTTTCGATTTCGCTTATTTCCTCTCAAAGGTTGGCCTAATCACAAAATTAAGAAAAGAGAGCATTAAGAACTTATTTATATCATAAAACTACTAAAACCTAAAAAAAACATGGGGATAAAATGAGTATTTACTATACTCATCAAATATGCGATGAAAATATAAAGGATTTTGATCTTACCTTAACTCATCCTTATTCCTTCTACACACATAGTGCCCTATGAGAGTGTCACTAGTTCCAATCCTCAAAGCTTTCAATCAAAATGAAACCTCCTCTGTTCTACTCCTTGCTTTGCCACCTTAGACGTAGGAACCTCATCACATGTCCCAAGACTCCTACTGGTAGACTTCACTCGTAACGTTTCAAAATACCCTGTAATTTTTATAATAATTTTATTATATTCCGGGTATGAATTAAATAAACTTGGTTTTTCCAGAAAATTGATGAATCGACAAATTATGAAATAGCAAATCTTAGTGAACCCTAAATTTGAGCAATTAAAACAAGGATAAAATTGAAATTTCCATAAGGGACATAAAAATCATAAAAGGAGTAGAGATGGGCCATAGTAGAAATAAAACAAGTTGATTTGCAAAATTAAAAGAGTAAAGGACTTAATTGCAATATGGAAAATTAAAAAGTATAAAAGGAGTTGAGACAAACACAATCCACTGTTCATTTTTCATCTAGCAAAAACAGAGGAAGCATGGGAGAAACAAGGGGAAGAAGAGGAAGAAGAAGGAGGAGAGGAAGATCAAAGCCAAGGTATGTTTTCATCTTAGGATCAAGTGTGTTTTGATTTCCTAAGGCTTTAGTTTGGAGAATTGTCCTCTTTTGTCTAGGGTTTTGTGGAAGAGATCACCCAAATCCTAGATTTGTTGAGGTGTTGTGCGTAAAACCCCATTTGGTGGAAATAACCATGGAATCATCACATTTATGGTTTTATAAAGAATTAGCGGACCTTAGGTAGTGTTCTTGGATTTTCATCTAAGGTTTTGTGTTTTTGAGGTTCCAAAGCACCAATTCAAATGTCGTGGGAGTTGATTGATGATTCCATGATAGTTTTTGAGGTATTATGAATTATAGAAGTTGTATGGAGGAATGGCATCAAAAGGGAAAATAACAAACTGGGCAATTTTTGGAAGGTGTACTGGCACATGAACAGAGTGTACGGCACACCCTACTGTGGCTAAAAGTGTGACGCAGACATGAACAAGGTGTACGGCACACTGCTCGTTTTCCTATTTCGACCAGCTAGATTCAGCCATAACTTGCTCATTTCTTATCCGATTTGAGTGATTCAAGTGGCTACGTAAAATAGACTTCAAGGAGAACAAAACTTAAAGAATAGGAATCGCCAAATTCTAATCCTAAGTAGCCTAAAAATTCACTCAAAATGGGGCCATGTGCAAGCCAAATTCTGGTTCCAAATGAACATAGAGTAAATCTCGTTGTTTCTGATCGCAATCCCAGTTTCAGCAGTTCGACCGGGTGATTCCAGTTGAATAGAACCCTTAGCACCTTAGCTTTAAATGAGTACAAAGACCTAGAGTCATGAAGTTAAGACCCCGGAAAATGAGCAATACAAACCGGTCCCCAAGTAATCTGTAAATTTCCCTATTAGCCGGGCATGAAAACGCCATAACTTTAGTTAGATAACTGATTGAAAGGATTCCAATTATGAGTAAATAGATTCTTAGAGGAATGGGCAATGAGACTAAGTCAAAACGCATCAGACTCCGCGCTCCGCAGTTTCGCTTGCCTCTGCGATATTCGCTTAGGTATGATTATTTGCTTAATCACTCAGAGTGAATAACTGCATTTTGACTAGCGCGGTGAAGACGATGAACCCGACCTAGGATTGATATCGAAAGAAACTAATCGACACCGTTTGTTCTAGATTTGTTCTTTTATTCTAGTTTGTTCACTACACGCTCTTATTCTCATATTGCTCTCTATTTATACATATGCATATATATTGATTCGAATGATTAGTATTTGAAATGTTTGACAAATATTGGCATGTATGCGTATTCAGCCACAAGCGAATTCTATCAGATAAAATTAAATTGATTTGAACCGTTTATTGAATGACCAAATATGACTCGATCTCACCAACCGAATTGGCCATGAAGGTAAACTGTGATGGTCAAATGCGAAATCACATTGCTACCGAATGATGATAGGACAGATTCACCAACCGACCGTCGCGGAATGTCGACTTCTATACCATAGTGAGACTCAGAATATTGAATGCGAAATCACATTTCTAATTAATGACAACATGACAGATTCAAGAATCGAATCATAGAATGTCGACTTCTATACTATATGTGAGACGGCACATAGAATGTGAAATCACACCATACCGACACACAGATGTGATTCAAAGAATCAACTGCCAGGAATGTCAGATTCTATACCCGCATGTGGAATCACAAACCTAAAAGAGAAAATGATGGAAATTGAAAAGTGTATTTCAGATAAGTACTTTTAAGACATAATCGATATTGTATAAAGGCATTATTTTGATAAATGCATGATTTATATGAACAAAATGGTAACATGTGAATCAGATAGAACCACTAAGCATGAAATGCTTACGATTGTTTTTATCAATGCCAGTGTACCGAAAAGTGCTAGACATCAAGCAAGACCTACGACTGGTGGAGCCGTGAGTCATAGAGAAGGAATTACTGAGTATGCTCCGCCATATGCATTACTCCATTTCTTCGAACATTGACATTTTGTAAAACAACTTTGAACTCGGATCATTATTTCAAAGGCATTTTGTTAAATGTAAACGCTATGAATCTTTTACTAATTGTAAATGTTTTGTGGGCTTGCAAAAATGAATTGCTTCCGCGAAATTACAAAATTTAAAAATGAATAAAATAGCCAAATGTTTTGATAAGATAATTGGAAATGCTCGAGTAAACCGTTCCGCTGATCCCGCTAACCGGTCGAGTCGTGATTCTGCCGCGATACTTTTGAAAACTAAAATTAAATAAAACGATAACTGTGGATTTGATTTAATGACTTTAAATGGATTTAAACGAAGGCCCGGGTTCTTTCGCTGACTCGCCTTAACCGGGCCTGGCTGAGGCTCTGGGGTCGCACAGCCTTTATTGGTATCAGAGCCTAGGTTTAGGGCTAAACACAAAGTGATTTTGAAATTGTTTAAATGATTTAAAATTGTTTATGATATGCATTGCATTTGCATATAAAGGATGACGTGACTCTGACGCGGATCTTATGGGTCTTAATAGGATAATTTAATGAGGAGTGAAACTTAGTATGATATCTGCACGAACTCCGTCAGCATAGTGTGTTACTAGAACAAAGTGTATGTGACTGTTCCATCAAAATACAAGAGTATGAATTTTCGGGAGATTTGATCGAGTTATCCGTGGAGTTTGATGTGATGGGGATGGATTGGTTATCCCACACCGTTGATAGTCGATTGTAGAATGAAAGAGTGACCTACACACTGGAATATGTTGAGGTTATTTTCACGCATGTAGAGGCCGAAATCACCCTCTCTAATGTGATATCCGCAAATACTATGGAAAATGGTGCAAAAAGGATGTAGTTTCCATTTAGCTTATGTGATCGACACTGCAAAGGTAATTAGTGTATCCGATATCCCTACCGGTTAGTAACTTTTCTGACGTGTTTCCTAAGAGTTGCCGTGATTGCCTCCATGTAGGAGATTGAATTACTTATCGACTTGTAACTGCGCCACACCTAAGTATCTATTACACCGTATAGAATGGCTTCAATTTGAGCTAAAGGATCTGAAATTGCAATTTCGCAATGGAACTCATAGAAAAGGGATTTATTCGACCAAGTGTATCACCATGGGAGCTCTCGTGCTTTTTGTCAAGAAGAAAGATGGTACACTTTATGTGTTGATTATAGACAATCGAACAAGTCGACCGTAAAGAATAGCATCCGTTACCCAAAATCAATACTGTTAGACCAATTGAAAGGTGCAAGTATCTTTCGAAGATCGGGACTTGAGATCCGGTATCATCGCTGAAAATTAAAAAGATGCCGATGCGCATAAGACGACGCTTAGAACACGATACGGACATTATGAGTTCCTTGTAATGCCGCTTGGTTCACCAATGCTCCAATGGCTTCGCTGACTTAATGAATCGTGTTTTCGACCGTATGTGGGATCGGGCCATCGTAGTGTTCATAGACAACATTCTCGTATTCGAAAGATCTAGAGTTTCATGACACACACCCCCGTAGTGTTGGAGATTTTGAGAAAAGAGCAGTTATATGCGAAACTCAACAAGTGTGAGTTTCGATGACCGTTGTCCTTTCGGGCACATTGTATCGAAAGAAGGAACGGGAGGATCCGTACAAGTGGTCATTTGAATGGAAGCCACCAAGAAATGCTACATGTAAATACGAGTTTCGACCAGCGTGTTACTACGTAAGATTTGTTATGGGTTTTCGGCGATCGCGTACTCGGTTTAATCCAGATCGCCTTCCGTAAAAACGTGCAGTGACGAATTCGGCTTAAAATGTCAAACAGTTTTGAAAGTTAAAGCATTCTAACCGAGGCCCAAAGGTTAACCCACCGACTACAGAAAGAATATGTGATTTATAGTGATATCACCATGTGGACTCTGATGTGTACTAATGCAAGAGGGTAGTGGTAGCCTATGCTTCAGACAATTGAAGCCACATGAAAAGAATTACCCCACGCATGATTCGAATCGCCACAATTGTATTTCCGCGGAAAATTTGGAGACATTATTCAGATGAGAAAAATGTTTCATCTACACTGATCATAAGAGTCTTAAGTATTTTCCCTCACAACAAGAGCTTAACTTGAGACAACAGAGATGAATGGAATTGATAAAAGATTACGATTGCGTGATTGATTATCACCCGAGCGCCAATGTAGTACTGATGCTTTGAGTAGAAGATTACAGTAAACGCTGAAATAAGTAAATGCCAATTTGTCATTATCGATGATGCAAAGAGGCGCACTAGTAGCGAGACCGACTCATCAACTGCCGCCAGAGGCACAAAGAAAGATGAGAAAATTTCACTCATAATAGATCGTATCGAGATGGTAAAGAAACCGAGTTCACAATGAATGAAACGAGGGTCAGATATAAGGATCACTCAAAATCATGATTGATGAATTAAGAAAAGCCATACTTGAAGAGGCATAAGTGATCTTTGCTATCCATCCAGTAGCACAAAAGATGTATCAAGATTTGAAATGTCATCTGTATCCTAATGAAAGAGATGTATCGTAATTTGTAACCAAGTGTCTCGTGTCAAAGAGTAAAGGCAGAGCATCAAGTCTTCGGGATTATTATGTTCTCATCGACACGTGAGGGAAATGAGACCAATAACCATGGACTTCAGGGGTCGGGGTTACCATCGATGTGGAGGAAGCATGACTCCGCTTGGTCGTAGTGGACCGATCGACCAAGTCACCACTCCACAAAGGAGAACCGACTATTCGCTGACAAGCCAAGAGAGTCAGATATCAAGGAAATAGCCGGCTACACTAGGATTCCCAGATCCATTATATCAGACCGAGATCCCGAGGTTTACCAGATTTCGGGGAAAATTACAAGAGGCCATGGGCACTGAACAATTTCAAGATAGCTTGCTCCACCCGCGTGCATTCCGATGGGACAACGTAGAGAGGATCCAAATTCGGAAGATATGTTAAGGAGTTGAAGCATCGACTATGAGGGAAGTTGATCGACATAACCTTTGGTTGAATTTATGATAATAACAGCTTTCCAATCATATTTGAATGGCTTCACAGCTCTATATGGAAGAAAATGTAGAAACAATCATCATAAGGACTTCAATCGAGGAAAGAAAAGTGATTGGCCCCCATTTGATACAAGAAACTGAAGAAAAGTTAAATGATTAGAGAGAGATTAAAAGTGGCCACCCATTTACGTAAGTCATATACTCGACATGAAGAGTAAAGGATATTCGACATGCAGTCGAAGAAAAGTGAGCCAAAGTATCGCCTGAAGAAGCAGATGAGATTCTAAAGGCAAGCCGAGCCCCATTTATCGCCCATATGAGGTAATCGAAAAGTGGGTCCAAGGGCATATCATGGCTTTACCTCCTGACTTGAAAAGATCCATATCGTGTTCCATGTGTCCATGCTAATGAGGTACCGGACGACTCCATCACATGCAGTCTCTCGAGACACCGAAGCTTAGGACCGGATTTGACATACGGGTGAGATCACGAAACAGAGTAGAAAGATTGGGAACGAAGTTAGCTGAATCAAGTGTTGTAGATCACGAGACGGAAGAGCCACTTGGGAAGTAGGAAGAAACGATCAGCGGCGATAATCACATGAAATAATCATTTGCAAGACAAAGTTTGGGAACGAGGGTACTGTCTTCAGTGGGGAGGAGATTGTGTTACTTCCAAAATACTAGGTACCTCTGTTAGTTTTGTTATACTCAGTGACTGCATGGGACATGCTCACGATTTGGCAGACCAGCTTATTTTAGGAAAATTGATGAATGACTGAGTATGACTAGCAATTTGACAATTGAGGAAGTTGACACTAAACAAGGACTTAAATCAAAGACTATAAAGGACATAAATCATAAGGAGCAAGAATGGAATATGGTAGTAAGCAGAGTTGTTTGAATGAAGTAAGACTATTTTTTCCACAGGTATGGAAAATTAAAAGTATAAAAGGGAGTGTTGAGACAAACCTGTTGTCTCATTTTTGCCACCATGAAAACGTGTGAGGAAGGAAAGAAGGGAGAGAAAACAAGGGAAGAAGGAAGAAGAAGGAGAAGGAAGGAAGATCAAAGAAACCAGAGTATGTTTTCATATTAGGATCAAAGTGTGTTTTGATTTCTAAAAGGCTTTAGTTTGGAGAATTGTCTCTTTTGTCTAGGGTTTTGTGGAAGAGATCATACGAATCCTAGATTTGTTTGAGGTGTTAATAATGGTAAAGAAAACCCAATTGGTGGAAATAACCATGGAATCATCACATTTATGTGGTTTTATAAAGAATTGGTGGACCTTAGGTAGTGTTCTTGGATTTTCATCTAAGGTTTTGTGTTTTTAGGTTCCAAAGCACCAATTCAAATGTTGTGGAGTTGATTTTGGATGATTTCCATGATGTTTTTTGAGGTATTATGAATTATAGAAGTTGTATGGAGTGAATTGGCATCAAAATTGGGAAAAATAAACAAATCACAGGCAATTTTCGAGTGTACCGGTACATGTGAACAGTAGTGTACGGTACACCCTGGCAAAGTGTACCGGTACGCGAAACGGTGGTGTCGCAGGTACACCTGTGTTTTCTGTTTCGACCAATTTTTGTATTTTAGCTATAACTTGCTCATTTCTTATCCGATTTGAGTGATTCAAGTGGCTATGTAAATAGACTTCAAGGAGAACAAAACTTAAAGAATTGGAATCGCCAAATTCGGATCCTAAGTGGCCTAAAAAATTCACTTTCCAAAAGTGGGGCCGTGTGCGCGAGCGAATTCTGGTTCAAGCTTTGAACATAAATTAGTCTGGGTTGTTTCGAATGGCAAGGTTTCCCGGTACTTGAATTAAGGTGATTCAGTTCGGAGATAGAACCCTTAGCACCTTAGCTTTAAATGAGTACAAAGACCTAGAGTCAAACACTTTTGAAGTTAAGACCGGAAAAATGAGCAATACAAGCATCCGGTGCAAATTGGTAAATTTATTAGTTGGCAAGAAAATGCCATAACTTTAGATTAGGATAATCAGATTGAAAGGATTCAATTTATGATAAAGTAGACTCTTAGAGGAATAAGAATGAAGCCCAAGTCAAAAATGCTCTTGCAGTACCTCATCTCACTTGGGTTTCGCTTTCATACCGGCGATGTCGTTTAGTATGATTATTTGCTTAATCACTAAGAGTGAATAAATTGTATTTGACTAGGTGCGGGTGAAGACGATAACCTGACCTAGGATTGACATCGAGAAAGAAACGGAATCGATAATTGGTTTGTTCTATACTTGTTCTTTATTCTAGTTTATTTCACCTACGCCCTTTATTCCTCCATATTGCTCTCTATTGCGACATATGCATATATATTGATTCGAATGATTAGTATTTGAAATGTTTGACAAATATACGCATGTATCGTGTATTTTGAGAGCTCTGAAAATTCACATTGCATAAAAAGTAAATTGATTTGAAGCGTATTGAATGACCAACATGGCCGAATTCACCAAGCCCCGAATTAAATCATGAAGGTGCGTATTTGTCAATGCGAAATCACGGCAATTTGCTCTTGAATGACAAAAACGGGACGGGATTCACCAGCGAATGCATGCGTGAATGTCGGCTTCTATAGTCATATGTGAGGCGGTAATATTGAATGCGAAATCACATTTCTCTTGAATGACAAACGGGACGAGTTCGGCAAGGCGAATGCATTTGTGAATGTCGACTTCTATAGTCATATGTGAGATAGTAATATAGAATGTGAAATCCACCGCACTCTTGAATAGCAAACGGGACGGATTCGACAAGCGAGATCTGCAGTGGAATCATACAGATTCTACTGTAGTATGTGGAATCACAAGCGAAAAATGATGGAAATTGAAAGTGTATTTGTATAAGTATCTTTACATTACAACGATATTGTATAAGGCATTATTTTGATAAATGCATGATTTATATGAACAAAAATGGAATCTGGTGAAATGTAGAACCACACTAAGCATGAAAATGCTTAGCGTATTATTTTTATCAATGCGCGGTGCAGAGGTGATAGACATCGAAGCAAGACTGAGATCGAGGCTCGAGTCATAGAGGAAGGAATTACGGGTATGCTCAGATCATATGCATTACTCCGTTTCTTTCGAACATTGACATTTTGTAAAGCCGGTTTGAACTCTGGATCATTATTTTGTAAAGGCATTTTGTTAAATGTAAGCGATTATGATCTTTTGTTAATTGTAAATATTTTATGGAAGCACCAAAATAAGATTGCTTCATGAAGTACAAAATTTTAAAAATGAATAAAATAAGCCAAATGTTTTGATAAGATAATTGGAAATGTCGAGATGCATCGGACTCAGGCTTGGATCAACTCAGCCAGAGATTAGTCGGGATTCGGGTCGCGACACTTTTGAAAACTAAATTAAATAAAGCGATAACTAAAGGGATTTGATTAATGACTTTAAATGGATTTAAGCAGAGAAGGCGTCCCGGGGTTTTGGTTCGGACTCGCCAACCGGGTCGGGCCGGGCTCGGGGGTCGCCACATTCACTTTCAAGACCAGAAGAAATCAAATAGAGTCTTCCCCCATTCTAAAAAAAAAAAAGGTATTTCTTCTTTCCTTTCCTTCCTCTCCCCACTGTTTTTATATATTTTTCCTTTCTTAAACATCTTAGCCCACTTCATTTTGCACACCTTCAGTCATGGGAACTCACCCCAATCAGCCTTGTACTTGCCCAGCTCCATAAACACCCCTCTATTCACGAGGTCAACAGCCGACCACATTTACTCCTTTGCTTAACCACCAAGAATCCAAATGGACTCAAGGTGGGTTGTAAGAAACCCATACAATGGCTAAAAGCCGAAGTCAAGCCCAGGTACTGGGATTGATGCGTGGTGAATAGGCTTGAACCCTGAAGGTTATAGGGCTCCGATTATGTTGAAATCAAACTACCGTAGAAAACTCGACGAGCCGATAGAGCCGGTGAGAAAATTCTCAAATTTTGTCAAAATTCCTCGAGTAAGAATCAAAAAAAAAAACGATTGCATGGTGAGTTGGAGATGAGGAGATATGACTAAAACAAGCTCATGTGCTTCGAATTCGAAAGTGTTCGCATAATGAACTCCAACCAAGCACGTAAGAGTCATGGGACAAAATTGGGGGTATACAAATATGGCCCTCTTTAGTAGAGTGAATGAACGATTGGTTTTCAGGTACATAGTACGAGGGATGAATAATTGAAATGAACTCTAGTGAAGAAATCATAAGTCTAACAATTTTGTCCCCGCACAACAACAAATGAGGCTAAAGGAAATGGGTTACGATCACATAATGGACTAGGGGATCCGGGTAAGTACCGGAGAACCACCGAATAGACTAGAGGATCGATTTTGGCGAGATGTCGAAGAACCACCGAAAGAAAAGGGGCTCGATCCGAGCGAGTACCGAAGAAGGGTTCGAGCGAGTACTAGAGAAGGGTTTGGATGAGTACCGAAGAAGGGTCCAAGCGAGTGTCGGAGAAGGGTTTAGGTAAGTACTAGAGAAGGGTTTGGGCAAGTACTGAAGAAGGGTGCAGGCAAGTATTGGAGCAGAATTCGAGCTAGTATTGGAGAAGAATCCGAGCAAGCACAGAAGAAGAGTCTGAGTAAGCATCGAAGAAGGGTTCAGGCAAGTACCGAAGAATGGTCCGGGTGAGTACCGGAGAAGGATCCGGGAGAGTACTGGAGAAGGGTCCGGGCAAGTACCGGAGAAGAATCCGAGTGAGTACTAGACAAGGGTTTGGACGAGTACTGAAGAAGGGTTCGAGCAAGTACTAGAGAAGGGTTATGGTAAATACTGAAGAAGGGTTTGGGTAAGTACCAGAGAACCCATAATGAAAAGAGGCAGTCGCGATGACTAGAAACTTCTAATAAATAACAATAGAAGCCATCTCAATGAAAGTGGGGGTATGCCCCAGTATTAAGTCAAGGAAAACCACTAAATGACTTGAAGAAACAAGAAGTTAGACAAACTCATAAAAAGGATGGAAAGAAGGGGGAAATGCCTTTGTGCGACAGCATGCAAACATCAAATACCAGAATGAATGGAAAGCAAGGGGGGTATGCCTTAGTCCAATATATTAGTGCCAAGTTAGAATCCCATAACTGCACAACAGTAAAAAACAAAAAGCTAAAAGCATCATATATGATCCTGCAAAAAAGAATCAACCACTATTTCCACAATAAACAATGTTCATAAGAACAGGTAGGAGGAACGACAATGTATGCACGTCTGTCGTATAAACATCACGACCAAACAACTCTGAAATATATCTATGACAAACATCGTCTGACTAAACACATGAATCTGACAATGTATGGGCTATACCCCAATGTACTTACCTACTAGGTCAATGGGCATGCATGTACCTAATCTTAAACCAGCTCACTGTAGCACTTTGCTATAGGAAGAAACAAGGCCGAAAGTAGGGTCCATTCAAACTCGGATGCCAAACACTCCCACTGGTGAAAGCAGTGCAACGAGTGCGCTGTAAATACGATGCCACCACGCGAGGATTATGGGGTATATCCCAATATGAACATGTCGAAACGTGTTAAACAAGGTGCTTTTAACGGTCCCAACTCTCTCTGACATCCATGTATACGATCGTGAGCACAACGACCCAAGGCTGTGAGAGATAAAGGAACAAGCAATATGCGATCCAAAATTTCCCATGGGAAACAGAGACTCGTTGACATTCCGTACTTCGATTAGTGGAAAAAGCTCATCCAAATGAAACGTGTCGAAGCAAACACAAGATCTCATGATCTTAGGGTGGTCTTACGACTCAGACCGTAATGAAGGCCAAGGGTAAACAGGTGAATGAAACTATGGGAAACAAGGCCTAAATACCCAAAATATAATATAATGCCCCTGTGTGCGCGATGTCAAATATCGAAGAATTAAGTGAGCAAAGTGACTCATGACACTCAAATGAAAAGGGATAGATGACAGGTGATATACATAAAAGAACTTGTCATTCATGAAGCGGAATGACAACTGACGATGGTAGATGAAAATGGAAAGTGGTCAAGTGGGTGATGAAGATGTGTAGAAGAAAAATATAGAAATGAACTTAGATAGAAACCAAGCGACGCATGATGATGACGAACAACATTTCCCAATAATGTCAAATCGAAGCATGCCACTATAAGACAGGAGTGCTGAAGTAGATAATGATCCAGAAGACTCGGTATAAAAAGGGTACCTAATTCTCACTCCTAGTGTGCCTCCTAGATCCATGTAGAAATGGATCGTAAAATGCTCACCATTTCTCGGAAGAAAAAGATTCTCACACCACTTTGATGACCCCCCCGAATGTTTTTAAGCCGTGATGCGACTATTCTGAGGGGCCGAGACTCAAATATGTGAACTAAATATCCAGTAAGGTGTATAAACATAACTATGATTCGACAAATGATACCCCGGACCACTAAACCCCGAATGGGTTCCCCTTAAACTAAGACTCTTGGTTGAAACTAGGGTGGAATGAAGAGTGCGACATGCACAGGCGAAGTACGAGATAAGAGTGTGCCATAATCCCACGAGGGAGAGCGAAAAAAGACTAACATGACACGATAAAAAATGAAATTCCAAGACAAATAAGATGAAGATACAAAATGGAAGACAGAAGAACCATGAATGTCCTTAAAAAAGAACAAACGAATAATGATACCATGTGTTCACAATGCTTACCAATCAATATAATAAATGCAAAGCGCACACAAAGGGGTCCCCTAACCTAAGGTAAACAAAAGGTATGCAAGGCTAAGCGAATGAAAAGGCCATAATGAATCATGCGAGGCTCAAAGGGCTAGCAAGCGAATATATCAATATATGGATATGAAAAAGGGATATGGCTACTCAAAACGATGGCCACCTGTCCTTTGACCATGATCTCATGCTTAAAACTTTTTCAGCTAATCCACATTGTCTGGCTTCGAAAACTGATTTCCGTCTAGATCTGTCAACCAGGCGGCTCCCTTTCTAGTTAACTCTCGGATAACATAAGGCTCGCTCTAACTTAGCCTGAACTTGCCTCTAGGGTCACTAATCAATCCCCTGAGAGCCCTTAAGACTAAATCCCCATTCTAAAATTTTTCGGGCTTAACTTTTTTTCTGAATGCTCGGACCATTTTTCTTTAATAAGCCTACACGTGGTATGTGCCCCTCAATCTCCTTTCATTAAGTAGATTCAACTGGTCATATCTGGCCTGTAACCAATCTGCCTCGGTAATTTGATGCTTCAGTGCCACTCTTAGTGAACTCACCTCCATCTCAAAAGGTAAGACTACCTCCATGCCATAGACCAACGAAAAAGGAGTAGCTCCTGTGGAAGTGTGACATGACGTACGATACACCCATAATGAAAAAGGAAGATTATTTTACCAATCTTGAGATGTCTCTACCATCTTTCGTAGGATTTTCTTGATATTTTTATTTGCGGCCTCAACTGCCCCATTTGTTTGTGGTGTATATGTAGATGATCGATGATGCTGAATACCATACTCCTGGACTAGTGTATCCATCTCACCTCTAAAATGCACCCTTCTATCTGAGATCAACTCATGGGGGACCCCTTATCGACATATAATGTGTGATATGATGAACTTGGCCACCTTGGCGATGTCGTCCCCAGTGTAAGAAGGCGCCTCGCTTAGCGGTGAAGAATAATCAATGGCCCCTATTTAGGATGTACTCATGACTATTGGAGGATTTCGGGGAGAATTTTCCAATCATATCAATGCCCCATACTGAAAATGGCTAAGGGGATGTGAGCGCATGTAGCTCATATGGTGGGACGTGTATCAAGTTTCTGTGCATTGGACACTCCAGACATCTTTGTACAAAATGGAAACAATCTGTCTCCATGGTCAACCAAAAGTAGCTAGTCCTCATGATCTTACGTGCCAGCATGTGACTTCCCATGTGTTGCCCTCAAACTCTTGCATGGACTTCTCTCATCACCCTATCTATAGTGGCTCAATCTATACATAGTAATAACATACCATCCAGTGACCTCCTATAAAGGGTATCCCTACAAATTACAAATCTGGTGGCCAACTATCTCAATGCTCTCCTATCTTTGGTTGAGGTTGACTCAAGGTAAGTGTTGCAGGATAGAAATTGGTGAATATCATGATACCAAGGTAGCTCAATATGATCCTTTATCTCTCTAATCAAACAAAAGTAGGTTGGTGCAGACCTAGTCTCAATTAATAATGGCCTTACAGTCACTCCCACAAGAATCTCAATCACAGAAGCCAAGGTGGCTAATGCATCAGCAAACTGATTCTCTGCCCTGGGCAAATGTGTATACCTCAACTCATTAAATTTATCAACCAAAAGGTCCAAGTAAGCATGGTAAGGCTTCAACTTTTCATCCCGAGCCCTCCAGGTACCCTAAGCCTATTGTATAACCAAGTTGGAATCCCCATATATTTCCAACTGTCTAACTCCAAGATCAATTGTAGTCTCTAAACCTATAATGCATGCCTCATATTCCACAACATTATTTGTCAGCCAATAATGATCAGAGAATGCTAACTGGATTGATCTGGGAATATGATCACCTTGTGGTGATATTAACAAAATACCAATGACAAACCCCGATTGATTGGTGGCACCATCAAAGTATAACCTCCATTTTGTAATACTAGTCGTAGAAACAAATTGCCCATTAAGGAAATCATCATCAACTGGTCTGTCATCGGATACTGGCAAAGAAGCTAGATGATTTGCAATAATGCTTCCCTTTACTGATTTTTGTGTCACATACTGAATATCAAACTATGTCAACAATACTAGCAATCTCATGAGTCTACGGTCGGAAACGGGCTGATAAGCGGACACCTCAGCGGGTCGATCGTGAGACGAGTATGTAATATTGTGGCTTGACCCAAATCGGGGGTCAGATTGACCACCCTCGACACAACGAGCACGTATTGTCTCATATCATGAGACTCATACATGAGTAAAAATGGCCACATCGAGCCCATACATCCATACTCATTAAATATAATAAACTATATTTCAATAGTTTCAAGAGTTAGTTACACTCTTATACAAACATGCATAAATCAAAATGTTTAGTACATGTTCTACAAAAATATAAATCAAAGCCACATGTCGGCTTTTCTTCTCAAGCGGCCTCTTGAGCCCTTGTCTTCTGAGATAGTCACTGTACTTGAAAGGGGATCCCACGACGGGGTGAGCAATGCCCAGTAGTGATAATCTCTACCGAGGGCTGCTCACACTGAAATGCATATGCAATGGCACATCCATGACATCCCACGTTTTCCACTCTGATTTAGAATAATTACATGGAATGATTTATATCATCTTAAATGTTTCCATGCCCATACCACAGGAGTCACTGTAGCTCCTCACCCATGCACATGCCCAGTGTGGCAATCGTCAGTATTTTCAATGACTTACTTGAAGTCACCAGAACTTTTTGGCTTGCAAAACTGATGCAATTTGCGATGGGTAACCCGTCTCGATCGGCTGACTCATCCCCCATCGACTCACAGGTCACAGCGATGAACATGACCGCGTGTTTTCTTTTGGGCAATAGAACTTTTCGGATAGTATCGCGGGTCTCTCACACCCATGCAAAACCTTTTCGGATAGTACCGCAGGTCTTTTACACCTATTCGAGTCTTTTACACCTATTCGAGTCTTTTACACCCATTCGGGTCTTTTACACCCATTCGGGTCTTTTACACCCATGTAGGACTTTTCGGATAATACCACGAGTCTCCTACACCTGTTCCAAGAATGCCCAACACACATTAATTATTTCTCATTTCATAATTTGAACTATGAGTGTTCATTGGACGTAGTCCCAAAGACAAACTCAACCTATACTCACCAAGAGTGGTGAATGGCCATCACGAATTGCACCCACCTTTGGGCTAAACCTTTGATGTCAGCATGCACATAGATGCAATGATGCCAATTCATATATCAATTCAATGGCTCACCTGATTTCATTTCATATAATTCAAACAATCATGTTAACACATCGATTAGCATGCATTAACATATCATTTCCCATACACATTTAGTAGAATTTCCATTCAAGCAATAGCATGCAAGCAAAACACATGGTTTGATTTTTCGGTCAATGACGATCAATACGGACTTTTAATAGTCCCATAATAGTACGTGGGCTGTCCATGGACAGCCCCCTCATCATGCATCGGTTCCACTTCTTTGCAACCAAAATCCATGGTCACTTTCGGCCTCACAACACCCAAAACCATTTTCATGGCCTTTTAAACAAAGAATATCCAAGTAGGAGAAGACCCCTACCTCCTTGAGTTGTTGAAACTCCACAATACTGGTACCCACGCGTAGCCCTTGCCGCATAGACCAACTTTGCTTCTTGTCTCGTTGAGATCCGACGAGGCAGATCTTAGAAATCTAGAGAAAGTGAGCTCTATATACCTTCTTCTTCCTCTCTTTCGTTTCTCTCCTTCCCCTCTCCCAAAACCAGTTGGGAGAACTTGGTCAAGAGGACTTGTCCTCTTATGCCACATGTCAAGCCATTATTTGGTAGCTTGGATTCCCTTATCCACTTATCTCTTCCCTTTGGGTTCCCATCCAATGGCATGATGCCATAACCATCTTTCATGGGTCTGTAGGCTCATGTTTGACCCATCATACATTTGACACATGGCACACTGTGAGCCACTCCAATTGTGCCAAGTGTCCCACACCACTCCCGGTGCCTCGAAAAATGGGAAGTTCCGACTGTCTCAGAATTCGACGAAATTGGACGTGATAGCTAGATTTCGCGAGACCATTCCAATGGTGAAGTCCGTTTTGTCAACTGAGATCTAGAATAATTTCGGATTTTGACCGAAATGACCCATTTTCCCTTTTTTAGAAAATTAGGATTTTCTTGGGGTTTCACAAATATTCTGTCACATAGTGTCTATGTCTTCTAGTGACCCAAACCAATGCCAAACAGAGGAGCTCGATCATAATGTATTTGCACTCATACTCCAACATCCTCTTACTCAAATAATAGATGGCTCTCTCCTTCCTCGAATCATCAAGCTAAGCTAACATGCATCTTAAAGCCATCTCTGAAACTTACAGTATAGAAGCAGAGGGTGTCCTGGTGTGCGGGGCACTAAAACTGGAGGAGAAAGGAGACACTCAATTTTCTCAAAAGCGTGTTGGCAATCATCATTCCAAATTGTAGGCTGATTCTTCCCTCAGCCAGAAAGATAGGTTCACATATGTGTATGTCGATCCCCTATGATAAAAACGATTGATATGCGTAATGCCTTAAAAATCCCATAGATCTCTCTCTCTCGGTCCTGGAGGCGCATGTCAAAGTATAAGCCTTGATGTTTTATGGATCGACCTCTATACCACGCTCGCTAATAATGTGACCTAGAAATTTCCCAGCAGTTACCCCAAAGGTGCATTTCTTGGGATCCAATCTCAATCTGAACTGCCTGATCCTCTCAAAGAATCTTTGTAAGGTTGCTAGGTGATCAACCTTGTCTCAGGATTTCACTATCATGTCATCCACAAATACCTTAACATCTCTGTGTATCATGTCGTGGAACAAAGTGGTGGAAACTCTCTGATAAGTGGCTCTACTTGTTCTTGACCAAATGGCATGACCACGTAGCGATAAGTACCACCACTGCACCGGTGATGAAAGAGCGTTTTCTCCACATTACAAACGTACTGAAAATCTAATTATAGCGAAAAACCATCCATGAAGGACAACACCGAATGCCTTGCAGTGCTATCAACTAGCATATCAATGTGTGGGAGGGGAAAATCATCCTTAGGACTAGCCTTGTTAAGATTTTTGAAGTCGACACAAACCCTGACCTTGCAGTCCATTTTAGGAATAAGGACGACATTAGCCAGCCACTCAGGATACTTGACCATTGACAAGAATCCAAAATGGAGTTGCTTCTAAATCTCTTCCTTAACCTATAAACTCCATCGAGGGTGCAGCCTTCTCAATTTCTACTTAATCGATCTAGCATTTGATAGAATGGGTAGGTGATGCTAGACTATAGGGGGGTCAAGGCCTGGCATATCCTAATATGACCATGCAAACACTTCCAGGTATGATTTAGTAAAATCAATTGAGTCTTGCTCCTCTCTCATTGGGAGATAGGAAGTGCAGTTCAGTAGCTCCACTAAGGTTGATCGGGGTTTTGAAATCTATCAGAGCTTTCTCATCATAAAAAGCAGTGTAACTTTCTTTTTTTCTGACTCATAATCATATCCTGATTGATTGCTCAGTGAGTCATCTAGGCCCCCCACATCATCAATATCATATATCTGTGTTGTGGGTGTGGTGATGTAATCATAGGAAAATGTAATGACACAGGTGAATACTCAAAAACACTTATATCATTATTGTATTCAACAGACATATCATCATAGCGAGTGATAAACCCGAACATAGAGTTAAAGAAGATGTGTACGTTGAACATAGTCGGATCTTTCTCTTAAGCGAGTAAGGAAGTAGCTGATAGCATTGAGACAAAACCATCATTGTCTAACTCAAGCATAGAAACCTTAGACAAATCTAAAGTAGAAGAGGCTAGCGTGTCTTGCAATAAGAATACGACCAATACCCATCATATTCATCTTATCAGTGCAAGCATCATAAAAAGTCATTCCATCATTCTCAAGTATAGAAACCCCGAACAAGTCAAAAGTAGAATGAGGCCCATGCTGAGCTATATCAAGAATACGACCAATACCTACCATATCCATCTCATCATTGCAAGCATCATAAAGACTCACATTATCGGTACCATCTCCAAGATCCATGAGCAGATCATAGTCAGTGAATTCCTCTGGGAAGCACATAGAAAACATGCTGGCCCAATCTGGTGATGGGGGCGCAACTATCATGGCATTGGATGCCTCAATAATCACGGTACCTAAATGAAATTGTTCTAGGGCCTTGGATGTCCACGGAGATCTGACCTCTTTGCGGTGCAATCGGTCCCCGCCATGCCGGGGTGTATCGTCGGCCCCGGAAAGTATACGAGGCGGAGGAATGCCAAATGGAATGCCAAACATGGGAGCCCTCACCCTATCCTTGCACAGGCGTGTCATGTGTTGTTTGTTGTCCTTTGTAGGAGTGTAACCTAATCCGTTGTGTATGTCATGGTCAATTGTGAAAGCAAACTCGCATGGCCCCTGTTGGCGGCAGCTCAATCCCATGTTAGGCAAATAAGACATGCCCCTCATCATGCCAAGTACCAAAGTGTTATTATGCTGAGTCGGAAATGACATAGGCTCCATGTGCTTTATTTTCATCCCTAGCTAACAATTTTGCATCTCATCGAACGTGAACCCAGTCAAATGTAAGTGTGACTCGCGCCGTACCCGACAACCGGAGGCAGGCGAATCGGGGCGGAGTCTCTTACCCGAATCCAATTCCCTTTTTCTTTTGTCGGTAAAACACATTTCCAATACTCATTTTGTACATGATATTTATCTTTATGAAAATATATTTGTATATACTAATTCAACAAGGGGGCCCATCATTTTGTTTTCAATACATATTTTCCATTAAATATGGCATTACATGCCCATTTGGTCCATTTATCACCTTTATACATTACGACATTATAAGCCGTTTTCAATACCAAAATATTTTCAAAACAAAATTAGAGTTTGTACAAAAAGTGTCAAATATATTTCATGAATGCGGGGTCGGAGCTTTACTTCAACTCCGTGAGGCCTTGGCGTTGACTCTGAATCGTTGTAGTCTTTTCCTTCGTACTTGTTCTCTTGGTACTGTGATGATAAAACCAGCACTAAGCATTCATGACTAGTGGTTCTATCTGAGTTCTCTCTTCGTTCGGTTTAAGTAAATCATGCATTTTTCTAAATCGATGCCTTTGTATAATTTTTTCAATGACCAATGAGGTATAATACATATATGTATATTTTCATTTCGTATACATTCAAATTACAATTCATTAGTCATTTCAATCATGCAGTTTCATATGCACGATAAATCATTCAAACACAAATCTAATACATTCCACAATTTTCTTTTCATTTTACTCTTAAGTGAATTTAACTTATGCTTTAGTTGCATAGGATAGATCACGGCATGAGTCCCTGAATGGGTTGCAAACACGTATAAAAGGTTTTATAACGATGCAGTCTGTTAGGTGATGGCCCCGGTTATTAAAATCATTCGTGAACCTTTGCCCGATCTTGTCCCACGTGGCTCTGGAGTTGGGTGACACGTCTACATTACGTTATTTAGCGATCTGCTCATTTGACCCTTAATGGTATACCAATCTATCCTTAACTCGAATTTAATGGTTAACATTCTATTAAGGGCGTTCAAATCATTCATAGCCATTTACAATAGTGTATATACATTATATCCAAATACTTGGTTTCCAATACTCATGCAATTTTTTATGTGCAATTCATTTCACAATCAGTTGTATCAAATCAATTTAAAACAAATCAATATGCAATTTTATATACTTAATTCATTTCAAAAAATCCACTTATTCATAATCCTTCAGAAACATTTTAGAAATAGAGAGAAGTGGAGAACAAACCAATTCATTTATATGGCTAAAAACTACGGCAACACATGCATATTCCTGCAAAACCTTTTAGATTTATTTTGTCAAACTAAAACACAAAACGAAACAAAGAGGAAGTGTGAAGAACAAACCCAAAAAGTTTAGCAAGCTGCCGATTCCCTATTCTCGGAATCCAGTTCTTGGAGTCGACTTCCTTGTCACTAACC
This sequence comes from Tetrastigma voinierianum, assembly GCA_016808115.1. Lineage (NCBI taxonomy): Eukaryota > Viridiplantae > Streptophyta > Magnoliopsida > Vitales > Vitaceae > Tetrastigma > Tetrastigma voinierianum. The sequence goes on along the minus strand of JAEQBH010003331.1, from coordinate 255,439 downwards.
CACAATCAAAAATATTCACAAATCTGCTAACTATAAAATAACCCAAGAAAAAAATGGGTTAATGCATTCTAGGGTTTTAGTTTAAAGAGTTGATACCACCCAATACACCTTCTACTTGAAATTTTTCTGGGGACACATAGAACCATATTTTTCTCATGCTTCCTTAAAGAAAATGATAGATATATGAGTCTATTTTCAGTAGGAATTGGAATCATCTCATTTGAATCACCCAAACTCAAGTTACGACATTTTAAACTGGTCGGAATGCCTAACTTGAAGATATTGTTCTAAGGTTTCTTCTTTAATTGGAATCATCCAATTGGGATCCCCAAAACTCAAGTTGTGCATTTTACATCAGACCCTCTAATTTACAAGAATGTGATTGTTCTTGCACATCAGCTCAGCTTTGAAGCTGGTTCTAGGCACTTTGGGGTTACAAATTGCATACAATTCCTTCAAGTAAATTATTACCCTAGAAGTATAGTTTACCCAGAATTTTGGATTACTCAATTTGGATGAGTGAAACTCAACTTACGGGCAAAACACCACAACTATACCCAAAATAGAGCATACTTGTTAGCTACCCAAAACTCACCTTTAAGCCCATATCCGGGAGCCTTAGAGCTACAATTTTCTCCTAGTATCTTCTATAAATTTGTATCTCTAGATCTTATGGTTCTTTACCAATTGGAATCACTCAATTTGGATGATTATAAATTAACTTATAGCCAAAACAAAAACTAGGGTTTTTAAATTTTTTTGACTGCAACTCCTTTGAAACTTCATCATTTCCTTTATACAAAAATTCCTCAAAACCAATCCCTAACGAAAGAACTTTGAAACTTTAACCCAAAACAACTCCAAGAATTGATCTACAACCAAATCAAAATCACCTTTACATAAGGTTAGGGTTTTTCCCCAAATACAAAATCATCAAGAGGGAGTTAGGGTTACTGCTTACCTTAGCTCTCTTAGAATCTTCTCTCTTTACCTTCTTTCACTTGAACAAGATAGACTAAGGAGATAAGAGAGAAACACATAAAATACCTTCTTCTCTCGAGTCTAAGCTCCTTCTCCCTTGCTCCTCTCAAAAGCGTGAATGCCCAATGGGCATTCCATGAGATACACAGTCTTCAATTTCTCATGTCATGTGTGTCATCATTTGGCTACTTTGCATTTTAATTGACTTTTCTCATTTAAACCTCATTCTTTCATTTCCACTTGTTTCATTTCATTTATAATTTGACACTTGTTCTCATTTTATGACCCTTGGTCCATGTTAATATTTTACCAAATTTATTTGGCTCCTGTGAGGCCCACAGGGTTTTATATTTAGTTTTTAGCCATTTAAATTCTTGGAAAAAATATGAGATAATTTATTTTACACCTTGAGCATATTATAAAACTGTTAGGGTATTTTCAAGGTGTTACAACTCTCCCCTCCTTAAAAGAATTTTGTCCTCGAAATTACCTTCATCGAATAGTTGAGGGTATTGTTGCCTCATAACTTCTTCGCTTTCCCATGTGGTTTCCTCGGTTTTGTGGTTTCTCCACAGCACTTTTACCAATGGAATTCGCTTTTTCCACAAATCTTTCACTTCTCGAGCCAAGATCTCTATTGGCTCATCTTCATACGTTAAATCCGGTCTAAGCTCAATCGTCTCTGAAGAGACTACATGCGATGGGTTTGACCTGTACCTCCTCAACATTGACACATGGAAAACATTATGAATCTTTTCCAACTCACAGCAGGTAAAGCTAATACGTATGCCATTGGACCCACTTTTTCTCTATCACATCATATGGCTTGATGAACTTAGGGCAACGCCTTTTCCCAAACCTCATTACCTTCTTCCAAGGCGATACTTTCAAAAACACTTTTTCGTCGATCTCATATCGAATATCATTTCTTCTCACTTCAGCGTAGGATTTTTGTCTATCCATGACAACTTTCAATCTTTCTCTAATCATTTTCACTTTTTCCTTGGTTTCTTGAATCAAATTGAGGCCAATTATCTTATTCTCACCTAACTCGGTCTAACACAATGGTATTCTGCATTTTCTTCCATAGAGAGCCTCATAAGGTGCCATTCCAATACTCGACTGAAAGCTATTTTGTACACAAATTCAACTAGAGGAATGTGTCTATCCCAACTACCCTCCTAGTCGATCACACAACTTCTTAGCAAATCTTCCAACACTTGGATCACTCTTTTCGATTGTCCATCCGTCTCGCAGAACGCTGTGCCGAATTCTACCAGTGCCTAAAGCCTCTGCAACTCTTCTCTCTCAAAATCTCGAGGTAAAACCTCGATCTCTATCTGAAAATGACGACATTGGAATCCCATGCAACCGAACTATTCCTTTATGTAAAGCCTCACAATTGGCTGTCGGGCGGAATATATGAGTAGGCATTTACGTGATTGTGTTTTTGGGATATGCACAAAGAGCGCAGTACTGGCCGACCACAAGTGTATGCTCATCAAGTAATATAGTGTACTTAAGGTACGGATATTGATCCTTAGGGAAAACCTTAATCGTAGTGGACTAAGTACCAAAATTATAATACTTATTTAATATTCAAACTAGCCATGATGGCTAAGCGGAAGTAAAACTAGATTAAATTACTACTAATGTAACCGTGCGCTTCAGATGTAAAAGTGATCAAAAGGGTGCAAAAAGGTTAGTGTGTTGGTGTTGTTGGACAGTCCTACTATTTAATGACGCGGTTCCATTCCATTATCTAGTATACATACTCTCCATGCTCTATCTATTGTATCAAAGCCTTCTCGCCACATTTAACCTCCTTTATCACTGTGCTCTTGCCTTCGACTCAACCCCAAGCATTGGGCAAAGTATGGAATGCAGAAACTCCTGCTCTTTAATTATTGATAATCCTATATACCAACTTATTAGGTTAACTCCACCTATGTCTAATTCTTCACCACTTCTTAGATCTACAGAGACCACTAATGTATTAAGATTGATCATAAATTAATATGTTGATTTTCAACTGCTGCATGAATTAATGGTAAAACAAATTATACATATGAAAAGTCAACACTTAAACATAGGTATTCATGTCCAATTCACTACTAACAGACCCTAAACCATAGAAAAATAGAACATCATGATGTTCCGTCTACATTACAAATGAAAAGCAAGACTTGTAATGGGGAAGATAGAAAAACTTCATGATCGGTGGAACAACATCTCCTGATTCTTCAAGTCTTCTTAAGATCGGCCTTCTCAAGTCTTTCTTCCTTTGTTCCAAACTCAAGTTCCTCAAACCCTAGCACTATAATCATTTTTCAAACCCCCAAAAATTGGATTCTCTCGTTCCTTTTATAGCTTCTTTATGAGATAAGGTTTGTTGAGCTTTTCCATTATGCCGCCGATGTCAGGAATCGTCACGATGTTGAGTCGTCTACAATGGGCCTTCTAGGATTCCTACCAGGTCTCCATTTCCAGCACTCTTCCTACAAAACCCAACACAAACTAAGAAAAGCACCAAATGAAGTCATATATATACTAAATCATCCTAAATTCAATACAATCCCAAGTTTAAATATATTTTCTGTACTATCACACTTCTAACTTAGCTTCTTGCTTTGTCCTGGCAAAGAAATGACTCTAAAACAAACACACAAGAAAATAACATACTAAACTCAACGACAGGAGTGTGATGCACATGTTGCCAAAAGGAAGGATCAAAATGGATCGAACTCACAAATCTTGCCCTTTGTTTCTAAATTCAGAAGATACTTAAGGTTGTTTGACTTTTGAAAGAATTCAGTCAACACAGCTCTAGGTTGGACAAGGATTCAACCTCTAGGCTGGCGGCCTTTCCCAAGAAGTCTGGCGTATTTGATGCATGATTCTGTGCATATAACTCGACTCAACTCCCCAAACTTGAATAATCTGAACCTCAGTTTTATTGGGGAGAGTCTAACTACGAAAGGATAAGAATGCACCAATTTGAATTCATACTAACCTACCTACTATGAGTTAAGAAAATACTAGTGCCCGAAAAAGTTTTTAGTTGAGTGTTCCTTCGCATGGGATTCACAGACTTCCCACCGCTTGGTTAAGGGCAACACAGTATCTCAGCTCCCCTTAACTCACCTTCCACACTCACCAAACTTGGTGGCCCGTAGGCGTGCGGGAAACTTCCATCCCTCTGTTCCAGCGAACAAGAATAGTTAATGGCTCCAAAAGCGCTGTTTAGGGTATTAGGCTTGAAAAGCCCCTGGATCGTGCCCATCTCCATTAGAAGATCCCACCTATTCTATTCACACTTTCTTTTATTTTTTATTTTTATTTTTTTATTTTTTTATTTATTTTATTTATTTTATTTTTTATATTTTAGTCGGGGCTCGATGGCAATCCTCTTTTCTGCAAGGTGTCCCATCACTTAAAATTTAGAAATGCCCAAGGTTCAAGTGAACGTTAGTAAGCTCTGCCCTTGGTTTCTCTGTGCATACCCTAGAGATCACATGTATGAGTGTGTGGTGTATTTCAATTCGAATTGGTTTTTAACACCAAGGAGGTGACTCAGTATGTCATCCTTACCTATCCAAACACGTAATTCCTCGAGCATCAAAAACCTAAGATCCTTTCTTAGGCATTTGCATCCTGTGTTTCAAAATTGGCAGGTAAAAACTCGATTGGAAATCATGGCAATCACCAACATACTACCTAACATAACCCTAAACATAAATAAACCTCAAGACGACCTCCAACACACAAACCCAACAAAAACTATGAGGTCATCGAACATTAACATAAACATAAACAAAATACATAAACATATCCTAGACAATTAAAGTAAATGATGCCAAACCGACCACCCACAGCCCCCCAAACAAAAATAGACAATGTTCTTAGTGTCAAGAAAATAAATGAAGGATGTTGGAACTCCCTTGTCGATCTAAGGGATCACTGCGGTAGTGGTGGTTGCAAATAGAAGGCAAGTAGCTAAGTGCTGGGGCCGTTGTCGATGGCCCCCAATCGCGCAGGAGGGTCACTCGGCGCAGCGTGTAGAGGTTGCCCGGTCAAGAGGGTCACCCGACATACGACAGAAAGATGTCCTCCTTAAGCCCATACATCTGGCTCAAAGAAACCCGATATGCCCCGGGTCTCGTCCCAAGACACATCAAATCGGGTGTTGAGGTCTCGAACCGTCCTCTAGGGGTAGAGCAAAGGATTAGAAACATTCCGGCTTCGTGGGAGGTGGTGGGAGGGGGGTGGATGGGTTAATAATTTCACCCAAGGTCTCCTGCCATGCCAAACAAAGTTTAGTATGTGGACTTACCCGACCACTCCGCCTACTTGACTCTTTTAAATGGCATGAAAATGAAAAGAAAATGTGGGTTGATTTTCGAAAGTTTTGGAAAATCCGTCTCGAGGAGGAACGGTGTTTTGGCTTAGGAGCTCGCTAATTTTTACTTTTATTTTTATTTTTAAGTGGGGAAAACCAAGTAAGAACACAAACCCCAAATGACTCAATATTATGGAAAGCTGTCCGCGAAAACTAGGATTTTGGTCCACGTGACCGATTACACCATCGTGAAGGTACTCATATGAGGTAGCACTTTCATAGCCCGAACTCGGGGTCTCTACTAGTGAATTGGGCATGGGGAGAGATGCGGGCTCAAAATCGATAGTTCATACAGGCTAAATATACAACTTAGACCGCACTAACCCCACTGGTATCACACGCGAAAAACACCTCAACCAAAAGCGAAAATGAAAGCGCATTCTCCGGGTCCAGGCCACGCGCTACATCAAAGGTTAGCCAACAAACATATACAAGATGCATGGCATTCAAACACAAAGCATCCAGTGGAACATTACCACTCACAAAGCACACACTGCGGGTCCCTACACAAGCGCCGTATATGAGGTCGGCCAACGTTCTGCATACTGTTTCAAAATTAAATAGTGCCAAAGCAAGCTAGGAGAAACCATACATTGCATCTCAGCATCACTCATACTGAGCGCTACAACACTTGTCCGCTATACAAACACGTCTATCCATCTCAAAGAATCTGGCCTCGAATAAAACACTCAGATTATCGTGCTTAACTAATCACCCTCTAATTCGTGATAGACCCTGGATTCTCAAGAACCCAAAATGAACCATTAACCTGAATAAACCCCATTTCAGACCCTTAATATAGCCCCCACATTGACGAGGGAAGAGAATGGGTCGACTCACAAAGGTCATGGGCTTCAATTAAATTGAAATCACACCCTTACTAACCAACAAACCGATCGACTTAATTCTCAACCAGTTCAGCTGTTGAGAGAGGTGGCCCAAAATTTTGTAAGAACCTTCCTTAAAGATTCATCAGAATCCAACAAGACAAAAGGAGTTCAATCACGCCAAAGTAACCAAGAACCAACACAAAACAACTAAACTACCCAAATCGCTGCTCCAAAGAAATCGAATCAGAACCGCTGGTTTGGTTTCCCAACCGGTCCAGATGGTTGACGCTTATTTCAAAATCTCAGAGCCTTAATACTACAAAGTCAGAATCCAACAAGATGTAAACAGAGTTCAATTCAATTCAATAAATCCAACCAAACACAAACAACTAAACCACCCAAACTGTCTCCGCCCAGCAAACTGGAATCCAAATGAATCCAGCAGGTTGGTTTCCAACCTGTCCAGATGGTTGACAAAATGATTTCAAAATTCTTCAGAAACTCCCTTACAAAGTCAGGAACCAACGCATAAAACGGTTCAATTCCCACCCAATGCACCAAGAACCAGTCACAAACAAATCAAAACCACCTAAACTGCCGCTTCCAGCAAACTGGAACGCTAAATGAACCGCTGGTTTGGTTTCTCCCAACCGGGGTCCAGAGCGGTTGACAAAATATTTCAAAATCACTGTGAACCTTTCCTTACAAACAGAATCCAACAAGACAAATCGGAGTTCAATTCGACCGGTCAAATTCAAGAACCAAACACAACAAATCAAACCACCAAACCGCCGCTCCAGCAACCAACCAAATGAACCGGTTGGTTTGGTTTTCCCAACCGGTCCGTATGGTTGAGAAAAATATTTGAAAACTGTCAGAATTTTCTTAAGGAGTCAGGAATCTAAACAAACGGTGATTGATTCTTAACCTCGATGAGAGAACCAACCAAACAAATCAACCGGCCGAAACCGGGGCTGCTCAGCAGAAACCGGCAACCCATCACTCTCACGTATGAGCGTGAAACCTGCCTCAAATGGTTGAGGAAAACCTAAAAAATTTGGCCGACATCTCAGAGAACAGGAGTGGAGCCAGGTTCCATTTCTTACCACATAAAACGCCAATTAAAACTAAGCTACACATCCCGGGAAAAATCCAAAGAAACGGTGTGTCCGAGCCCTAAAAGTGCTCCCCTCCCAAAGTCCTCTCCAATCCGACCCTATGTCCTTTATACTAATTCCCACCTCCAGCCATCAAAGCCTCTGTTTCTTCCTTCAAGCTTTGGAAAGATCCCCTAATCAGTCCTCGAAATAGCTTCCCTATCTACCTCCTCATGGTGCAAGCCTAATCACTCTAAGTTTTCAGTTTGCTTCACCACCAAAGTATCCACACGGTTCATGTTGTATATTGTATGTAACTCCAAGACAAAGCCTTAAAATAGACCTACAATACTTCTAAGGTCGAAGCTGAGCTTGCGGGTTCGAACCATATTAGGGATTTATGGTCTACAAAATCACAAAAACAAGTATCTACCACAAGCTGTCCCAATCCAACCTGCTGATCTGGAGGCAACCAATGAGCCGGCTGAGGAAAATTTATGAAATTTTGGATAGAATGTCCCTGAAGAATAAGGAGACTAACAAAAAAAAACGGTTCACCATTCTAAGTTTGATGAGGGAGATAAGTGATTAAACAAGGAGGAGTGCTTGTCAAATCACCCAAAGAACAAGTGGTTACAAGATACTATGATCGACGAACCGGTACTAAACCGGACGATCAACCAGCTTGACCAAATTATGAATTTAATATAAACCTCCTCGTGAATAAGGAATCCAACAAAACAAACAAAGTGGAACACCAGCTCGACAAAGGAGATATTAACTAAACAAATTAAGTGCTCCAAATTTGACATACTCCATAAACTTCTCGATCGAGCTTAAACCCCTTGGGGCGCCACTTGCTTCCTATGGCACGATGCCAATCGACACTGATGACACCAAGTGGAAATACATACGCACTAATGACCAGTATACAAGCCCACCCGAGGCTCGAGAAAGACCGTGCCTAAAGAGGTTTGGGAATGGTGTTATATGAGAACAATGGGGCGAGTATGACACCCATAGGATAAATGGCAAGTGGACAAAATTGAGGGTCTACGCAGAGGTTGCCGCCTTTTCCTCATCCGGTTCATGAACCGAATCATAAATCGCCGATTGAGGAACTTCCGACTTATCCTTCTTAACTACGATGGTCTTTGGTGGGATGGATCCGTGAAGGATCCCGACCGGATTAACCCCTATGAACCCGAGGGGGACCTCCTAAGACTCCAATGGATATAGAAACTTTTCCTCAAAATACCAACAAAACTATGGAGCGAACCCCTACAATCCTTAACATATCTTTGTAGCACGCTAAGCTAAGTGTAATTTTTTTTTCAAACACTTAGATTCTTCGAATCTGCCAGTTTCCTCTATTTTTTTCTGACTTTCCCAAATTTACAAAACCCGCGAAACATTTAAAACACTTCTAATCTTCCACTTTCAACTTCTCGCTTCGACTCCTCGCCCACAACTCAATCAACACAACATATACATATATACATTAGGTTCATTTCAATCATCAGACATTCCAAACTTCTTCAATTCCATGCATTTATCAAAGATCGGGCTTGAGCCTGACTTTGCCACACCGCCACGCATCCCTGCCAATCGAGGATCAAAGCCCACGAGTTCCTTTTCAACTTTATAATATATACATATATTCATAACAAAAATATTCAATGACATATACGTGATGCAAAATTATAATGAAAATCACAACCGTCAGTCTCTCAATGGCTCGACTCACTACAGTCAGAGGATACCGTAATGGCGCACTGGTCTCTGATCTGAAATGTTTTTGAAACATACGTAAAAGAATGAGCTTAAAGGGAGCCCAAGGAGTGTACATTTTCATTAAGATACCATTTTCGAGGAAGTACCAAAGTAATACATACTTATACAATTAAAATCCATTTATGCCTTAAACTTTCTTTATAATTAAAATCCATTTATTTTTAAACTTTCTTTTCTTTTCTTTCTTTCTTTCTTTCTTTCTTTCTTTCTTTCTGATGGAACCCAGGGAATAAACACACTGAACAGTTTCGGGTACTTCCACGGTGAGGATACCACATTCCGCCCCAACCACTACGCCGCGGAGAAACTTCTACGTTTGGGAGCTGGGTTCTACCATAGCACCTTATCACGGTAAGGATACTACTCTAGAGCACCTATTCCTCTCCTTAGTTAGTAACCTATAACTTACCCTAAACTCTTACACGCTTAAGGTACCTTTGGCCGATATCGCCTCATAATACTATATGGGGTTGTGGTAACCATCGCAAAAACATTTATCAAAACAGTATTTTATAAATCCATTTAAATCCTTACTTTATCATTAAATGACATATGTATTTTGTTGTTAGATTTTAACTTTCATTTAATACCTTAACATATGATACATATTTCATATACATATAAATATATATTGATGCAAGATAAACATTTCCATATGCCTTAACATTTACATAAACATTTCCATTAAACTTTCAGTTTAACACAAATCATTCACTTTAAAAACTCAATTTTCAAAATATCATTTTCACTACGCTTCACCGTCAATCCTCTTGCTTCCCCGTCGAGTTCCTGCTCCTGGTCCGACAGTCCTTCAATTTTTCTTTTCAAGAAAACCACAACTACACATTAACCATAATGCATTTAATCCACCATACACTCATTCCTATATTCTTATTCTCAGGAATCCTTATTTTAATAGAATTGAATCAATCCAATCGTGGATCATCCCAACTAAAGTTATGGCATTTTATGCTGCCAACTCAGTCCATTTACCGATTACACTAGGACGCTTTGTATTACCCTTTTTTTTCCAGGGTCTTAAACTTCATTTGACATTTTATCTTTGTAATTATTTTAAAGCTAAGGTGCTAAGGGTTTTCCTCAAATTGGACCACCCAAATCGAGCACCAAACTACGCTAAGGCCCAAAACAAATCAATAATCTATATTCAAAAATCGAATCCGGTAGTGGCTTACACATGGCCCTACTTTGAGTGAATTTTTGGGCTACATAGAATCAGAATTGACACGCCTATTTGAATGTTTGGTTTTCCTTTAAAGTCTACTAATTAGCAACTTGAATCACCTTAATCGGATCAGAATGAGGTAAGTTATGGTCAAAATACGAAACTGGTCGAAACAGGAAAATGTTTACTGCACTGAGATAAATTCCTGAATTTTTTTCCGTAATTTGTGTTTAGCTTCCCATTTTTCCATATTTTTCCAATCCACTCCAACTCTATAGTCCATATACACTTCAAAACCATTTCATTTTCATCTGACATCTCTTTCTGACTCAATCCTCTTCCACTAGCTTGGCCTCTTTCAAAACCTGCTTTTAAAAGAATTCCTCCCAATACCATTCTAATATGGGTGGTTATAACCACATATAGAAACTACACCAAGATTTAAGTTAAGGTTTGCTCCAAACCTCAACTCAATTTCCTTCCATTAACCATGAATCCAAACAACAAAAAGGAGGATTCCATACTTATCTTGTTCTCGGTGGGTTTAAACAGAACTCACTTCTAAGAAATCTAAGTTTAGGGATACAATTCTATAAAAACCCTAGATTTAGAGAGATAAGATAATCATCATACAAACCCAAAATCCATGCCAAACTTTGTTAGAACCAATCGTTAGTTTCCATACAAAACCCCAAAGTTCCATACCGCTTGATCTCCTCCTTCTTCTTCTCTCTTCTTTCTTCTTCCTCTTCCTCTTCTCTTCTTTTCCCCTTCAATGCTTGTTCTCCTTCCAAAATGAGACCAATTGGTCTTTAAATCCCATGTTTTGCTAAGGCCTTGTCTGCCTTCCAAAACCCATTTTTTGCTTAACTTTCATTTTGCATTGCCCCCCATTTCTCTTTATTTCTATTCCATCTTTTCTATTTGCCTCTTTAATCCCATAAATCCTTCATTACATTTCCATTTTCACATTTTAGATATTAACCCCTAGTCTTTCTCATTTATGACCACTAGGTCCTCGAAGTGTACCACCTAGCTTTTGGCTTTATTATTAATTTCTGCCCCTGCTTTTAGTTCCGAAAAATTCATATTTAGTTTTTAATACACTACACAAGTTCGAAAACCGAAGCAGTATATTTCGGGTGTTACAACAGTCTCATTATCCCTGGGCCACCTGACTCTTTCTTAAAATAAACCATGATGAGAAAGGGGTGCTCGAGGTTCATTTTAGCGTTTCTAAGAGTAGAGGATCGCCCTATGACATTATGGACCAACATCAAACGGGATGTCCTATATTATGGTGTAGTTGACCAATGCCCTTTCGCCACTCCCTCTCTCTCTCTCTCAAACATTCGCTTGTCGATCGAGACGAGGATGAAACAATTCCACACCTTAGGTATATGCCAAGTGCTTTATCTCGTCTATCATGTGCCCCCATTGTTTAATTTGGTACTCGCCTTGCCCATTTGTTAACAACCTAATGACATCTGTGTAGTTGTAAGTTCCTCATGAAGTCGAATACAGCTCTCGGTTAAGCGGCTCAAGGTTATAATAGCTAACAGGACTTCTTGATCAAAGCTCACCATACCCCACACACCAGCACTTTCTAAAGCATATTAGTCACAGGTCATGCTGACCCTGCTACACAAACCACAAGGGCAACCAAATTCTGGCCACAAAGCACCCCACCCCTTCCAGCTATAGTTTTTCAAAACGCAGATGTTAACTCTTCAATAATAGATTGACGGCAGAGATGAGGCTTAACTTCTCTGGTCATCATTGATAACTTATCAGATCATAGGCCTGTGGGAGGGTTCTTCATCGCCCGGCTTCTTGAGTCATTTGGTTGCCGCATTATCAGCACGGGATTCGGTCAGCTGGATGACCTTGAGGGTTAAATCATGCTCTAGTTGGCTTCCACACCCCTACCAAATAACCCAAAAGAGTCACCCAAAACTCACTTAGGGAAAAGAACAAACACCTAGTGGGCACTATGCGAGATGGTGGTCTTGATTGAAGGCAAATGGTTCTATAACCCCTCAACCAAACCTAGTGTTTCTTCTCTGACACAAACAGCCCAGAAAAAGGGCAATATAGCAGAACCGAGACCTGAACGGAGCATAAAATCGGACAGAAAGAAAGGTCTCTAAAGGACGATGGACACTGGTGTTAGCGGATCTAGGTTGTGCTTAGGGATTTGGAAGTTGCTAAGGATGGTTGGGATGAGCTTGGACGGGATTTGGCTAGAGCACCTGCAAAAATCGAAGAGCACATTAAGTTTTTCGAGTTGTCAGATAATAGAATATGAACGTTTATGTTCCTAAAAATAGGGTAACGTCGTGACGTTAGGGGCAACGCTACACGCCTCGAGAGTTATTATGACGGAAACGCCGCGACGCTCGAGAGTCATGTTTCAATCGCCGCAATGTTGAACCCAACATCGCGATCGCTTCAGAGGTATTTTTTTCAACATCGTGACGTTGGAACCCAAGTCTCGACATTCCTAGGAGATATTTTTTCAACGTCGCGACGTTGGAACCCAATGTCGCAATGTTCCCGGGAGGTATTTTTCAACGTCGCTATGGACCCTACCTGATCCACGGGTCTGCGCGTCTCGCTTTGAAAATGAAAAGAAAATGTGGGTTGATTTTTGAGTTTTGGAAAATCCGTCCCCGAGGAGGATCGGTTTTGCTTTGGAGTCGCCACTTACTTTTTATTTTTATTTTTTTTAAAAATGGGGACAATGAAGTAAGAACAAAAACCCCTAATTGACTCTAGTCAGGAAAAATGGTCTACAAAACTAGATTTCTGGGTCCGAGGATCAGTTTACCCATTGGGAAGGTACCTCATGAGAGGTAGCACCCCTCTAGGCTCGGAACTCGGTCTATACTAGTGAATTGGGTATGTGGGAGCATATGGGTCAAAGATCAAACACCCTAGGGCGACATATAGATGGTCTCGAATCACACCAACCTACTTATATCTAACATAAACACCAACCAATCAAACAATGGGTGCGCACTGCGGGTCCCTAGCCAAGCACCGATAAGAGGTCACCAACAAACTCAAATGCACCATAAATGTCAAAGTCTAAAACACCATGGCGATATGAATACAAATACCAACGCCCCAAGCACGCACTGAGATCCTTAGCCATGCGTCATAGGGACATCAGTAGGCAAATAGTACATCATATACATCATGCATTTAAAACCAAATGCTCCAATCCCATACTAAAAGAAGGGAAGCAGTTGAAATGAGTTATGGTTTGCTTGCTTTAATCACACATCTCTTAAAATCCTACAAACCAAACCATACTTACCAACCCCACATTGCCTACTACCCCACTTTATTCAAAACGAAACCGAACTCTCGCACTTAAAGGCGCGCCTTATAATTTCTCGAGCAAATGGAGCACGCCATAATAGAGATTCGCTTAAACATGCTAAAATAGGGGGTCGCCCATGCCGCCTTGCACAACCTGGCTGAACTGGTTCTCAATAAGTCCAAACGATTGAGGAAAATTTAAACTTTGTCAAAATTTCATGTTGCTAGCGAATCTAACAAAACAAATGAAGGCATGATTCCGAGTCTATATGAGTGAGAACCAACTGAAACACGACAAAGTATTCTAAAACAGGGCTACGACCAAGCCATACCATTTTATTAAAATGAAGACCATGGGATTCATTAATTTACAAGCAATGCAGCCACCTAGATCCCTAGAACCAAACTGAAATTCAGCTACCTAAATTCCATGAACTTAGCTGGAAATTCAACTACATAGAGCCTCCACATACAGCCACCGTTCCTAAAAAGTCATGCCATTCACAAAACGTCCCAACACAAATTTCTAGGAATGAACCCAAGTAACCATTCGCAGATGCAATGCTAAAGGCTCAAACCAATCCCAAGGAGAAAAGAGATAACCCAGGTAATCACACATCCCATACTCAAATTTAATAATACAACCCGTCATCCAACCCACACACAACCCAACCATCAAGCTTCGTAAACCAAACCAATAGAATCGGTCGGTCTAATTTCAACCGATTCAAATTCCTGTTGGAGAGAAGTTCTCGTACAAGACCTCTCCTCATAGAGTCGAATCCAAAACTAAGTGCAATCTAACCTCGAATAAGTGAGAATCACCACAAACAAAGCAAAGTACCCAAACTGCTATTTTGTAACCGAATCCTAATAGAGAACCGCCGGTCCTGGGCTTCCCAACCTGCAGACATCCGCTGAGGAAAACCTCAAATTTGGTCGAAAAATTCCTTAAAGAATAAGAAACTAAAAACAAATCGCATGATTATCATCTCTGACGAGTAAGAAACCAATGGAAACAATCCGTCAGGTTTTCTATAACCGCTACCCAACCTGAACCGATTCCACATGAGCGTGGAAACCGTATCATTCAATTCAAAGAATGACACCTATGGAAGTCCCCATAGTCATCATCACCGTGCGCATCGTGAAGGTCTCTACGGAGATAATTCAAAATGAAATATATAGGCGCTAACGAGCCTTCTCTGTCAAGCTGAAAACTAGCCCTACGGACTATTGCCTTGCACTAACAAATTGTGCTTCGGGGACAAACAAGCAAAAAGATATATTTTATTCATGATCGAGCATTGGGAAGAAGATATGAAACATAAGTGAGCAAGGGTCTAGTTCTTACCTTCCTAATAAACCTTAAAAAAATCCAAGCTAAGCATCCGAAAAATCGTAATGTGCATCCGAAAGGTAGAAAAGCGCTGCTGTCTTTTACACTAGAGTGATCTTTTTCTTCTTTATACCGATTCCAGACTTCACTTTTGAACTCCACTCATGTTTTCCCACTTCAAACTTAGAAAGAGCTCCATTAGCCTTGAAACTACACTCCTAATAACTCCCTCACCATCTCTAAGGCAAGTTGATTCCTCTTTAAGTTTTCGCTGTTTCACCAAAGAAGTATCCACAGATCTGGCGGGCTGCATGTAACTTCCGTCAAAGCCCAAATGGACCCAAAATACTACCTAAGACCTGACCGAGCATACGGGCACGATCCATGGGATTTGGGGGCTCCAAAATCCACAAAATTAGCTCTCCAATAGGTGCTTGGGTCTGATGACCTGTTGAACCGATGCCAACCAGAGTAGCAGGTTGAGGAAAAATTATGAAATTTGAAATCAGAATGTTCCTCAAGAATAAGAGACCAAAAAAAAAAACATGCAATTCCAAGTTCCTGATGAGGGAGAGATATGATCGAAACAAAGAGGAGCGCCAAAATCACCTAAAAACAAGAGCCAGAGCGCGATCGCCCGACAACTACCAACCGACATAAAATGGTTGAAAAAATTTATGAATTTTTAACAAAAACCTCCTTGGCGAATAAGGAATCCAACAAAACAAACGGCGCATGATTCCGAGTTCGGACAAGGGAGACATGATCAAAACAAGCTCAAGTGCTCCGAATTTGTCATACTTCAGTAACCTTCGATTGAGCTAAAACCATGATGCCAATAAAAAAAATAAAAAAGTCGCCACGATGACACTCCAACGTGAATTACATATTGATGAGTACAAAATCATCTTATAAAGCTGAAGTTCATTTCGATGTTGTTTAATTTTATATACATATTATCATGTAAACTTATAACATTTCCTCTAAACTTGGTTTTGTAGGATTATTGATGAAAAGCAAGTGATTTGGCAAGAAATGAGCAATATATTTCTAGAAGAAGAGTAAATCGGGAGTCTCATAGTGTGCCACTGGGAAGATAAATTTTTATGTACCATCTGGAACTTCAAATGGTTCAAATTCCCTCATTGTTACATTCTAAATTCAAAGAGCTTTCCAACGAGTACTCACATGCCCAAACTGAAGTTAAAATCGGCAAAGTGGCGTCTGGAGTAAGTTGAGAAAACAAGTTGCTCGCCCAAACCGCGCGCGACTGCTAAGCTGGGTCATGAAAAATCGCGGTCGTGATCAGTTTGGGTCGTGTCACACCAAAAACGCTGGAGAAAACCAAGTAAAAAGGCCGAAGATTGATATTTGAATCTATTTTCAAGCCCCATTTTGCCTCAGACCATATATATAATTCTGCTTTTAGGTAAAGAGGGCTACGAGAAGATTGAGTAAACCCTCATGGGCTTCTTTCTAGTCCGCCATTTTTTCCTGCAAATTTCATGTATTTAGATTTTTTGTAGATCTTGAGTAATTTTTTTAGCAGATTTTCAGATTGAAGAGATTTCTTGCCGATAACAGATTCAAATTTTCACTAATGTTCGAATAAAAATTCAGTTAAAATCTGATTTTTTCTCTTCCACACGGGTTTTCTCTAAATTGCCCATTTTCTTGAAGCCATTGTAGATTTTTATTTAATAGATCTTAGAGTAGTTTAGAACATATTTTTATTTCAATTCGAAGAGACAAGGTCGTATAACAAAGATTTAGATTTCATTAATGCTTAGACAATGATTGAAGCTAAAATTCAGATTTTTTTCTCCCACTTGCCTCTTGATTTCTTTTCTTCATTTACTTACATTAATTGATTGATGATGATTGGAATCCAAGAATTTTGAACATTAAACACTCCTGAGGTGGGGATTAATTTTTGAACATTCAGATTATATTTTTCAAGCTTATTTGTGGGTTTGAAAACTTAATTTACATAATTGGTATTATTCATATAAAAGAACTGTTTCGAATATTAATTAGCCTTATACCCGTAAAAGAGTTGTATCTGCCTCCAGATTTCCAAGAGGCCCCTCTGAGGACACAGAGATGGAGATTCTGAGAGTAAAGAGCCAGAATTTAGGGGTATGTTAGACATTAATATCTTCGAACTAATGAATTCTCGAATACCATTGATAGATCTAATTACTCATGGTGTGAGGATTAATTAGATGATGTATCAATTTAGTTGATCGGTGTTTCCTAAGATGATGAAATAAGGATCTTGATCCTGTTATAAAGATCTAATCAAGGGAGATATAAAATTTCGTCAGATTTGAAGGACGATACCCATTACATTGGAGAAGGCTGGCTTCCGCCTATGGGGCAAGAATTCTTCGGGCCCTAAGAAATGTGGTTGTAAAGTATTGAAAAGAAAACAATCAAATCTTAAAGAGAGTCAAAGTTTTATAAAGATAATCATTATCCCGAAGAATATGTGTGTTAGATAGTGAAATGTATAGGTGCCGCAGAAATCCAAGCATACTCATATTTTGCTTCGACAAATTCCAGCATTCAACTCACAATTAAGTAGTGTTTCATGAAACGTAAATGTTTTGTAACAATTATCTCGCTAATCCTAAAGGGACTCTTACCTTTTAGAATTAAGTAGTTTTACTGGTAGATTTTTAGGACTGCTTTTAAATCGCCTTGTTTACATAAATTGATTTTATTCCACATCCTATTTGATCGCTTAAATAGTGAAGTGCTATATTTCCTTGTAATCGGGGTGATCAAATTCCAATTGTGAGAGAACTCCAACTCGTGGTACGATATCCTGACTCAGAGTCCACTTTATTACTTGTATGACCCAGGCACTATGAAAGGTTGAATGTTGGCAATATTTTCATCTGTTTTACTTTAATTTCAAATCAGTTTTGAGTATTTACCACATTCACTCCTCGCCATATTCATATACATCATTTCCAATGTCTCAACAAGTTTTGGCGTCAGTTGCCGTAAGATCGGGCGCTGGTCACTTTCTCTCACTGGAAGGACATTTTGAAGAACTAAAGATTTGGTTAATTTAGGCAATTTTTTATTTTTTTTACTTTTGGTTTTGAGTTGTTTCAGGTACTTTTATATTTTTCAATATTAGTATTTTTGTACTTTATTTTCTTGTTTTTTTCTTTCTCATTTGTAGGTACTTATGAGGAATATTCAAGTGAAGATAGGAATTGCCTCCATAGAAGCCAAGCTTTGACTTCCTTATCATCATTTGAATCAATTCCAGAATGATCACCTTCATGGAACAAGGAATATTGCTTCATCAAGGGAGTTCAACCCCCGCCACATTTAAAAAAGAAGAGTTGTTTCTTGCTAAAGATGCGTAATTTTACCACTGGCATGGATAGAGAACAAGAAAGATGAGTAGTCTCATGAGCGTAAATTTGCATTTAGAGATACCTTCAAGTCAACACTAGTGCTAGATTTGAAAAAATAGAAGCTCAAATTGGATATTCTAGTCCAAGAGTATTCAAGGATCAATTTTCAGGACCTCTCCTGTAATACTTAAAATCCCATTGAATGCATGGATGCTCCTTTACAATGTGCGTAACTTTAACCCGAAACTGTGGGAAGAAGGTGAAAATGAGCTGGAAATTGGAGAACAAGACACTCCTAAACAACTTAGAGGATGAAGAGCCATTAGTAATGAACAGAAATTGAAGAAGAAAGTCGGCACGGCTATTGAAACATTTGATGAAGTGATTGACATTACTACCTCCCGCTGATTTTGTGACTCGGGGGGGTATTGAAAGGATCTACAAAATTCTCTTACATACTAAGAAGACCACTTTTCCTAGCCAAGCATGGATTGACATCACCAAGGGGGAGCTCACTCCTGCTTGTGGCGAGGAGAGCAAAGTCTCAATCTTTCAACAACCATTACCTTGATGGAGCAAGAAAGAGCCATATGCGTAAAATTCGCAATCTTGTTTCCAATTAAAGGGCGACATGTTTGAACAGCTCCCTAAGCATAGATGTGTTTACATCACATCACATAGAGGACTGCTTTGAAGGAAATTGTATGATCCAATGCATCACCATAAATTAAAAGGATTTTGCTTATTTCCCCTATTCAAAATTTTTTGAAAGAAACATCCTTGAGTCAATGGTTATAAAGAGGAAGTGCTTTCCAAGATGAATTGATTGGCCAAATGGAGCTCCTAGTCCTTTTTCCAATGAGCTCAGCCGACTCTAAAACAGAGCAGCTATCCATTTTCTTTTTCTTTCTATTTTTAGGTTACTATTTGCTTTTATGTTTTTTTTTTTTACTGATGAAAATTCCAGCAATGTTTTTAGAACTTTATTTGTTAGTGTTTTAATAAAGTGTGTTTCAAGTTCAACATGTTGTCATAACTAGTTTAAAAGATAAAAGAGTTGGATGTAAAGGGCTGATGTACTTAGTAGTGCTTGAAGTAAGAAAATGACGGAGTTGAGATTTTGAGCAAATTTGAGGTTTTGAGATGAAATGACCAAATTGAACTCGAAATATAAAGTCAAGGTCTATAGTGATCATGCTTGAGGAGAATTCAAAGAGACAAGAGAGTTGCATGGCCGAATGAA
Source organism: Tetrastigma voinierianum (assembly GCA_016808115.1). Taxonomy (NCBI): domain Eukaryota; kingdom Viridiplantae; phylum Streptophyta; class Magnoliopsida; order Vitales; family Vitaceae; genus Tetrastigma; species Tetrastigma voinierianum. The sequence continues at coordinate 235,866 of JAEQBH010003331.1, read as the reverse complement.
AGCATTAAGGGTTTTGGCTTGAGGAATTTTGGAGAGAATATGAGAAGCATGAAGGACTTATGAAGGATAGCAAGTGATAAGAGCAAGAGACAAAGCAAAGAAGAACCTAAGGGAGTCAAGAAATCATCACACTGAAAGCATTGAACATTTTGATTTTTTCTGTATTGATTGAGGCTCCAAATGGTCTTCACCTCAGCCATGATAACATCTCTACATTGAAAGAGCTTCCCAACGAGTCCTTACACATCCACCCGAGCTAAAATGAAGGAGATATGAGTATAAACAAGTTGGAGGCAATTGTAGGGTGCCGAGCAGACTGTTGACGTGACCAAAGACCACAAATACGAAATTGGGAGGCTTCCTTAAACTTCTTTAAAACCCATTTTTCTTTTTCCTACTTTATACAGACTCTATCCCAAGATACTCTTTTCCTCCAACCTTAACTTCTAACCACTTCAAATTCATCCTCTCATCCATTCAAATCCTAAATAACATCCTTCATAATCCATCTCCATTATCTCCAAGCTTCAAACCCATCACAAACCATATACAAACTATTTCTTGCGTTGAACCCTCTAATTCTTCCATCCATCATTCAAAGCATCAAAGAGGAGTTACAATGGAAGAAAATTTTTGTGCTTGGTTGTTTATTTTTGGGTTCTTTGTTGATCATTGTTGATTGTGGAGTGATTTGCATGTATTGAAGGAGGTATTGAAGAATCAAAACTCACTCATTTGAGAAGGAAGTCAAGCAAACACACCAAGTGTTCAGAAAATCTCCAGTTACACTTTCTACATGGCTCCAAATAGGGCAAAAGAGTGTATCAAGGGGTGGTACACCGAATGCCAATGTCTTAAAATCCGCTGTCCCATTCAAAGTGGCCAAGACTACAAAGGAGTCTTACTTTTCTAACTTTCATTAATTCTTTACTTTATTGCTTCCTTGCCTTATTGCTAGACATTTAGGACAATGTTCATCTCAAAGTCTGGGGGTGCTTTCGTATATTTTTGGTTATTTATCATGTCACACCCCACATGTTGCACATGACAATTTTGGAGGATGAAATTTTCTGGGTGCTTTTATGGATAATGACTTTGCTTGATGCTTCAAGTAGTTACTATTTTAGTTTGGTATATATATATATATATATATATATATATATATATATATATATATATATATATATTAGTTAGAGTTTATTAGAGTTAATTGAGTTTTGTTTGAGTTGTTGTGATGTCAATAAGGACCATAAATGAACCCTTGGGATATGGACAATATTAGAGATAATATGACTTAATGCTTAATGAGTTATCTCTTTAATAGGAATGAGTTATCTCTTTAATAGGCTATTTAGTCATTGGTTTCTCAAAATCCATGCACGTGGTCACTAAGTACCCTTGAAAAGAAGTTTTTGCTTAGGTTAGAGAAGGTTTATGAGAATCCATCTAATTTTGATCTCCATAGGTTCTAGAAGTTGTTCTATTATTGCTTGAGGCAAAATCCTAGGCAACACAACAATTGAGAAATGATATAGGCCATCTCGAGCATCAGGCTTTAAAGCTAACCCTATTAATATGCATATGCATATTCCTCTAGTACCAAGATGTTGTGGAGCCCGCTTAAAGAGCCAAAATTCTGTTTATAAAAAAACTAAGTTTGAAGCCAGCAACCTTCCTATATACATCACTGCTATCCCTTCATAAAGAACCAAACTCACCTATAACATGAGGATTTGAACATAATCGAGAAATGTGGTGAGGAGCATGGGGGAGTTATCTTTCCATAGGAAAATAACTCCAAATTGGTTGTCAGAGTTGTTGAAAATTAAAAGAGATTGGTAAAAGGAAGAAGAAAATAAAAAAGAAAAACATAAAAATATCAAGTGTGTGCTAGCTTAAAATACAATAAAAGTCAAGGAGGAGTGAGTCTAGCCTCGTAGCCTTCCTTCTCAGAGTAGAATTTAAGGGGGTGTCTCAACACCTGGTACCCTAAGACCAATTGGTCTAGGAGCTATTGATTTAAAGCTCGCTAAGGGTTGGTAGAAAGCTTAAGGGGGTTTTGGCATTGAACCACTCTCATAACCTTGTTTCGAAGAAAAATGCTTCTTGGTGTTTGTTGAAAGAATGCAGAATTTAGCAAGAAAGGTGATATGAGGAGTATGGAAGATGCAACCTAAATAGATTTGTAAAAGTTTGAGAGCAAGAATATTATTCGATGGTAAGAATCATGATAGAGTAGGAGCCAAGACGCAGTACAGGTATGTTTGGGTAAGTTTTAGCCTAAAATGACTACTAACTACCCCTACCAAGCCTTCATTACAAGCTTATAAACACCTACGTGGATCTCGAGAGTCATGGTGTGCCTACATTAAGGAGAGAGTGATAAGTAACAATGTGCTTCCATGGAACCTAAATAAATTATCTAGAGATACACTTATTTATCTCAATTCTCATAAACTCATCTAGCTTGCAATTGTTTGTGGATAGGGAAGACCAACATACACACAAGAGGAGAACCATGATCTAAATTTGCCTATTATGAGATTAATTCACTAGTTAAAATGAATAAATTATCTTGACTGCACTCTATATTCCTTGTAAGGTAATTCTGAGACACATATCACATTCCCATGGAAAGTTTGATTACTCGCTAAGCCAAATAAAAGGGTTAGAAATGAACTCTTCTTCTTTCATTTGCTCGTGACAAAGAACTTCTTTCTTTTCTTCGCTTAAGGACAAGCAAAACTTTAAGCTCGGGGTGTTTGATGAGTGCAATCTCATCTATGTTTTGGAGTTCATTTCACATGTTATTTTGCGAATTTTATATACATGTTCATGTAAAACTCATAACATTTCCTAAACTTGGTTTTGTAGGATTATTGATGAAAAGTGCGATGGGCAAGAAATGAGCAATATATTTCCAAAAGAAGAGTCAACAAGGAGTCTCACAGAGCGCCACTGGGAAGATAAATTTTCATGTACCATCTGGAACATCAAATGGTTCAAATTCCCTTATTTTTTAATTATGCATTCAAAGATCTTTCCAACGAGTACTCACACGCCCAAATCTGAGTTAAAACGAAGAAGTTATGACCCCGATAAGTTGGAGAAGAAAAACAAGTTGTCATTCAAAACTGTCACGATCAAGCAAGTCGCCGCGACTAGAAACTCGGGTCGCCACCAAAACTCTTTTGTCGTGACTCAACTTACTATGTTACCAAAACGCCGAGAAAAACTAAAAATGCTGAAAATTGATATTTTGACCTATTTTCTGCTTCCATTTCACCTAAAACCCTAGGACTAATAAACCGATTGAGCTAAACCACGATGCCAACAAAAGCCAAAAATCACAATGACACTCCAACGGTGAATTACATACGCACCACGGACCATACAAGCCCACTTGAGGCTCGGAACCACTAAGGTTAAATGGGGCCTAACGGTGCTTATGCAGCGAGAACGATAGGTAGGAGTGTGGCACCCATAGGATAAAATGTAAGTGTTGAAGGACACCGAGGGTTTAAAAAATATGCCCTTCGTAGAGTGAATGAACGAGTGAATTCAGAGTGCGGCGTAAGCGATGCAAGAGTGAAATGAACTCTAGGGAAGAAGCCAAATGACTATAATTTTGTCCTCTTACCGGGGCATAGACCGATACACGGAACGTAGCTCGATTGGAAGGACTTAGGAGAAACCTGCGCCGACGCTGGAAGATGAGTGATTCGAGCACAATGTCGGAAAATATAATGAAATCTGGGCGTGATTCTGGAGAAGATGAGGAATCCTATTACGATGCCTAAAGATAATGAACCGTGCACCGTATAAGGGTAGAATCCGCGAAAGGCCGAAAAAGTAAGAATCCTAAGAGTTCGTGAGAAGGGTCCGAGCGAGCACCGAAGGTCGATTCGCGAGTATAAAAAGGTAGAATCCGGCTAGTACCGAAGTAGAACCGGCCAGTACAGAAAGGTAGAATTTAAGAGAGTACCAAAAAGGTGGAATCCAGGCGAGTATCGAAAAGTAGGAACTGTGAGGAGTACCGGGAAAGCGTAGAACTGCGAGTGCCAAAAGTAGAAATCCAAGTGAGTACCGGAGAAGGGTCCCAAGAGTACTGAAGGTTGGTCCGCTTAGTACCGTAAAGGTTGGATTCGGGCAGTACCGTAGTGCTGGTAGAATCGGCGAGTTCCAAAGTAGAAATCCAAAGAGTATCGGAGAAGGGTCCGGTGTGAGTACCTGAAGGTTGGATCCAGCGAGTACCAAAGGTAGAATCCGGCAAGTGCCGAATAGTAAACTGAGTGAGTGCCGTAGTAGAACCAGTACCGTAAAGGTGGAATCAAGCAGTACCGGAAGGTAGAACTGAGCTAGCATCGAAAGTAGAACCGGAGTACCTGGGAAGGTGGAATCTCCTGCGGAGTACACTGTCAGAGAAGGGTCCGTGAGTACCGGAAGGTTAGTAAAGAACCCCGAAACCGCCCGACCCGGACAGAGTACGAACCGAACCCCGGGACGCCGATTTATTTCTTTATTTTTCGCAGAGCAATTTTCTTTGTTGTCGCGACTAATCCTATCCGACTAATGGAGTGATCCGAACCGGAGTCTTGGCTTACTCCATGGTTATATTTATCTATCAAAACATTTTTATTAATTCATTTAGTTGTGAAGTTGTTTTAGCTATGCTCATAATCATTTACAATTCAAAGCAATTCGGTGAAGGCTCCATATAAGCATTAACAAATACATTTACAAGGAAAGGCCTTCTGCGCTCTTTTCAAATGATATACAAAAAATCAAGTTTCGTGGTTTAACCCTTTGTTTACAAACTCCACTCGCTTCAAAAGATGATATGCAAAATTACTCTGAGTAGCATACACTATACGCAGACTCTCTCTATGACTCAATGCTGATCTTGGCCTTTCAGGTTACTCACACCCATAGTTAAAACTACACGCCAAGCATTACGCTTGGTTCTTATACAAGCTATATTCCAGATTATTCAATTTAACTCTAAGATGTACTTATCATTAAACCATGCCTAATATATCAACATATACTCATGCTTCAATATACAAATCATTTTACAACACATATCATATCATGCATTTTCAATGCAAATACACCATTTCACAATCAATTCAAGTGAGATTTAAGCATATTCATAAAAATCATATTATCACAATGTTGGCTATTTCACCTCGACTATTCAATTACAATTTATGGCGATTCCGCTTGATGAATCCCGCCCCATGTCAGTCTGCAATGTGCTTATACATTTGTCAATTCCTATCTCCTACCGCGACGATGATGCCGCTTGCGTGCATCCCCGACATCGCGGTATCACTTATTCGGTCTCCCCATCATGCCTGATGCCGCTTCGTGCATCCCGACACGTGGTATCACTTATCCGGGTTCCCATCAGGCGCCGGATGCCATGGTGCATCCCACACGGGTATCGCTTCACCAAATGCCATACGCCATCACATGACGGATGCCTATTGGTACATCCGCCTGGTGGGACATTTTTCAACGATACGCCATCGCGCATCGATGCCGATTAGTATCCCGCAAGTGGGACATCGATAATTTTCGGAGGCCTTCGCGGATTAGATGCCGATTGGTGCATCACAGTTTATCTGGTATTGTCTGGGCCACAATTCCGACGGATTCCGTTGATGAATCCCGCCCCATTATCATTCACTCTTTTATTCAGGTTTTCGATTATCACATTCACTCATATTCACTTTCGTATTATCTTTCAAAGATATACTAATCTATGTACTTAATTCACATATTCGGGCCATGCACTCATATTTCATATAGTTACTTAGTAATCACAATGCAAAATACTTGAATAAGAATAGAGTCAGAGAACAAACCGGTCGGTCAATCTAGGCTTCCTTCGCGCATCTCACCTAGGTTAGGCGATCAAGCCAATTGCCTCTAACACAACATTCACGCGCCTTGGGCAATAACAATTTTAGCGAATTACAATTTTATTTTTATTAAAAGTCTTGGGTTAAGACACTAAGTCTGCCTGAAGACGAACCCTACGAGGCGGCGCGAGGTACAGACATTTTTCACCTTAGCTCTGAACTTTAATTGAACCCTCTATTAATCGCTTCTTAGGGTCCTTTAGACATCGTGGGTACATGAATACGGGACTTAACGACGTAAACATGTCAAACCGGTCATTGAACTAACTGCAGTATCTGCATGTGCCCGCCAACCTCAGATCGTATAGGTTGCTCATCGTCAATGCAGACAGTTCAACTCAGACCGTACAAGTTGGTCATCATTGGGTGTACTCGACAGTCACACGCTCTTTTTTCACCATGTGTACCAGATACTGAATTCAGACTTTAAAGATGTGTGCCTGTCACCGAAATGTTTAGGATTTTGTATTTTTACTCATTTTTCATCCACCAATCTTCTCCAATACGTCCCATATCAAAAATCCACCATGGAATCACTTCAAAACAATTCCAAAAGTGGTTTAGAATCAATAAAAACCCTTTTCTCTCGTTAGGTTTTTCCCCATAAAAATCCAAATCCCTCAAAATATGAGGTACTGTGGTTTTGATTTTTCTTACCTTGAACCTCTTCAAATCTCTTCTTGTATGTTGTTTGGCCTCTTAGGAGCAATAAATTGGAAGCAAAGCCAACCCAAGCCACTCCTCCTTGCAAACCCTAGGTTTTTTTCCATTTTTTTTCTCTCTCTCCCTTCTAAAATGGGATAGACTCACCACGAGTTCCTAAAGACCATGTGTTTGGTCTTTAAGTTCACTTAAGTGTAAGGGCCATGTTTGGCCTTCCACCATTCCCAATTCTCATTTTTTCATTTTTTTGTCTAGAATCACTTATTCTCTATAAGACCTTGCTCGCCACCCAATAAGTCCAATTTTCCATTTTGAGACTTAACTCTTATTTTACTTTTGGCCATTCATTTTATCATCACATAATTTTCAATTAAACATCTATTCTTTATAACAATTGACCCTTAGGTCCTCGCATTCTTTACAAATTCTTCACATTTTTCCCTTTTCACTGGGGTTTATTTCCTGTTCAATACATTTCACTCTAGTATATAAAATTCAATCATATGCTCTCACTCTTTCAAATTTACATTTTCAATTTCTATCAATTATCACATTTTGGTAAACCCAAGTTTATTCTCAATTCATACCTTAATATATAATAAAACTATTATAAAATTCTTGTGGTATTTTTTGGGGCGCACAGCTATAGATCCGCGAGTATCGTAAAAGGTAGAATTTGTTTAATGCCGAAAAGTAGAAACTGTGCGAGTACCGAGAAGGGTCAGGTGAGTAAATCGGGAAGGTTGATCCAAAGAGTACCTAGTAAGGTAGAATCCAAAGTAGTCGAAGCAGAAATCCGAAAGAGTATCGTAAAGGTGGAACTGCGCACCAGTAGCCTCGCTTGAGCATCAGAAACTCACCAAACTGTAAGGATAGGGGATGCCAAAACTAAGGCTCTAGACGACTAAACTGAATGGGGATGCCCTAAAACGAAACTTAGAGCAAAATGGGGAGACTCAGGATGCAACCACTGAGATATCAACTATGACAAAAGGGTATGCTCAGTGACGTCCAAATCACAACAAATGACTTTGAAGAAGCTTCGAAATCAAACACTCCATCATGACAAAAGAACAAAGAAAAAGGGTGGTCCCAAAGGTGACGCCGAAAGTGCCGATAAAATGACAAGCAAGAAATCACAAACACTACTAATAAGATGGAAAGAAGGAGGTACGCCCTTGTATGACAATCTCACAAATGTGACCAAATATGAAAGGAAGGGGCTATGCCCCAGTCTAGGGTATCAATGCCATGTCAAAATCCCATAACTGCACATGTGGTCAAAGTCAGAGAGTTGAAAACATCACTATCATTCATTCATGAAAGATCATCCATTTTATTCCACAACATCCAATATCCACAAAATTGATATAGGGTATGCCCAAGTGTGCACATCTGATATGCAAGTGTCTCGATGAAAAAATTCTGAAATAAATTTCTGAAGACCCAATGTAAAACCCGAGAAAATTCTAATTTTCTAAAAAAGGGTAAAATGGTAATTTCGGTCAAAATCCAGAATTTTTCTAGATCTCGACGACAAAACCGACTTTGATCACAATCGTCTCGCAAATCTACCACCATGTCGACTTCATAGAATCTCGACGCCTGAATTTCAAGACTGAGGCATGGAGAGGAGTGACACTTGGCACTTTATGAGTGGCTCGAGGTGCCACGTGGTCTTGGGAAGAATGTCAAACAACGAGCCAAGTGGGCTAATATAAGGACTTACGGCATCATGCCATCGTGAGGAAATCCATGGTATGGAGCAAGAGGATATGGAAACTAAGTTAACTAACAGAGGTTGACATGTGGTATGAGACGTCTCTTGACCAACTTGACCCAACCGTTGGATTAGGGGAAAAGAGAGGGAAAATAGAGAGAGAAAACAAAGAGGAAAAGACAAAGGAAGAGAAGTTCAGAGCTTAGAAGCCTCTACTTCTCTAAATTTCCCAAGGATCGGACCGACCTGCCTGCATGTTAGAAAGGAGGAAGAGCTCACTGCATGTTTCAGAGCTTCGTAACAAGACCGCATTTGTGGAGTTTTGGAACTAGGAGGTAGGGTTTTCTCCTACTGCAGAGCTATTCTTTGGCTAAGAGCCATTTTAATGGACAGGATATTCCCGAGGCCTGATGGCTGCCATGTTTTCGTTCCAAAGATTTTGGACTACACAAGGAAGAAATCCTCTCTAGAGTGGGTTTCCTCACAAATTCCGGAACCATCGTGGACCGGTTGTGTGTGGCTTTGTGTTTGGATATATTATTGCTTAATTAAATAACGGTTGTGTTATTTGTGTGATACTGCATCCTGCAAGATGGATCAACATGGATTTATATTAGCCCATGTGGAGCTTAATTTCATGTTATTGCTATGTATGAATGAATAACATGATGATCAGGGTATAAATTCTCAAGTAGGTATATGCATGCTAATATATTAACATGAATTAAGTTGTGAAATGACATATCGTATTTCATATGCACTGGGATAATCTGTAATACAGGCAGCAGTATGATATGAAAAAAAAACGTGGTTGTTAAATGGATTTCAAAGAAGTATTTTCCAAAATTTGCTCTCGAGAGTTGTCCAACAGTTCATCTCGGAGGAAGACCCATGACTGTTTCGGAGAGTTACCCAACAATTCACCTCGGAGGGTTGTCCAATAGATTTTATCGAAAATCGGTATTATGTTTTCAAGAACAAAAACTTTTGTTTTGAAAATAGTGTTTTCTCACACTCGGCTTAGGCATGTGTGAGGGAGTCAACAGGGTCTTGAGGAAGTGGGAAAGGGTGAGTCACAATCTCATCCACTTCATGTAGACATTTGGCAGGAACATATATGTTTCTTGCTTTGAATAAGTTCATTTGCTATCGTATTTATACCTAGGCTGGGAGTAACTCATGTGTGATGAATTCCACCATATTTATTTTGCTCACCCTGTCGAGGGAAAAATTATTTAAAGTATAGGGAGTGTTCAGGAAGACGGCGCTCACTAGAGGCCGATTTTGAGAAGAAAGTAGACATGTGGCTTTGATTATATGTTTTGTAAAACATGTAACAAGTATTATGATTGAAACTATTGTATTATAGTTGATTATATTTTGGTGAGTATGGATGTAAGAGCCAATGTGGCCATTTTTACTTCATGTATGGGTCTCATGATTTGAGACATTGTTTTTCGGGTGAGGGTTGATTCGTGGTCAACCCGAACCCCAAAAATCAAGGCCACACTCAATCGCCCTAACAAGCTGAACAAGACAACATATGGGTGTGGGCAGCCGCTGTGCACCCCTACCGAGCCGATGAATATGTGTGAATCTAACCCAAAAGAAGCCTCGAAGCACTCACGATGAAGAAAACCCACAAGATGTGGGGCGACGCCACACTTTGATGCCAAAACATCTCAGCTTAAATGGGACAAGGTACACGCTGCAGAAGAGCCAAAGCCAACATGAAAGGACGGGGTATGCTTTAGTGTGAATCTGTCAAAGCATCAAGCTAAGGCGTCATCAACTGTCCCACTCTTCAGACACCAGATATGATCATGAACCCGAGGTAAGCAACCGAATGGAAAAGCAACAATATGTGACCTCGACATTTCTTCTAAGAACAAAGACTGCCAACATCCCGTGACTTCAATCAAAAAGAGAGGGATGCAACCTGGCCCATACAAACAAGCCAAGAAAACATGAGATCTCATGGTCTTAGGTGGTCTTACGACTCGGACCGTAATGGGAATGGGTGAAAGATGAATGACATGATGGGAAACAGCGCCCAAATACCAATGAAATATGGCCAACCTCCCTGACGCCGCGAATGTCAAATATCAAGGAATCATGTGAGCAAGGTGACTCAACCACATCCAATGAACAATGTCAAATGAAAAGTGCAGTGCACCAAAGGACACGTCGCTTAAGAAGCGAGACGACAATCAATAAGGGTAGAAGAAGATTGAAGGGGATAAGACAAATGATGAATGGATAAAGCAGAAAATGGAGAAACAAGATGGGATACAAATGTGGCAATGTGTGATAACGATGAACAACTCATCACAGGAACGACAAGTCGAAGCAAGTCACTATAAGATGGGAGTGGTGATGCAAGTAATGATCCGTGAACCTGCGCGGCTAAAACTAACCTCATTCCCAATGTGTTACCCAGATCCATGGAAAACATCGTGCAATGCTCTCACCCAACTCTCAAAGGAATAATAAATCTCTCAAACCCAAATGACCTTTGATGATCCCAAGTATATTAACGAATACCAAACAGACACAATTTTTTTTGTTTTTTGTTTTTTCTTTTGCACCGAACAACTAAAACAGGCCGAATGCCATACTAGCACAATCCAACCAAAAGAACCTCAAACCTCTAATCCCAAATGGTCCCCTCAACCTAAGAATCTCGGATCAAAACCCATAGCGAACGGCGGTGTGACAACCCGATCGTAGCTCGGGATGAGAACACATCATCATCACACAAAAGGAGATAAAAGTGAAACGAATAGAGATGATAGAAAGTAGATTCAAAGGCAGACAATGTGAAGATGCAAAACGAAGAAGAAAAGAAACAGACAATGATGCGAGAAAGAACCAATGAAGAATGACACAATGCTCATAATGCTCATAGATCCAATTAATAAATAAAGAGTACAGGCGTGCCTCCAACCCAAAGTCAAAAGTATGCAAGTACAATGAAAGAATAAAGCATAATAAACCGCGCTGAGGCTCAAAGGGCTAAGAATAGATATATCAATGTATTGCTATGTGCACAGGGGAATATGGTTACTCAAAGTGATGGCCACCCATCCTCCTCACCATGATCTCATGCATAAACTTCTTCACCGATCCACGCCGACTGCCCGTGAACCGATTTCCGCCCAAGTTTGTCACCAGATTCTCTAAGGTCAAATTAATAACATACGACCCACCTAATTCGGCCTAAACTTACCTAGTGGTCGCTGATCAATCCTCTAAGGACTTTCAAGACTAGGTCGCCTTTTTGAAACTCCTAGGCTTGACCCTTTTTCTCGAATGCATCAATATCTTTCTCTTATAAAGTTCGAACATGATCCGCCTCAACTCTCCTCTCATCCAAAAGGCTAAGTTGATCATAACGAGACTGGGTCCACTCGTCCTCAGATATCCGCTGCTCTAGTGCTACTCTCAAAGATCTCATTTCAATCTCAACAGTAAAGACCGCTCCATACCATACACCAAAGAAACGGGGCAATCAGTGTAGGTACGAAAAACGTACGATGCCCACAATGCAAAAAGGGAGCTTCTCCGATATATGACCCCCGCACTCTTCAACCTAAATGGCATGACTCGATAAACAGTAAGTACCTGGGCCAAGGATGAAAGAAGTCTTCTCCATATCCTTGGAGCCATCAAAACTGACATAATTGGAAAACCCATCCAATATGACAACATGTGGTGTCTGCAGTTGTTGTTAACTAACATATCGACTCAGGAGGGGAAAATCATCCTAGAATCGGCCTTATTCAAATCTTGAAAGTCAACACAAACTCTAACCTTGCCATCCTTTTTGGGAACAAGGACGAACATTAGTCAACCACTCAAGATACTCAACTACTAACAGGAAGCTAACACTGAGTTGCTTATGAATCTTCTCCTTAACCTGCAAACTCCATCGAGGGTGCAAATTTCCTCACCTCGCTAAAACGCTCCAAGACAGGGCGTATCGGGGCGTGATGCCGAACTATGGGGTCAAGGCCCTGGAATGTCCTCATACAACCATGCAACATAAACTGGGCATGACCGAAGTAGTCAATCAATCTACTCCTCTTATCAAGAGATAAAGAGCCAATCCTAATCTCAAAGGATCCGTGGCCCAAAATCTATCAATTCTATGCTACTAGAAATTTAAGGTAACTTTCTCTATCCTTCAGATCATAATCACACTTCGATCACCACCTAGTGGGTCATTTGTGTCTCCCACATCATCAACATCGCAGATACATGCCGTGGTGCAATCAGCGGGAAATATCAGGACACAAGCAAATACCAAAATACTCATGTCATTATTACCATCGAATGTCATCAAAGCAGACAAAACCCTGACATAAGGTGAAAAGAAAAAGGTGGTTCACCGAGTCGACGCTCCTCAATTTAAACAAGATCATGAGTAATACTCAAGAGTAACAAGTTCATCACCATTAAACTTAAGCATGTAAATCCCAAACACATCAAAACTGACGGGCTCGTGAGGAATCATCCGTATCGCGTCGCGCCGATCATGTGCATCGCCATGTGTCGTGAATCATCCTTAAAAGGAGTGCAACCCAATCCATATGGTATGTCGTGATCAATTGTGAAAGCAAACTCACGTGACTTCGTCGCGCGATCCAATCCTGCCGCCAGTATATAGACATGCCTTTAATCATACCGGTGCAAATTGTGCGTCAGCCGTGGTCGATCAAAAGGCATAGGTACCGCGATGTCTTTGTCGCCATCCTCCGAACCGACAACCCGGGACCTCGCTGCGCAAACCCGATCAATTGCAAGTCGTCCTCACTATGACTGATTTGTAACACTAGCTCGTGGCGAGGTAACAACATCTTTATCGTGATCAGACGTGATAATGCCCCGACCTTCGCTCTAATGAAGTATGATGGTATAACACCCGCCTCTATGAATCCAAGGGCGGCCCGTGCAAGTTAGATGATCAATCCTCGAACTCCGAAAACACAAAATATCTCGACGGCCAGATCATGACATGTGTAGTGAGAGTACCCATAACTTTTCTCCGGTCCCGCCTACAAGCTCACCCGTCAGGATGGCCCAAAATTGGATGGTGAAAATCCCAAAGTAATGGCAGTAACCAATGGACAAAGGTTCAGGGTGAAGCCGTTGTCCCCCTACGACCTTAATAAGCAACATCGATGAACAAAGGACGAACATGGTCTGATCCCTCAAGTGGTAAATCATCGTTAGAAAACACTATGCATGTAGCCCTATCCATTGTTAGAAAGTGGATCGGTCCCCTTGTGGTGGTAGTAGTATCAACTCTAATATGATTGAGAGCTCTGATCAATGTGTCTCTATGTGTGCTGGATGAGGCCAATAAGCTCCAGATGGAAATGCGGGCCTGAGTGGTGCACAGCTAGCATAAAATCTCATCATCCTCCCTTTGAATCTCGTCTTTAGCATCAGTGCCAACAAAAGGTCTATCGCTGGGCCGAGCTACCTCCCATTCCTCAGAATAACTGAATGATTCTATGTACTCGCCCATACTCCTCCTCGAACGTAATAAAGGTGTCAGCGGGTGGAAAATGCCAGGCATATCACGATACTATTGTATGTTGGGAACATCATCCTAATCAATCTAAATGGCCAGACTACCGACTATGGATGTATCCACAAAGTATGAGTCTCGCATACAACAGATTGGCCGAGAGCCTCCATCCCATCCCACTGCGTCTCATATCCCAAAAACTCAATCGAATGTATACCACCCGGGGGTGGAGGTATAGCTCTAGTGTCATGAGTGGAGAGCGGGTCTGTAGTCACTCCAGGGCGTCCCAAATCAACCAAACCTTGATCAATCAAGTCCTGAATAGCATGCCAATGCTGCACAACTATTTGTATCATGATCCGCTCTTTTGATGATAGGCATAGTGAAGACCTGTCCTGAATCCAAGTGGGGTAGGTTGTAGTGGTGGTCTAGGTGGTATTGGAACAATCAAACCCCCTTCAACCAATCTCTAAAATGCTCGACTCAGTGGCATCCCGAGTCAGGTAAACCGCTAGCGGTGCCTCTGAGGCTGCGTCTCTATACCTGATGGTACCATACTGTGTGGCCTCTAAGGCACTGTGGTAGCATGGCACCGGTTGTGGTGGCTGACAGATAAGTAGGCCCAAGCCGCTCAAAGGAGCAATGGTCTCAGATATCCCACACAGATCATTTGGTAAGAGGTCTGAAATTGCCTCAATGGAGGGGTGACGCTGGGATTCCGTGGTCTCCGTCATGCCAATGGCACCAACATCTCGATGGTTTAGGTCCCACCTCGGCTTCTTTCTCCTTTGAGTCCGAAGGGGAAGAGTTCCAGACATATCCTCTGACGTGGCCTCCACGCCAAGGTGAGGGCCCGGGAACCAACATCCAAAGTCCGGTTTGTAGGAAGCCCATGAGATGCCCAGTGTGCTGGTCAAGATTACGTATAATCACATGTTGGATCCATCGCGCCCGAGGGTCTATCTATAATCTATGCTATCTCTCCTCCACCTGAAGATGGCCTAAGCTTAATTCAACTCCATCTCGCCGCCCGAGGGCCTCCAACTCTCCGATACGTCAAACGACGTATTAAAAGTTAATGTCATCATAAAAATGTCCTTAAATCACCCTTGACATGTCCTACGCCTCGAAGGGTCCAATGAGGCAAACCAACACTGAGCGGCACCACTCAGTGACAGAGGGAAAAGCATGATCATCTGTGCCTCATCTAATCTATGCCCTCGCATAATAGCGCTATGCAATCAGTGAATACTTCGGGGCAATTCCTATCCCCGTACCTCTCAATGTCTAAAGATGCCGAACTCAACTGGCCAGCTACTAACTGAAGGTCATCATATCCGTCCTAACCTACAACCCCATCAAATTACGATGACTGATCCTCGCTTCAATCTTATCACTCGGGGGCTCGGGTGTCATAAAAAATAAGTGCAGGGGCCACAATGTATCGTGGTGTGGTCTTAGTCCCACCACAGAACAAAGCTCTAACTGGCAGTGGCCGGGACAATGGGAGCAGGTGCAGAGGTGAACCAGATGGGCCCCACAGATAGCTGGTCCAAAGCAGAGCGGTGGTACTGGGGTGTAGTGCGGAGTGCTCCCCAAAATCGATAATGTCTGGGCCTAATGGCCATCAATCCTATGTCCTGGGGCCCCAATATAAAGACTCGGGCGTTGCCATGGTATTGGGTAATCTCAACCAACTCACACAGCACATCGAGGGTCCATATCTATACGATCTGATGTCTTCAATCGACCGGTAACTGATCCTCTAACCGCTCCGTTTAATTTCATTCAAGCCCGAAAACCCAAAGCTCATTCAATCAACAATCCTATAAAAGGAAAGGGGGTGTAATTCACCTCACTATCAATCTCAAATCAATCTAGAAACATGATCAAATCCTTTAAGAGAATGCACTAACATGTGATGTCAACAACTAAATTGATATATGGCTTCACAGGCAGGAGCGGTATTCTGACATGGTAACACCTCAGGGTAAGGTGGCTCATAAGCCAACAAAGAGAAAAGGCAAGTCTTAAAGTTGCATGATCAGACCTGCATTTTTGATATCGCGAACCTAAGATCCAATCCGACAATAAAAATGACACACTGGCCACGCGATGTATCCACAAATCCAAACATATACTGTGTCTTCATTGCTCTGACATCCGTCATTCCATAGTGCTCCCAAACACGATATAACCCTGGCTAATTAGACCCTACCCAAATCCCTAAATAATGGCTGAAAACAATCGGGAATGACTCCTGCCAACATAGGCAATTCATGAGGAATGGTCGACTAAGACTAGTGATTCGGAATAAGTGGAATACAAGCTGCGGTCCCACAAATACAAAAAAATAGCAATATGTGGGTGGGAGGGCAGCCATGCAACAAACAGTCATGTAAAGAGCAAGCTCAACATAATCTTACACACAATCTAACCATCTATGCGAATCGAAACATATAGTTGGGGGTACCACTAACCATGAGCAAGCATGCTAGAATCCCACAAGTGAACACATAAGCACAAACAAACCACAAGTGTATGCCAAATACCAACAAGGTAAGTGGTCATCAATCATTTGTGTAGCCTAAGAGTCCATTGGTTAGAGAACCATGTGCTATAATATACCCAACTCAAGTTCAAGCTTGATCCTCTTATGAAACTAGAGATTCTGGGTTCGATCCCTGCTGGAGTCGGCACTAACTTACTCCGATCCACATCGCACACCGCTTTAAAATGAAAAGAAAATGGGTCGATTTTCGAGTTTTGGAAGATTCGTCCCCGAGGAGGAACGGTTTTGCTTGGGAGTCGCCACTTACTTTTTATTTTTATTTTTAAAAAAATGGGGAAATGGCAGAACAAAACCCTCATTGACTCCAAGTCGTGAAAAAGCAATATAAACTAGATTTCTGTCCTGGGACTGGCCACCATCGGGAAGGTACTCATGTGAACCCGAAAATCCAAATTTCCGAGGAGCATAAAACTAATTTCTAGAGAAAATCCGAATTTTTTTTCTAGTTCTCGATGATGAAACAGCATTTCATCGTTGGAATCGCCTTATAAATCTAGCTATCAATAAATTGATCGACCCCAAGAGGCCGACCACGTTGGTGGCACTGAGGAGTGCATGTCACTAAGCACATCACAAAGGACTCAAGAGTGACATCGTGTCATAAAAGATGAGTCAAACATGAGCCTCAAATGGGACCCCATGAAAGACACATGACATCACGCCATCGAAGGAGATTCATGCACGACGAGAGGATACGGTAATCCTACGAACCAAAAATAGTCGACATGTGGCAAGAGGAGTACTCTCCCACTGACCAACTCGACCTAACCGATCGAAAGGAAAAGAGGAAAATAGAGAAAGAAAACGAAAAGGAGAGATAAAGAGAGGATTTTTGCATAGAGAAACTCTACCTTCTTGTAGATTTCCCGATGATCTATCCTAAGAAACTCCTAGGAAGCTAAGAGGTGTTGCTCCCACCAAAGAGCTACACTGCAGTACCTGGCCTGTGGAGTTTCTCGACAACCTCCGGAGGCAAAGGGTTTTCTCCTACTTGCTTTATTTTCTACAAGAGCCATTTGAATGGTTCGATATACAGGTCGCGCGGTCAGCCACTGTCCCAAATCAGACTAAATGTCGAAATTTTGGGACCCACTTTGGACATTTCTGATTGATCATGGACTGAAATGGTCTCAGTTATATATTTGGTAGTTAGTGCTTGATATTGGAAATAACATGCAAATTGTGTGTGTAGGAGTGTATAACTATCCGTGAAGTGATCATGCCATGTGCTATAAATATTCCTATGACATGAAATAATCTAAGGTATAATGAGAATTGGACACTTCTGGCGCGAGAGACTTTTCTCGACCTTTAATGATTCAAAGCACAAGAGGTGATCCTAATCCAACAAAAATTTATCCTACTTCCTCCCACCGCCGAAATACACGCAAAGATGCTGGTCTGGGCTTCAACACGCGACGTTTTCTTCGCACAAACGACCAATGCTGAAGGCAAAAATTGGTGAATTAATCGGATTTTTAAGGTTCGTAAAACAGTGGGGTTTCGTGGGTGTTCACCGACCGAAACTAAAAACAAGAAAAAAATGTGAAATAGAACCCTTGAAGTGAACAGTGCCACCGGTTTAGGCTCTAAGGTAAACTACATGTCCTGGGTATTTTCTCTGGGATACATATAAATATTTCCTCAACCTGATCTCACTTAGCTTTTGAAACTAAACCCCATGATTTTCCTTGAAAATAGCATTTAAAATGGGAATAAATGTTCCTAACAAAGAAAAACACATCTCAAAAACCCTAATCCACGATAACTAGCAGAGACAATCCATCCGAGCCTCTAATGGATCTAGTGAAAGTATCTATTGAACCCAAAAGCTTGCCAAATACATTATTTAAAGAGCATGCTTAAGAGATTTTAACCTAAGTGAGAAGGTGAACACAACAACCATAAATACGTGCGTTAAAAACAGGGAACCGTGAGTTACCCCACATCTAGCCAACAAAATTTCGCCTCTTCAAGGAGGAAGAGGTTCAGTTTAACATCCTCCCGTTGTCATCCCCGCAGATGCCTGGCAACCGAGAAAATGGAAAAGAAAAGGAAAGAAAAAGGGAAAAGGAAGCTTGGAAACCAGCTTCTCCCGCTTACTCAGATATCCGAAGTCAGTCCTGCGATTTGCAAACCGAGACTTATATAGATGCCTAGCGGTAAGGGAAGCTACAAAAACCAAAATCGAAGGTTATTACAGGTAAATGAAAACCAAAAGCAAAAAGCAAAATGTGGTGTGAAGCGTGAAAAGCGTGAACTAGTAGCAGGAGGAACAAGGCCGAGTCGAACAAGGTTTCTGCAGGCTTCGCAGCTGGTGTTTTCAACATTTCATTTTCTTTCCTTCCTCTCGATCTTTGATCTCGCAATGTTGAGTTTGACTTGAATTCTTCAGGTTTAATCGACTCAACAATTTTGGTGATAATTAGCTCGCAAACTGCAAAATTTGCCATAAAACGCGATCATTAAAATAGTAGGGACCTTAATGTGCAAATCAAGTTAATTAAGATAGATTAGTACACAAAAGCACTCAAACCTATAATAAATGGGTTCAAAATAGCACTTTTCGGCACTAATCACACCCCCAACCCACACATTGCTGTCCCTTAAGAATGTAAGAAAGAAAGAAAGAGCATACAAACGACAACAAATAATGTTACAAAAAGGTTGTATGATTTAACCCAAGTAAGAATAATCAATGTCGTGTCCAATAACCTTGGTCATGAGAGAACGAATGCCATACAAAAATTGAGTATCAAAATATTCCATCCAGTGAATCCAACCAGAAACTTCCACCAAAATCTGAAGTGTTTATTTTATCGCCTCTCAACAATAAACCCGCTAAACACTCTCCCCCCCAACCTGGTCAATACCACTGTACTCATGCTACCAACCTAAATAGATAAGGACCCACCTCTTATTCCACAATTCTTTTGTGTCGTAGGCAATGTCGAGGAATCGACCACCAAAGTCCATGTAACGGATCTACCGATGACTTCCAACCAATTAAGGCTAGGCAATCAAGTCAAGATCTTTCTGACTATCAACTTCGTGTTTCACCCCACTTCTCGAATGATTTCGGCGACCTGCATGACTCACAAACTCACGGTACTCACCCATCCACCCATGCAAGAGCACTAAGTCGTGGGTCCCAACCAAAGAAGGCTTGAACTGCTTTAAAGGCTTTCTTATATACCCTCTCACCGCGGTTTCAAGTCATACAAAGTGTTGCAATTTTTATTCTTTTTCTTTCTTTTCTTTTCTTTTCTTTTTCTCGTTTTCTTCTCGCTTTCTTTTTTTCCAATAGGGGTCCATAACCTATTAAAGGTGGTCAGTCGAAACTAGGTAGGTTATGCAAAGTAAAGAGGTTGTGCGTCAGCCATTATTGAAACCCATCGTGCTCGTGCGGTGGGTGTGGTTAGCCAAAGGTGGAAGAAAAAGGTTGAAAGCATCAAGAATTTAACTAATCATCCACTCAATTACGCAGGGAACCAATCTAACATCAATATAATTCGAAAGTTTCACTAAACCACAGACAAAACACACAAAATTGGCTGCAAACGGAATCAAACTTGAGGAAAAGTGTCAGTAGTATAACAATTTATGAGAAAGGGGACCCAAGAAGTTACCGAACATCACAAAACTAAGCTTGCTCAAATGATACAAAGAATAAACATAAAAAGCTAATTTCCTTTGCTAACTCTCCCCCCCAACCCAAACATCTCGGTGTCCGAAATGAGGCTCGGATTGGAAAATTAGAGAAGGAAGTGTTACCTCCTTGATGAGATGTGATCATTGCTGGATAGGTGACTTCGCAAGCTTTCCATCGACACGTTATTCACTCTGTTTGGGCTTCAAATGAACAAGTTAGGGGAAGAAAAGAGAGAAAAAAAGGTGACCAGTTGGACCATTTTTAAAATTACACCTTCCATAAAGTGTCAAAATGTTCTTTCTGATCATATTTGACTTAGACTCTCTAAGCTTTCCAACGGTACCAAGAACGCCTAAAAAGGAGTTCGATGAAAAGCATGAATAAACAAATTGGGAGGTCAAACTGTGGGGAAGATAGCGAAAAATTTCATGCTAACTGTTAAATTTTCAATAGGCTAGCGAAATTCTCGCTAGCTAGCGAAAAATTACATTTCGCTATGTTTAAAATTTCACATGCCTAATAATGAAAAATTTTGATTTTTGAATTTTTTTTTCAAATAAAATAATTAATAATTAAAAATAAAATAAAAATAATAAAATAATAAAATAAAATAAAACTTTTTTTTATATATTAAAAAAACGTTTTTTTTGTTTTTTTCAAATTAGCATATATATATATAAAATGATTTTTTTTTCAACTGTAAAGAAAATGAACGTTTTTTTTATTTTTATTTTTGCCTTTATTTTAATATATAAAATAACAAAATAAAAAACAAAAAACAAAAATAAAATAAAATAAAAAAACAAATGGCATCAGAAAGGTGATGAACTCGTAGTGGATCAATATTGATTTCTGGGACTTCTAGCTTCTAACCCACCGTTCCTAGCCAAATTCTTCACTCTGCCTCACAGATTTTCGCCAGTTAGCAATTTCAATAGCTACGGTACCCATATATAGCAATTTTCGTGATTTCATAGAATTGCAAATTTCGCCATCATTGCGAAAATTTTCGTCACGCTTGTCGATTTTCTGAATCCAAAGCCCAAAATTTGCACACAAAAACTCCAAAATTACAAGAAAAATTAAGAAAATCAAAGAGTAAAAATTAATCTAAAAAACATAAATTAACTAAATATTAGAGATAATCTAAAAAGAAAAATTAAAGAAATCAAAATAAAATACGATAAAATAAAACAAAACAAAACAAATTAAAACAAAAAGTGGGGGGGAGCTTAGAAATGCCGAGGTTCAGGTTCTCCAAACCCCGAACCCGCACCCGAACTAACCACTATGCCATGCCGTATAGCAGTCACAGGTTTTTGATGTAGTGGCAAACTTATGTACGAGGCCACTAATCTCTTTGAAGCCGTACGGTACGCAGCGATGGTCGGACTTACCTTCGAGTGTGTGTTTCGTATGTGTAGGTTTTGTCATAGGAAAGTTGGCAATATGTACACTGCTAAAGGTTATAGGTGACTCGGGCAAAGGGTACTTTGTATCCAACTTCACGTGGGGATTGGCTCAAGGATAGGTTCCCGAGGCCTTTCCCTCGCTTCATGTCCACTCGCTTCTTCTTCTCAATAACGGGAAGGTTGCTTCTCTCTTTCCCATGTGCATAGCAGCACCAACCGAGGATTCAAAATTTTCCCACTAGGCTTTGCGGATGGGCCGAGCACGACTCTACCATGTGCCACTTTGACACTCCTCCTCCTGGTGACATTGTCACGATCAATTGTGTCTTCAATGGACCCGCAGGTCAGTCCCATTCATGCTCAAAATCATCGCTCAACCCATCTAATCTTCGGGTCCGGAATTCTCCCCAAGATGGATTTTTTCAATTAATTGGGCATTGAATTCCTTGTTCATACTCACAAAGATCACCCACCATTTTGGTAAGGTTCAGGAATTGCTCGTCTCAATCGGGAGATTGGTCGGGTGGGTGGTCGAGGTCGAGACCAAGAGGCTATTATGATGCTAAGGAGGTGCAAAGTCAGTAACACTGCAGAGGGCGTACCCATCCATTGGTCTCTTATAGTCCCTCATGGATCTATGTGGGTTTCGATTTCTCTCCTGTGGTTAAGCCGATCCCGGTTTCTATAGTCCCTTCATTGACATGTAATCTCAGAGTTCCTCCATGTGGCACCGACCGTATTGTTCTCCCTCTAAGTGTTCACAATTTGGGTCAATTCAGCCAATCCAAGTCTTCGAGGGAGATTGACTTTAAGTAAATACCTCTAGGTTTCTAATCCACTGGAGCAATGGATTCCCCAGAGCTAAAAACAGTATAACACAAAAACAACACAAAACAATCCCGCCAAGACTGCTTATATTTTTATTTTATTTTTATGAAATGAAAAGTAAATGACGTTGAAATATGTTAATTCACCAAGACTTGTGATGATCACAGTGTTCTGACAAACTCTCACTCTATAATTACACCATCCCCGCATCCATGCCATTTGACGTGCCACAAAGAGGTGATCCTAATCAACAAAATTTTATATCCTATATTTCCTCCCCATCGTCGTAGTCAAGCTACTCGCATAGTGGTCTAGGTCCAATTACGTGGATGGGTTTTCTTCAGACAAATGACTAAATGTTGAAGGCAAAATCGTGAATTAAATTGATTTTTAAGGCCTGTAAAAACAAGAGGGTTTCGGGTGTTCATCGACCAAACTAAAACAAGAAAAAAATGTAAAATAGAACCCTTTGAAGTAAGTTAGGCCACTGCTTGGGCTTCACAACTACATGTCCCCTGGTATTTCCTCCTCGCTGGGGAGCATGACATATAGTCATTTCCGAACCTGATCTTCATTTAGCTTTGAAAACTAAAACCCTATGATTTTCCCTTTGAAAAATAGCATTAAATGGGAATAAATGTTCCTAACAAAGGAAAACACATCTCAAAACCCTAATCCACGATACCAGCAGGACAATTAACCCAGCCTCAATGGATCTAGTGAAAGTATCCATTGAACCCAAAAAGCTTGCCAACACACATTAAAGAGAGTATGCTTAAGAGATTTTAACCTAAGTGAGAAGCAGAACACAAACAACCATAAATACGTATGCTAAAAATAAAACTCGGTGAGTTGCCTCCACACTTCTAGCTACCAAACGCCCTCTTCAAGGAGGGAAGAGGTTCGAACATCCTCTCGAAGTTGTCATCCTCGAGGAGCGTTCGCACCCGAGAAAACGGAAAAGAAAAGGGAAAGAAAAAAGGAAAAGGAAGTCATGGAAACGCCCCGCTTTACCGTAGATATCCGGGTCAAGTCCGTTGATTTGTAAAATCGAGACTTATATAGATGCCAGCGTAAGGAAGTTACAAAACCAAAATCGGAAGGTTATTACTGTGTGGGTAAAATGGAAAAAACCAAAAGCAAAAAGAAACAGGTGTAAGCGTGAAAAGGTGAACTGCAGCGTGAGGAACAAAGGTCGAGTCGAACGTTGCTCGCAGGAGAAGCTTCTCGTAGTGGTGTTTTTCTTAACATTTTCGCTTCTTCCTTTCCCGATCTGATCCCAATGTCGAAGCCTGACTGAATTCTTCGTGCTTGGATCGACTCAACAATTTTGGCATAATTAGCTCAAAAACTCAAAATTTGCCACAAAATGCGATCATTAAAATAGTAGGGACCTTAATGTGCAAACGTGTTAATTAACATGATTAGTACACAAAAAACACTCAAAACCTATAATAAATAGGGTTCAAAATAGCACTTTTTGGGCACTAATCACTTAACCTAGACCAAAATGGTTTGGGAATGAAAGGAAGAGAGAGAAAAGAGCAAACCGAGAAAGAGAGAGAAAAGGAAAATGAGAGAGAAAAGAGAGGGATTTTAGAGACAGAAGCTCTACATTCTCTCTAGATTTCCCGGTGATCGGTCCATGCACCTGTGCGAGGTAAGAAGCAAAGCTCGGTCTACGCCGCGACTACGCCTGAGCGGGTACTGCCATGGAGTTTTGATAACTCCGAGAGGTAGGGTTTTCTTCTACTTGCTTTATTCTTTGGCTAAGAGCCATTTGAATGGTTTGGATGGTTTGAGGCCGTGAGTGGCCATTTGGCTGGTCCCAAAACTCGACTAAACGCCAAATTTCTCGTGACCACTTTGGACACCCCCGACCTGGACATGAACAAATGGTCCTTGTGTGCTATATATTTGTGTGTTAGTGCTTGATATTGAATAACATGCAAATTGTGTGTAGGAGGTATAACCATCCGTGAAGTGATTATGTTGCATGTAGTTATAAATATTCATGTGACATGAGATAAATGCATTGGCATCATGCATTTGCATGCACAAGAACATCGCATGAAATTGGGTGTGAGTGCATGGTTTGGGTCGATCTATGTTAGTGTCGATGGTAAATCGGCACCGTGTTTGGTGTCGTATAAATTGTCGTGGGACATGGTGTGCAAGATCGACATTGATTGGTGTCGATGGTGGGTTCATGGTATGACATCATTCAACCGAGCGCATGATTTTAAAGAAATCGGAAAATGTCTAATGTTAAAATAAAAGTTTTATTGGGAATTGTCTAATGCTCGGAGGTTGTCTAGTGCTCGGAGGATGTCCAAAGGTTTCTGAGGTCGTCCAAGTCTCGCAGGTTGTCCACCGCTTCTGAGGGTGTCCAGATTCGAGATTTCTCGCTCTGAGTATGTCCCAAGTGTTTCGAGTGTCCAAAGGGGATTGTAAATGTAAACAAATATTTTGTTTTGAAAATAAGTTTCATACATGGCAAGTTGCTCATTAGTGCTCAAAAAGTGCTATTTTGAATCCTGTTTATTGTAGGTTTTGAGCACTTTTTGTGTACTAATCAGCGTAATTAACCCGATTTACACATTAAGGTCCCTGCTATTCTACTGATCGCATTTTGTGGCTAATTTGTAGTTTTTGCAAGCTATTTATGCCAAAACCAGAGTCGATCCAGCTAACAAAGAATTCGAAATAAATCTCGCATTGCGCATCGTAGACCGTATGAAAGAGGAGCGTAAAATACAAAGAAAATAGCACACAAAATTTCCTGCGATGGTCATAAATTTGCTTCCTCGCACGCATCGCTCACCTCATGCTACTATTCACCTTCCGTACTAACGTTCCTTCTGCTACCCATTTGGACTTGTTGGATCAAGCGTTTCCCTTTTGGTTTTCCCATTTTATCCTCAGAAAAGCTTTTTGATTTGGTTTTTGTACTCATTGCCAGGCAAAGTATATAAGCTCCCTCAGATCAGTAATTAAAGAGAACTGTCAAGACAAATTATGAAGCTTTCACTATCCCGCTCTTTTCCGGGCTTTCCCACTTTTCTCATTTTCTTCTTATTGGCAACCAAACACCCTCCAAGGATGAGACAACTCTGAGGATGGTTGGCTAAAACCCTTTCGTCTCAAGAGAGGGCTACTAAAGCTTTGAAGTGAGGTAAAATTTTGGTTCTCTCTTTATTTTTAACGCAGCGCTATTAGCATTTATGTTTCTATCTTTCAATCTAGGTTTAAACTTTCAGATGCCTCGATTGACCAAGATTTGGCACTAGGGGTTCAAGTGGATGCTTATTGCTGCATCCACCGAGATCTTATATCGTCTTCTATGAGTCACGTAGGGTAGATCGGGGTGGGACATGTTTTACTCTGGGTCCTACAAAGCATTTATGCTCAATAAATGCTTTGTTTCAAAAGGAAAAATGTTAGGGTTCATATTTTTAAAGCCAAATGAAGATCTGGTTCGGGAAATGACTATAGGTCATCCTCCTCAATGCGAGGAAAAGGACCTGAGAACCTTTCATTTACCTTAGGACCTCAAACCCAGTAGCCTAATGATTCAAGGAGTTCTTTTTCTTATTTTTCTTCATTTTATTTTCAGCCTATAAACCATCATACACCACTGTTTTTACAAAATCCCATAATCCAAATTGAAATTCACCATTTTTTAACCTCAGTGTAAATCATTTGTGCGAAGAAAACCCATCCATGTGTTCGACCCTAGAGCCACTATATTGCAGTAGCTTTGCTACTATAGGAGGAATTGAAGTTATAAATTTTATGACGATCACCCTACTCAGGCACAAATCGGCTATGCGGTGTGAGGGAGTTTCATGAGGACTCTGTACATTGTTTCGGGCATGTAGACATTTGAGTAGGATCATGCATTTGCTTGAATGTGTTTGGTTGCCATCACATATGCACTTAGGTGGGGAGTAACCCATGTAGGGGAATTCAACTACTGGGCATTGCTCAATTGGCCGAGGGAAAAATTATTTCGTGCATCGAAGACGCACTCTGGGACTGATTTATCCGAGGCCTTGTAGAGGCAAAGAAATGGCCTAATATGTCTTATTATATAGTTTTGTAAAATTATGGCAAAAGACCCGCTTTTGGATAATTTGTAATCAAACAAATTGGGTAATTAAATTCTTTTTGCATAAAATGTACATTTTGCGAATACGGATGGCTGCTCGATATTTTGCACTTTACCACGTATTGGTCTCAAGGATATGAGACACATAGGTTTTCCGTTGTGTCAGACGGTTGTCAATCTGGGATCCCGGATTCGGGCGCCACACCCACGCGGTAGTATCCTCTAAGCCCGAAACTCCTGGCCTACACTAGTGAATCGGGTATGGGAGCATATGGTCAAAGATCAAATGTGCCTCCCAGTTACATAGATGACTCGAATCACACCAACTTCATTTAGTATATACAAACACTCAACTAATCAAAATGGTGCGCACTCTATGGTCCCTAGCCAAGCTCTGCATAAGAGGTCAACAAACTCAAATGCACCACAAATGTCAAAGTCCAAACACCATGTACGCATATGAATACAAATACCAACGCCCAAGCATGTATCTGAGATCCTTAGCCATGCACTGCAGGAATAGGTAGGGCAAATAATACATCATACATCATGCATTTAAAACCAAATGTCGGATCCCATACCAAAAGAAGGGAAGCAGGCTGAAATGAGGTAAGTGTTTTGGTCATACACATACCTTTAAAATCCCACAAACCAAACCATACTTACCAATCCCACGTTGCCCACTATCCCATTTTGTTCAAACAAAAATTGAACTCAGACCCTAAAGACGGCCTATAGGTTCCTTGGAGCAAATGGGAGCACGCCATAATAGATTCGGGCTTGGAAACATGCTAAAATAGGGGGCTGCCCATGAGCTGTCCTGCACAATAGGTTGAACTGGTTCTTAACAAGTCTAAACGATTGAGAAAAATTATGAAACATTTTCAGAAAATTCCTCATACATTAAGGAATCTAACAAAAATACATGATTCGAGTCCTGATGGAGGAGAACCAACTCGAACAGTGGCAGCATTCTAAAACAGTATCGTGAACTGCCACCCCATTTTATTAAAATGAAGAGCAATGGGATTCATCAATGAGGCAATGCAATGGCCAGATCCCTCAGAACAAAACTGAAATTCAGCTACCTAAACCTTGAACTTAGCTTCAAATTCAACTACATAAAGCCCCACATACACCAACGCTCCTAAAGTCATGCCATCTACAAAAAGTTCCAACACAAATTTCTGGGAATGAACCCAAGTAACCATTCGCAGATGCACTACTGAAGGCTCAAACAAATCCCAAGGAGACAAGAGACAACCTCTCTCTCTCGTCTGCGTCTCAATCACACACCTACATTAAGCCATTCCAGAAACCCGCTCATCCAACTCAATACACAATCCAAGCTGTTGTTTCGGAAAACTAAACCTAATGAATTGGTTCGTCCGGTTTCCCAACTGGTTCAGCCGATTGAGAGAAGTTCTCAAAATTTGTCAGGACCTTCCTCATAGAGTTAGGAATCCAAAAAAACAAACGAAGTGCAATTTAGATTCCGAATAAGTGAGAATCAACACAAACAAAGCAAAGTACCAAACTGCTATTTCGAAAAACTGAACCTCATGAACCGACTGGTCTGGTTTCCCAACCAGTTCAGTTGGTTGAGGAAAAACCTCAAATTTGGTCAAAAAAATTCCTTAAAGAATAAGGAAACTAAAAAAACAAATGGTGCATGATTCTCAACTCGGATGAGTGAGAACCAACTGAAACAAACCATTGTGTTTTCTAAAACCTGGTCGCCAAGAAAATCAAGTGGGAACCGGGGCCTCCCACTTTATGATCGTGAAAACAGGTTCAAATGGTTGAGGAAAATCCTAAAATTTGGTCAGAATATTCCTTAAAGAATAAGGAAACTAACAAAACAAACGGTGCATGGTTCTCAGCTCGGATGAGTGAGAACCAACGGAAACAAACCGTTGTGTTTTCTAAAACTGGGCCGCCAGCGTAAAATTGTCGAATCCCGCTCCCCACGCATGAACGAAACCCGATGAGTCAAAAACCTGCTAGCGAGATTTTTAACATTTTTCTAAGTTTATAATGAGAATAATGATGAATTGTCTGTAGAAAATCGGAGCATATGACCAAAATTCCACTATAGAAACATAGTTATAAAATCGATTTTTAGCAAAAATCATAAGAAATCAAATCAGGTGAATCTGCCAGGAAGTCAAACCGGAACTTAAGTCAGAACGGAAGTGCAATTTCAGCAATTCCCAAGTCACGACTTCAACAAATTTGGCTAAGAAGAAATCAAGAGTGAATAAGTGAAGTCGTGACTCAAGAAGGAATTTACAGACAAAATATGACTTCGTCAAGATTAAAGGAAGCAATAAATGTAGAGGTTCATGTCGCGACATCAATAAGGAGCGTTGCGACACCAAACGGAGATAAAATGAAGCCGTGGATACCACCATGAGGTCACGCCGGCTAAGGAGCTGACTATGTGCCACAAGAGCGCTCTCTCTGCCGAAGGAAGTCGCAACTAATTTGAAAGAAAGGACTGGCGTCACACTGACAAAGAATGAAGAATAACACCAAGGTCGCAATGTAAACTCCGTAAATCACCATCAGAACTAATGAAGAATAGATAAGATGTCGCGACACCACTGAGGTCGCGATGGTAATTGAAAGCTTAGCAAGAGATACAGGTCGCGGATAATCGATTAAGTCGCAACAAAAGATTTTCAAAGAGGTCGAACATAAGAGGTCACTACGCTTAGAAATGTATAAAGACATCCAACACTGACCAAGATGTCGTGACGCTTCGCGGTCGCAGAAGATCGCTTGAAGTAGCAGTGAAGTCGCCACGCCCTTTAGTGGTCGCTACATCGCTAATGAGTTAAAGTCACGACGCCCTTCAGCTGGTCGCGACATCACCGCAAAGAATGGAGGTCGCTGACATCATTTAGCCGCCGCGATATCGCACCGCGACGCCAAGACAAGTCACGCATAATAGAAAATCACATCAAAAGAGCTCATAAGCATAACATTGAAGTCGCGACAAGCGATCAAGTAGCGAATTTCAAAAGAGCTCAATGCGTAAGGAGAAGTCGCCGACGTCCAAATTGCCGCGACATCAGTCACATGGAATGAAGGTCACGACATCGGCCAAATTACGCGACATCGATTCAAGGGGTGTTAAAGGCAAGTCGCCACTCGATAAAGCTTTGCTACGTATTAAACAGAAAACGGCGTCGCGACGCATATTGAAGTCACGACCTCAAAGAGATCACAATGTGGGTAACACAGTCGCGACGCGAAAGAGAAGTCGCGACATCGAATAGCTCATAAAACGTAACAAAGGAAGTCGCGACAGAAGAGAGTCACGACATCAAGTCAAGGTCATGACAAACAAATGGAGTCGCGATACGAACAAATAAACGGGCCATGACAACCACAAATAGGGTGCATCGTTGGGCCCAACTTCCAAACCCTATAACACAAGAATCATATCAAAGAAAGCAGCTTCGCGGCTCGTGAAGAGCCCGGTAGCCATGTCAGGTAGCTTACTTTCTTTTTCTGTTTTGCTGGTTATTTTTGTAGATTGCACAGCAGATTATGATTTTTCTTCTGCACCTTCTTGATCCCGATGTTAATGTTGGAAGGCCGTTTGAACGCACCGGTTTCACTGATCGTCAACGCTTGGTCCAAACACCTTGAATCCAACCCGTCATCTACAGTTCTTCATCATGGAGCCACCGTTAAGAACAAGTAATTTTGAGAACCCCAAATTTTCCCGCCCACTTACCCCGTTGTTATAATCATCCATGTAAATTATTATTCACCAACTCAATCTCTGAATCCGCTTTACGTTTGTTTTATTACAATCCTTGATCCAGCCATTAGTGTCCACACCAACAGATTCTGTTAATGTCATTTTGAGCCCTCCGAAAGGATTACCGTAGAAGTACCTAGAGCATTGAACAATATCTAAAGGGTATGAACCCAATATCGGGGATCGAATGCTTTGCAATTTTAATCTATAAATCTTCTCTCACTTAAACCAGAATGGTTGTTTCATCATCACCTAAATGAGCGAGTCACTTGATCAAACAAAGTAGTTCAACCTGGGTTAGCAAGGATCAATCGGCGCAATGAACTGCTCCAATTTTGAGGATGAGAAACCAAGATAGTGCAAACTCCATGCTTAGCCTATGTCTTAGAGCCAAGGTTTACCCATGTTCTGGGTATGAAGTATTGAAAAAGAAAAATACCCAGAACAAGGCAACTCAGATTAAAAGTAGCTATCTAATTCTTTGCATTCGAAAGAAACAGGGAAGATTAGATGATGAAATATGTCATTAAGGAGAGATCCACATGGTACACCTCTTCCTTGGACGGATTCTAAATCAAGTTCATGGCGTCACAGTTTGCTTCAGGAATTGATGTTTCACACATTTGTATTTTCAATGCTCCTTTAAAATTAATCGATTGGTCTATTTCTTTTAATTTTTTTATTTTAGTTTAAGCATTATTTCATTTTTTCTAGTTTACATATCTTTATTCTTCACATTTTCTGGCTAGTTGCTAGGAATATATCAATCAAGAAATCATACCAAATAGTATGTAGCTCGAGAAGTCGTAGTTGATTTGAGAATTCCTAAGATCTCCGTGGGATCGGGAGTATCCGACTTAAATCACTTATTACTGCCTCATCTCAGACACTTGCGTAATCATGGATCAAAAAACCAAAGAATTACCTAGTCTTAAGGAAACTATTTCTGACCTTTATACTCAAAGAAATATAACAAACAAGTTTCACGGCATTATCGCTGATTACAATAGTCTGGTAATAGTGTCATAACTCAGATATGTCTTTTCGTCCAAATTCAACAAGTTTTTGCGCCGCCGGGATCGAAAGAATTAATTAGATCAATATTCTGATGGAAAAAGAAGGGAACATTAATTAGATAATTTAAGAAAAGAACAAAAATTAGCTGCCAAAGGACTTACATTAGTCACTAATTTTTAACAAGCTATGTTGAAAATATTTGTTAGGTTTGACTAATCCTATTAATATATATGCTTTATTTTCGTGGGAGAACCATTAATGCATAGGAAACATGGATCCGATTCGGTCCCATCTACATTAATGGAGAGAACGCCAGAGCTAAGAAAGACAAAAGAGAAGAAAACGCAACTATGGCGTAAGAGAGACATGACCAAACGGGGAGAAATAGATAATAAATACCAGAAGACCCCTGGCCACTGGCAACACAATGGAGGATTGAGGTTTATTATTCAAGAAGAGTATTCGTAATCTGACAAATTTCACGTTGGATGCAAACAATTTTGAACTAAAGTCGTTTCAATTATAAATGGTTCACATAATATCAGCACTGGGCCATCCCAAATTAAGACCCAAACAGCACCTAAGACTTAATACAACACATGTGGTTTAATCTGTGAGACCGTAGGTGATAAAACTACATCTCTTCCCATTTCAGAGATTACAGCATCCACACGGCATGAATCATTACCATGACTCAAGATACTTGGGAAGAGTTGGTAGAAGCTTACTAGTATCTTTTCCCATCTCTCACTTCTTAGAGACGAAGAGAGATAATTGTATTCCAACAAGGGGAAGATGAGAGTTCAGATGTTGCTCGGGAAAGATTCAAAAGATTGAAGAGGTGCCTAATGCAGCTGGAATAGATCAAGACCTCAGATGGATATAGTGTATCACGCTCCGAATGATACATCCAAGGGTATTATCATGCTTCATGTCGTGGGAGCATTCGCTTAAAAGTGCTGTAAGAGGCAAGAGATCCGATAGAGGACTCCGCAAAATGCAATATGAAAAAGCTCCATCTGAGTTTATGTAGTGAAGAGAGGAAAAAGGGTCGGAGCGAAGAAGATGACAGCCTATGGAGGCTAAGTCGATGCTATAATGCATAGGATGGACAAACAAGAGAGGAAGATGCACACTCGCTCATGAAATAAAGGAGAAAGAGAATTGATGAGAAGAAGTGGCCGATGTGCCAATGTAAGGTGAGATTCTTATGAAGCGAGGGAGGTTATGACGTGAACGGCAAAGGAGTTATCATTTAAAGTCGAATCCTAACCCGCCCATACACTACAATCCAAAGACTAAGGAACCAAGGAAAATTTCATATGGTGGAGGGGCACTGGCATGGCTCAAGTGTGGACAACATCCTCACAAGTGATATCAAGAGGGGCCACTAAGGTTCCAAAGAAGAGCAGCAGCAGCAAGGAGGTGAGGCGCAAATGAATACCAGGGTCAGAGGAGAACCCAACCATCAGATCAAATGCCGCAAATTACGGGGATAAAACAAAGAGGCTATTGGCAATTCCATGATCAGGAAACTATCCGACTTGGAAACTTTCGTTCTGATACCCGATGTCGTGAAGAATGCTAAAGGTTTCACCGAAAAATCTGTAGAGACACAAGTAGGCATCAATCTAATATGCCAACCGTAACAAAGGAACATTCCCAGCTGACACCTAAGAACCCCAAAGACCGCATGGCACCACCGAGAAGTGGGAAGCTGACTTTATGAAGAATGTAAAGACAAGATAGAAACGAAGAGATCGAGGCGTAGAAAGAAGATCAAGAAGCAGTTATAAGAACAACTCTGACGAATGTGATGGCGAAGAATGACCCAAAAAAAGAAGGAGTACTACTAGTGCTCTCATAAAGGTTATCTACGTATATTCTTTAAGTAAAAAGAGAAGAACATTTTCTAAATTCTCGGATATTTTCAAGAAAATAGAAATAAATATCCCATTTGCAGAGGTGACTGTACCAATGCCTCTTTATAAAATTTCAAGGAGGTGCTTGAGCAAGAAAAGAAAGATACCGAGGGAGGTATAAGAATCGATCGTTTACGCAAAGGTCATTATTCAAATGTAAGCTCCCAAAGAAAGATGAAAGATTCTATAGCTTCACTATTCCCCGTTTCTATAGGGAAATGAGCTCAAGAAAGCTTTATGACTCGAGCAAGTATACCATGCCCTTATCAGCCAGGTGAGACTTAGTTCGGGGGAATCCAACTTCTGTCAAAGAATTATTACTTTACGTATGCTATTGGCTGCATCAATGGCACAAATCCAGAGGGCATTATGGAAGATGTAATTGCTGCTGGGGAAATTAATTTTCCTAAAGATTTGTTATCATGCGCGATGAGTGTTATCTCAAGTTCCTCTTCCGTTGGCTGGGAAAGATCTTCAAAGAATGTGAGCCGCTCGATTGACGCACGTGAAGGTGAACTATTGCCACTCGTGGTCGGGAATGAAGCAAGGCATTTTAATATTAATAGAAGTCCGAACATCCTAATGTAGAGGAAGATACGATGGTCAGTAAGAAGCAATAGAAGCCTCTCAATGATGAAGTGAATTTCGATTTTCTGTATCATTCAAAACTCTATCAATGAAATTAGATGAATTTTCAAAGAGATTTCGAGTTTGATCGTGAAGTTCCGCTTCAAATTGCTTAATAGTAATGAAATGGGCCTCAAGTATAAAATGAAACGTCAAGATGAAGTGAGTTAACTTAAAACACCATGGGCGTGAAACCAGCATAAGGGCTAACATTGAAGGAGTTGCCCAAGAATTAAATATGAGTTTCAGAGCCACAAGAGAAAACCAAGTATCATATCGCCTTACATCGACCGAAGATGAAGAATGTGGTTGCCGGGTAATTTTGAGAAAATACAAGGAAGCGATTGTCAATAATTGAAGACTGAAAAGGTATCAAATTCTTCTATTTGTATGCACAAAATATTGCCGAAGATAATGCAAAAACTCATTGAGCATCAAAGGAGGTTGAACCAAATACAAAGAAGTCATTCGAAAGAAGTTCAAATTGGTTAAATGCGTTTTATATATATATCGTGATAATTGGTAAGCCTAAAGACATGGTTCCAAGAAAGGTGGATTCACTGTGAATCGTAAAATGAAAAGAATGAACTTATTCCTACAAGAATCGTGATTGTGACGAGGGTTCTTTCAGACAATCCATGCAGGGTAAATTAATACTACAAACCGTAAAGGATCATTTCCTACCTTTCATCGATCAAATGTCGGATAGGTCAAGGTGACACCTCATTTTTGTTTTCTTGGCTTTGACACCTGATATAATCAATACTATCAGACTTGAAGATCAGGAGAAACCATACTTTTTACATGCCCATTCGTACTTTCGTTTAGAAGAATGCCATTCGACTGTGTAATGCTCCCGTACCTTCCCAAAGATGCATGATGTCTATATTTTCTCGACCAGCGTGAAGAAGCATGGAGGATCTTCGCGGATGATTTTACGTTGTATGGATTCAGCTGAACAATGCCCGCATAACCCGGGGACAGATTTCAAAGGTGCAAAGACAAAATCTAAATAAATTGGGAAAATGCCATTTTATGGTTACGTGTATGGATTGTCTCTGGCACATGGTTTCTAAATAGGCTTTGGCAGACAAAGGGAAGGTTTCAATTATAAGAGACTTAATGCCACCCACTACAGTCAAGGGAATCAGAGATTTAAGAGACTTAAAGCAAAGGTTTCTTATGACATGTTGGATTTTATAGAAGATTTATCAGAGATTTCTCAAAAATTGCCAAACCACTATGCATTGTCGAGAAAGATAGTGCTTTATTTTTGATGAATCTCCGCTATAAAGCATTTGAAGAACCAAATCCAGATTAGTAGCCCCCATCATGGCAAACCGTATTTGAACAAAGAATTTGAGATCACAGATGCTGATTTTAAATGGAGTTTATCGGGACGTAAAGATGAAAAAGTGTTCATGTCATCTACTATGCTGGCAAAACCTTTAATGAAGCACAAGAAAATTACTCTCTACTAATGAAGCGAGATGTCAGGGTACAGTGTTTGTAGCGTGAAAATTCAGGCCATATATTTTGGGGTCCCATGTTATGTCACACCGATCATCGCATCAATTAAATATTTAATGGCAAAGAGAAGCAAAGCCAAGGTCGAATGCGGGTATTATTGTCATAGAATTTGATTTAGAAATTAAAGACAAGAAGGGCAAAGGACAATGTGATAGCCGATCACTATTAAGAGGTAGGAAACCCACTCTGGATAAGAAAAAGGAAGCGAATAGCAAAAAATTTTCAGATGAGTAGCTTATTTTAAACACACACAAATCACCCTGTACGATATTGTGAATTTCTTTAGCTTGCGGAATTATGCTACTGTAAGTCACTACTGTAGCGAGAAAAAGGTTAAGGACTGGAGCAAAGGTGTACTACATCCGGGATGATCCATATTTGTTTAAAAGAGGAGTCAGATGATTATAAGGAGGTGTGTACCGTAAAGTGAGCAAACAAGATTTTACAAGAATGTCATGCATCACCTTGCTGGCGACACTATAGAGATAAAACAAACTAAAAATTCTCCGGGCCAGATTTTACCGCCTACAATTTTAAGGACTGTTTCGAATGGGTAAAGTCAGGTGACTTAAATGCCAAAGCATAAATGGGAAATATCAACAAAGGCATGAGATGCCTCTACAAGGCATCCTCGGTAGCAATTGTTTGATGTATGGGGAATTGATTTTACGCCTTTTCGCTCATTTGGAAATATATACATACTCCTAAATGTGGATTATGTATCAAATGTGGGTAGAAGCAGCAATTGTCCTAAGAATGATGCTAATACAGTTTGTGGGTTTTTACAAAGAAATATTCTAGTGCATTCGGGGACACTGTAACTATAATTGTGATGGAAGTCATTTTTCAAATAAGGTGTTTGACAACCATGAGCGCATATGGTATCAAATACACATGAGTCGTTTATCATCCTCAAACAATGAGCAAGCCGAAATTTCCAACAGAGAAATAAAGAAAATTCGAAAGACTGTGAGTTCTAGCAGAAAGATTATTCAAGCTTGATGATGCATTAAGGGGTACAGAACTCGTTTTAAAACTCCCATTGAATAAGTCCCCATACATATGTCACCTCGGGAAAACTACAGTCACCTCCCTCTTTAATCGAATACAGTGCCGCTGTGGCCATCAAACAAATTCGGAACTTCGATTTCTGTAAATTGGTAAAGGAAGAGAGACTTCAACTCGAATGAATCGAAGAACCGAGAAACGGCTTCATGACAATGCTAGAATATATAAGGATAAGACAAAGAAACAGGCATGATCAAAGGATTCCCGAGGAAAGAGTTCGTAAGCGCGATCGTCTCACGTTAACTCAGATTAAGATTATTCCTCGTGAAGTCGAAATCAAAATGGAGTGGACCATATACGTGGTGTCATACTATCTTTGGAGCAAGAACACTCAAAGACTAATGTCGTAGCGAAATTCAAAGTTAATGGGCAAAGATCTAAAACACTATCTCGCCAGGAGAAAGAACAGAAGAACTCCACCGGTGAATTGAAAGAGAGAAAACTCAAAATGCCTAGTCCATTTAAAGACTAAAATGGAGCAAAACACTGGTGGCAAACCCATGTAGATTTTTTTTTTTTTTTTTTTTTAGTTTCTTTATTTAGACTTCTAAATTTTTTTATTACTTATTTTTGAAATTCTTTAGTTCTACCATGATTTATTAGAAATTGCCAGTTAGTACCAGATTAATTTTAAATCTGGCTTGGAATTGTTACACATGCATGAAGAATCAAAGGGGCTCAGAGAGAAGGAACAAACTCCAGATTATCGCAAGATCACGTGACAGAGAAACTCGAAAAAGGGAGTACTTTTCTCCCCTACATAGATTCTTGTGAAATCAATAGAATGCATTTTTTTGAATCATTGCAAATGATTAAACGGATGCCAAGAAGGTAAATTAATAAGGAATGAAAAGATGTCTGATCATCAAATTAGTGCATAAGATCAAGTCGCATCAGATTTTTTATGTCGCACGTAAATCGAGGTCGCTGGCTGTCGAGGTCGCAACTTAGCCGCATTGAAGGAAGAACAGGGCATTGTAGCGATCAACATTTATGTCGCGAGATGAATGCAGGTCGCGACATAAATCAGGTCAGACTGAACTTCGAGGTCGCAAATAAGAACCATTCCTTCAAAAGAGAAATTATGTCGACAACTCAACTATCAACGCCCGATGTAAAGAAATGACGATAACTGTTCCACGGCGCATTTATTGCCGCGAACAACAAGAATAAGTCGCGACATCGTAGACAAGTATGCTGGCCATGGGCTTTATCACTAATTTAATGACAACACACAATCGCAAAGATGAAATTAAAGTCGGCTGCACAAATAAATGAAGTAATAAAGAGCCCACAACACAATACCAATCAGAATCGCTGAAAACTCCACTACCATCTCCTTCCTTGAAGCAAATACAACCTTTCATCTCGTATATTCTCTGGGCCTCACCCTACAAACCCTAAACCCGAACTTTTCCTAAAACCTTCGATTTCTTTCTTTAATGGGTCAACCTTTCAACCTCATCTCCCAAACTGGAGCAAACTACGGAGGAGTATACCTTAGACTCGAAGGGGAAGTTCATCTGGAACTTGAAAGGAGAACAGCCATTCGAACAACTAGAAGTTCAAACTGGCTACAGCTAAATGTGTGAGGGTAGTTAAGTGGAAAGGAAAAGCAAATGAAGAAGAGGAAGACGAGTTCGTTCAAGACGCTTTCTCCGTCTGGAAAAAGCACTATGCTGGAAAGGGATTTGGTGAGAAAGAGGTTTCAGCCAACTCATCTCACCGCTCAAGAATTGACAGAGCAAAGAGGGTGGGGGAATTCCCGCAAACATCAAAGTCCGTTACGCAAATAGCTGTCCGAGAATTTTACTCCAATCTGGTTGGTAGGAAAGAGAACTCTGTTTATGTCAGAGGAGTCTGGGTGCCTTATGGAGCGAAGACTATTACCAGATACGGGATGGAAGGACAAAACATCAAAATTCAAGAAGTCGATGAACAACTCAACCGCGAAGCTTCGCGAAAATTAATGCATCTAGCAGGGAAGAAAGGAAAAGGAGAGCAAAAGCACCTCGGGAAAGCAGGGAGATTCGGCGCAGGAGGCAAAGGTGTGGTTCTATTTCTTATCCTCTATTCTTGTCCCTACCAAGCACGTCTGCACAGTAAGAGAGCAAGAAGCAATCCTTCTGCGCCATAATCAAGGGATGATCGATAGCCGAACAGCTTATCGGGAAATTCTATAATGATAATCATGAAGGTAATAACTGGGTTTGATCCTCACCCAAGAACCATCACAAGGTTATGTATTGGGGGACAAAGCGGCGGAACTCGGGAAGAAGAAGAGTGTCCTGCTGGGCTTCACCACCACCTCGACTCGAGTGCGTAACTAAAGAATCAATGGTAGTGCGGTCATAAGAGGAAACAAATTCAAAACACAACAGGAAAATGAAAATGCACTGTGAAGAAGACACCTTATGCGGGCAAGAGAAAGTGCAGAAGAAAATCTAGGAAGCACATCAAAAGGGAATACTTTTATGTTTCCAGAGGATAGAGAGCAAGTAAGATGTAGTTCTCATAGATTTCTCAACTCCACTCAAGTGGCTCTCCCCAATAAGGAATGTAGTTTCAGAGAACCCGTGAAAGCTCTAAGGAGCCCAGGCAATAATCAATAATGGAATGCTCGGGTCACCTGGGAGTATGAAGAAAGAGAAGAGAAAATGGAACCTCTAGCAAAAGTTCAGAGAAGAGGCTGCGAAAAAGAATCAAGAGAAGGATCAACATTGGGAAGAAGAGAGATGAACAGAAAGAAGAAGTACATGAAGTCGATGAAAAGAAGAGACAACAATGGGAAGAAGAGATGAGCAGAAGGGGAGGAGCAAGCTAAAAGATCCTGGAGTGCAAGAGGAAATTTAAAAGGAAATGGAAGAAAGAGAGATCAAGATCTAACAAGAAGCAAAGCTAAGTCATGAATCATTCTACAACAATCAGTATGATCGCGATTCTCAACTCCTTAAACTCATAAAGGACAGGGACGCAGATCAAGAAGCAAAGACTAAGGAGCAGATCAAGGGA
The DNA here is from genome assembly GCA_016808115.1 of Tetrastigma voinierianum. NCBI lineage: Eukaryota > Viridiplantae > Streptophyta > Magnoliopsida > Vitales > Vitaceae > Tetrastigma > Tetrastigma voinierianum. The sequence goes on along the minus strand of JAEQBH010003331.1, from coordinate 196,494 downwards.
TTCAAGTTCCTATACACTTCAATGTTCAAGGATTTTGAAAAGAAGATGAAGGACAGAGATCAAGAGCTTGATGATAAGGATGCCTATAGAAGAAAAGTCTGGCTTGAAAATTTGGATTTGATTAACAACAATCTTTCCAAATTTTTTTTAGGAAGTCATGATCAAATGGAACGCACAACGAACACACTGGGCACAAGACAAGATGATCTGAATAAAAGGATTGATCTCACAAATGAATTGATCCTTGAAGAGCAGATCGAAAGGGAGAATGTCAAGAAGAAGAAGAGAACTGAAATGAAATTTCCTAAATTCAATCCCAATTTGACATCTGATCCTGGATCCCCAAACATCTTTTTTGCTCCTTCCTCAAAAGAAAAAAAAAAAATGTGACTTTCCCATCGATTTATCCTTCTTTTCTCCTTTCTTATTGTTGTTCTCAACTGCTGTAATACATCATTAATAACAAGAAAATTATGGAAAAGGAAAATGTTTGTTTGCTTGCGCTAGCTTGTGTTTTTACTTTTGTCGACTTGTCGGGAAATGACATCGGGATTTAGTTCCAAGAATGAAAATGTCAAATGTCATAACTAACTAGTTGAAGTAGCTCTTGACTTATATAAACTCAACACAAACACTGCAAAATCAGGCATGAATAAATAAACCCGGAATTAGAAAGTATTTATCGTTCGCTTAGATTCATTTTAGTTGCAAAATTGGAAAATTGGTTATTGCCGATAGAACAAAATAATGTTTAAAATAATGTAAGTATACACATAAGTACAAGTCTCAAGAAATAACACATATCATCAACAAAACTTATGAAACTTTTACAGAATTAGGAACATCTTCCGAATTCAAGATTTAGATCCACAACCCTAGAACTTTGCTTGATTATTGATTGAGGCGAATCCTAGGTGGAAACAACCACCAGAAATGATAGAGGCCATCCTCAAAATGAGCCTTTGCTCTTACCCTCAAAATATGCTTAAGCATATTCAGTTCTCATTTGAGCCAAATAAGCCTTTATTTCTTCAACAAAACAACAATTGAAACCGGGAATTCCCTTCCTGTAATAAACCCGCAAAGAAAGAACCCAAATTATCCAGCTTAATTCAAAGTTTAAGATAAAGGAAGAACAAGTTCGGGGGAATAATATTCTGCATTTTGGATGCTAAGGGGTCAAGAAGTAAAGAAGGAGAAGCTAGTGAAATAAAGAATAAGTTTTGTCTTGTGGCCTATTTCCTCTTGGAACAATTAAGTCAGAGGGGTGTTTTAACACTCAGCACCCTAATGCCAATCGGCTGGAGTTGCTAGCCCAAAGTTCTCTAAGAGCAATAGAAAGCCTAAGAAGACAAAACATTGTGCACTATTCCAAATCCTAGAGAAATAAAGGCAAAGGAGCAAGAACAAAGGAATCGTCGAATCAAGTACATATGGTGGGAAAATGATTCCACAAAAGAATTCAAAAAGAGGAATCGTGCTAAGATTAAGGAGAATCGAAGAAATGTTAAGAAAAAGGGAAGAAAGTCGAGGCAACAATGTGTAGACAAGATGGAAACTCGGGTAATTTACAACCTAAATTTTTCCATTATCTACCCAATTACTCTAAGCCTCCAACATTACAAGCCTGAAAGACTCCTATTGATTTTGAAGGTTGAATTTACCTACATTATGGAGATCAATATGAAAACAAGCATATGAGACTTTGATAAAATGCCAAGAAAATCCCCCATAAGATCAAACTGTTCAACATGAAGTTGAAAAGGATTGATGACCTGCACACACACATAGAACAAGACTTGTTAAATAAACTGTTTAAATACATTAGTTTATCAAGAAATTTTGTAATAAAAGTATACCATGCCTTGTTCTTGCATCAAAACTGAAATTTGAAATAATAAGGATATTCTAAATTCCAGATCAGAAAGGTGGAATGAAAAAGAATGTGGAATAAATCGTGAAAATGTCCTAAAAATTTTCTAAGCTTATTTGTTCGAGGACAAACAATTTCTTTCTTTTCTTTCATTGGGACAAGCAAGCAAAATCTTTAAGTTCATTGGGGAATTTGATGAGTCGAAAACCCTATGAGATTTTTATCACATTTTTATGAGTTTATAATGAGAATAATGATGAATTGTCTATAGAAACTGATAAATGACCCAAATTCCACTCATAGAAAATACAGCTAAAAATCAAATTTTTAGCAAAAATCATAAAGAAATCAGCTCCTCAGCAGACTCAGTCAAACTGAACTTAAGTCGTGGATAGAAGTGCAGCTTCAAGCACTCCAAGTCAACACCAACAAATTTGGCTTTGAAGAAGAAACTGAAGAGTGAATAAGTAAAGTCGTGACCTGAAGAAGGAAGTTGAGACAAAATATGACTCGTCAAGATTGAAAGAAGCAATAAAGGAGTTCATATGTCGCGGCTATCATCAAGCGATGTTGCGACACCAAACGGAGATAAATGAAGTTGTGATACCACCATGAGGTCGCGACAAGGAGCTGACTATAAAGCCACAAGAACAGCCCTCTCAAGTGAAGGAAGTCGCAACTAATTTTGAAAGAAAGGACTTGATGTCGCGACCTTGACAGTAATGAAGAATAAATACTGTCGTGAACAGAACTCCAAATCTGCATCGACCAGAACTAATGAAGAAGAATAAGATGTCGCCGGACACCACTTCGAGGTCGCTGATGTAATTCGAAAGCTTAGCAAGAGAGATACGGAGGTCGTGACAATCGATTAGAAGTTGCAACAAAAAAGATTTTCAAAGAGGTCGAACATGTGAGGTCGCGACGCGCTAGGAACAACATAGAGACATCAAACATCGAACAAGATGTCGCGACGCCCCCGTCGTCTCCACACGCTGAAGTAGCGTGAAGTCGCCGACGCCCTTAGTGGTCGCGACATCGCCATAATGAAAGAAGGTCACGACGTCCTTCAGTAGTCGCGACATCAGCTGCAAAGAATGGAGGTCGCGACATCATTTAGCTATCGCGACATACCCGAGATCTGAAGACAAGTCATGATAATGAAAAGCACCGCGACGATCAGAGGAACACGCAAAGCATAACAATGAGTTGCGGCGGGTATGATTAAAAGAATGCTTTGACCTCAAAAGAATGCACAAATGTGAAGAGAGGAAGTCGGTAGTCGGTGGGGGTTTATTCAGCGGAAAAGCATCAATTACAAGGGATCAAAGGTCACGGCATCGATTGATTTGTCGGCGACATAAAGATCAAGGGTGTTAAAGCGAAGTCGTGACGGATAAAGCACGCTGCAGAGCCCGACGGAAAAGCGAGTCGCGGCGGTATGATTGAAGTCGCGACCTCAAGATCTGTGCGAAACGAGTGAATTCAGCGGCGTGAGAAAGAGAGTGCGCGACATGGGATAAGGCTCACGCCATGAAGCGGTGAGGTGCGGCGTAGAAGAAGGATTTGCGACATCAAGTCCAAGGTAAATAACCGACAAATGGAGATTGCGACATGGCGCAAGCAAATCGACCGGTTATTTTGGGAAATCCACAAATAAATTTGCATGAAGTTGGGAGCCCTACAACTTTCGCTCTGCAAATGCGAAAATTTGCTTTCTTTGAAAGAAAGTCAGCTCTTGGCGCTCGAGAAGAAGAAATCTGGAGTGATCGAAGAGCTCGTGTAGTTCATTCTTTTTCTTTTTGTTTTCTTTGTTATTTTAGATTCGTTAAAAGTGAATTATTTATTCTTTAATTCTGAATCTGGATATTAGTTATTGAGATAAGCGAATCTGGAAATGTTATTTTCTTAATTCTTTGCTGGTTGGATTCGAGTCGAGGCAAGTTTTAATTCAAACTTCAGTTTCCTGATCAGTAGTTCTTTTGATCAGGAGCTACCGTTAGTGTAATGAAGTAATTTAGAAATCCGACTTCCGTTGAATTTACTACATTATTTAGAATTTATCTTTTAAGCGAAATTTATTAGAGTCTCTTTGTGCCAGTCTGAATCGCTTCTTTGGTTTTGTTTGTTGTTGTGTGGGTCAATATTGGTGTCCTATACCTTAATAGGATTGTTTCATGCTCGTTTCGGGGCCCTCACGGTACGGAAGCACGGAAGGAGCATTCTTGCAGAGATGTTCGTTTAGTATCTTCAAAGGGTATGCGAACCTATTATTGGGGATCTAATAGACTTTGTAAATTCCTAATCTATAAATCTTCTTCTCGCTTGGCTTAGAGAATAGGTTGAATGACTTATCAATTAAAATGAGAAGAGTTCGCCTCGATTCGAAAAGTAAGTTCAATCCCGTGTTAGCAAGGATCACAATCAAGGAAAGAATGAGCTGTTCCAATTTCAGGGATGAGAAACCGGTATAGTGTAAACGTAGCACATGTCTTAGGAGCTAAGGTTTCGGTCCATGCAGGTATGAAGTATTGAAAAAGAAAAATACCTAGAACAAGGCAACTCAGATTAAAAGTAGTTATCTAATTCTCTGCATTCGAAAGAAACAGGGAAGATTAGATGATGAAATATGTCATTAAGGAGAGATCCACATGGCATTACCTTCTTCCTTGAGCTGATTCTAAATCGGCGTTCTGAGTAAAATACAGTTTGTCTGCGGGGTTGATGTTTCTAACGGTTGTATTTTCAATGCTCCTTCAAAAACTAAGCGATTGGTCTATTTTTTTAATTTTTATTTTAGTTTTAAGCATTATTTCATTTTTCCTGGATTTACATATCTTTGTTCTTTCTGATGATACTTTTCTAGGGTTTCAGGAGCTCTCAATTGCAAATCAAAGCGATCCAAATAGTATAGAGCTTGAGTAGTCGAGGGGTGGATTGATTGAAATTCTTGAGATCTCACGTGGGATCGATATACGGACTTAAATCCACTTACAATACTTATTAAATCCCCTTTTGGGAGATCATGGATCAAGAACCTGGAAAAAAGAATTCTCCAGAATCAAAACTCACATTTTTAATCGAATACTCAATTGCAGAAAATAACAACAAGAAGCTCACGGATTTCATGGCATCTTCTTTTGAGAGGATTAGACTTCAATAGTCCTTTGGTAATAGTGTCATAAATTTATCGTATATGTCTTTTGGTCTACAGTCCAACAAACCGTACCACATTCAATTCCAAGAATGTATGATACCTGGAAGTCCCCATAGTCATCATCACTGTTGGAATATTCAGGTCTCATGAGATAATCAAATGAAATATGCGAGGCGTGGGCTGGCCTTCCAAAGCTAACAGCCCCATGGACCATTGCTGCCTGACTCATGCAGTAGCTGGGCTGGCAAGAAAAGGTATATTTGCATTCAAGATAAAAACATAAGGAAAAGAAAGATGTGAAATAAGTGAATCAAAATAGGAAAAATCCAGCGCTGGCATGAGAAAAATAAGTATTGCGTCAGACTATAGAAGAAATTCCTTAGGGTCTTTGCACTGTGATCTTTTCTGCTCGCACATGTAGTTCACTCGGCATGCAGGCCCACTGGTTTTCCACTTTCAAACTCTGGAAGAGCTCCATGCTTGCCAAACCACACTCCCTAACTCCCTGCAATTCCCTATAAGATTGACGCTAAGTTGCCACAAACGCTTCACCTGAAATAATCTGCATGATTCATATTGGTGGGTTGAATGTAACTAGATCCAGAAGCTAATGGACTAAAAACTACCCCATGATAATTTGGATCCTCAGACACCTGTCATATCGGATTTAAACTCAAAATGCAAAAATCAGCGCTCACAGTGGCGAAATAAACAAGTTCAATTGGATGCCAGCTGTCCGATCAGTTGAGGAAAAGGTATGATATTTTCTGTTCATAGTAATTCCACAAGAATAGAAATTAAAGCGATTAATATAGATTCAGTTTGAATTATTGTGAATGTGATCAAAAACAAGGATGAGTGCTATAAAGTCGCTAAAAAAATAGTCTTGTATCACGCTATCGAGCAGACGATTGGCGATTGGTCAAACGGTTGACAAAAATTATGAATTTTTAACAGAAACCTCCTTGGAAAATAAGGAATCCAACAAAACAAACAGCGCATGCTTCTGAGTTTGGACAAGGGAGATATGTTCGAAACAAGCTCAAGTGCTCCGAATTTGATATACTCCAATAAACTCCGATTGAGCTAAAACCTCGGGGGGTCCCCACTTGCTTCCTATGGCACGATGCCAATGACAAAAAAAAAAGGGTCACGATGACACTCCGAAGTGAACTACATATGCAGATAGATTCTGCCATAGGCGCTGAGGCTTGGGCGCGATAAGTTAAAATAGGAGATTTCAGCAATGGTGCCTGCATGAAGGCGATAAGTGAGTGTGACGCCGCAGAGATAAGTGCCCTAAAGTGTTTGGGGACAGAATTGAGGGTCTGCGGTGACGTTGGAACCCAGTAATAGCGACCGTTCTGAAGGTATTTTCGTGTCGCGGCGTTAGGACTAACAGCCAGCGTGTTCTTGAGGACCATCGGCCGAGTTTTTTGCAGAGTGCCTATCTGCGTTCGGCTTTGCTCTTCCTCAAGCCCGCTAAAGCTTTCAAGAACCTAAATCCTGCCCTACGTTTAAAATAGTCAACAATCGGTTATAATCAACCAACCACAAAACCCGTATTTACTTTTAAACATAAGAATTCTTTGGAGGGAATAACTAAGGATCACTAGAATACCAAAACTCCACAATGGAGATGACACAATGGACTTCCACGAATTATAATGCTGTGACCTTAGTTAAAATGCGGCAGAATAATTTCAGCATACGAAATAGACAAAGCACTCATTATGAACTAGATGCTTGTCATGCCACGCCTTGGTCTTCTCCTTATAGATTCTTGAACTGTCATATGCATTCTGCCTAAGTTCATCCAGCTCATTCAATTGAAGCATCCTCTTTTTCCCGGCCTTTTCGAGATTTATGTTTAGCATTCTAGTTGCCCAGTATGCTTTGTGCTCTAGTTCTACAGGTAAGTGGCATGCCTTGCCATGAACTTCCAATTCTATATGGAGACATTCCCTAATAGAACGAAAGTTATTAGATAAGCCACATAAGCTATCACTCCAAATTTTGTTCTTGATCTTTCCTCGTCCATTAAATGTCTTTTCTAAGATTTTTGATCTCACATTGACACCTCGGCTTGCCCATTGCTTTGGGGGTGGTACCAAAGTAGCCACCGTGCTTCCCAGCCCACATTTGGCGGGGAACACGCAAAACAACTTGTTACAAAAATGTGAGCCTTCATCGCTGATTACCGCTCTAGGAGTCTCGAACCTTGAAAAGATGTTACTCTGATGAAACGCAGTACCACTTTGGCATCAAAAGTAATGGTTGGAATGGCTTCCACCCGCCCGGACCCGTAATCACGCAAGAGTATGTACTTGTGCCCATAGGATGACAGGACCATAAGGAGTCAGTACCCTTGACATAGAGGTTTCTACCTCTTAGAATATTCATCCAATGGCCTTTCATTTCTTCTTAATGTTCTAGATCCTTTGACAGATCCATGGGACTTTACAAACGAGTGTGCATCTTTGAATATAGAGGGCCAATAAAAGCTCGATTGTAATACCTTGGCCGTTGTTCTATGTCCGTGAAATAGCCCCACACTCTAAGAGTGGCAATGTCGTGTCACCCACTTCACTTTCCGGCACACACCTTCGAATAATCTGATCGACACACTGTTTAAAGAGGTTTGGGTCTTCCCAGAAATAGCTTTTCACTTCTGCAAAGAATCTCTTCTTTTGTTGATAAGTGAGGTCAGGTGGAATAATACCGATAGAAAGATAATTGGCTATGTCGGAAAACCATAAGATGTTTGACATAGGACAAGCTAAGTATCTTCTCATTTGGGAATGTGTCATCAATCTACAAATGATGTTTAACATTTAAGGATTTCTAGTCTTGAAAGATGATAACCCTTTCCATATTTTAGGAACCCTTCTTATCTCGAAACTCCATTAAATTCTTGCAATAGGAGTACCCATGAATAAGTCAGTTTGGCAATCTTTCTTCGGTAAATCAAGTATTTGATCTGAGTGATATGTGAATACAATAGTTTTGTTTCACACAAGTGAGTTTGACTTTGTTAAGAAATAACTTCAATGTGCAATTCTTTCTGTTGTGGCATAATTGATTAGCATCATTCAGCGTTAGGGCGCTGTGGATGAAAACATTAGGGACTTCTTTTTGTTTGGCCTAGAAATGAGGCCCTTTAAGACAATGAATTAAAACTGGCATCCACTGTAAGTTCAAATTGAAGATTCAATATGGGCGACTATTATAGGAAGTGAGGATCAACTTAACTTCAGCAGGCCGAGGCGTTCATGCTACCCAGCTCGTGAACTCAAATGGAACACATTATAAGAAGATTAGACAAGGTTTTGAAACTTTTGAGAATCTTGGATAAACCGTCTATAAAAACACAACGTAGCCGAAACTACATACTCCGCTGCGATGAGGGAGGCAGTTTCTCTATGATCTCAATCTTGGCTTGGTCAACCTCAATCCCTCTTCCGGATATGCGATGTCCCAATACTATGCCTTCTCTCACCATAAAGTGGCACTTTTCCAAATTTAAAACTAAATTGGTTTCCATGCCTTTTCGATCTTGACATGTCGGATTATGGAGGTGATCATCATAGACCCAATCTGCGGGAGAAATCATCCATGAAGACTTAAGTGGATTTTTCGACCATGTCAAAATATTGCCATCATGCATCTGCGAAGGTTCTGGGCATTACAGGAAATTTGGTGGGCATTTCTACTCACGACTTGATATCTGCAGGGCATGTGAAAAGTGGTCTTCTGTTGATCTTTGAATTGTGAATGATCTGAGTTATCTTGGTATCCACATTCACGGAAAATATATTCTTGGTAATTCTATCTAACATGCAGTCAATAAATTGAAGTGAAAGAAATGGTCATTTACAGTAAATTAAACTTTGATTAGATTATTACAGGTAATCAATACAAATTCTCCATCACCTGTCAAACAGATGAGTTGGGGACAGTTCATTTTCTCATTTATTATAGCAGTAGTTCCTCAGCTTCTTGGGCACGCCACACAGTGAGGCTCACCCATGGCCCATCGGAGATGGGGTATATCACTCCCTCATCCTAACCATTTAAGTACCTCCTTCAAACTACCTCTTTCATTGAAAAGTTTGGCGTCTGCGGGCATCCCTTGCCGGCTACTATCTTTACTCCGATGATCTTGTGTACTTTCTCAGATAGCTGGTGATCCACCATACTCAGAAGCAGGGATTGTCTAAATCAAACTTCACTCTTATATCAATAAGAGGATCTTCCTTCGTTTCATCACTCGCCTCCATTTAGAGGAGGATGAAAATGGAAGTGACTGGTGGTATAGATTCCTCACCTGAAAATGTGCATATCTCGAATGATTCTAAGGGAGTTATTCTATTCCGCATTCAGGAGGTTTTGGCAATAGAGGTCGTAGGCGGGCTGCTCCCAGATTCAAAGTACTTTCTTCTAATGGATCGAAAGAATCCATCCATTTCACATACTTCTGAATTGTCTCATCTTCACAATTGGAAGGGTCATCATGAGTTAGGCTAGTCTTCAATGGTTTGAAGGATCACGATTGGCTAGACCTTTATAGCCTCAGCACATCCCACTCGAAGCAAGCGTCATTATCGTGTGGATGCTTTATGGCATTAAGAAACATTGAATGTCACTTCATGCCTTAAACTCTCGACCTGGGTTTAGCCTTTTTGCAAGTCAATCCATTTGCCTTCCGTGGCTAAGAATGGTTGTCAAGGATGAAATTCCGGGACTCTTTATCTTCTTGCATGTCTAGAATGATAAAATCAACAAGAAAGATAAATTTGCCCACTTTCACTAACACATCCTCTATGATACCATGCGAATGAGTTAGTAGCGATCTATAAGCCGCGAGGTGGTGTAATGGGCGTGCTTTTTACCGAATTTAGTTTCTTTAAAAGATAAACCCGACATAAGATTGTGCTGCTTACACCAGATGCACCTGGGAGCTCTTTGAAATGCATTTACAATAAAGTCCTTCAGGATTATTAGGCTTCACGGATCTTTCCTTTCCAGGTGGCCTTTGGCACGCGGCCTTGGCACTGCATTGGCTGGGCGAAATTTCGAGCCAGTCTGCATGATCTCTGGCTTTCTGGCTTTTTATTAGACAAAGCGTCAGCATGCATTCTGGTATCAAACCTTATTTACTCTCAAATACTTAATAAATGGAATCGATGTCAGGCTTTCACGAGAATATCCATGAACTAAAGCACCAGCATCGTATGTTCAACAACCATCACATGAATCTTTGGATAATAGGCTTCTCACATCATAAGAAGGTTTCGAGCTTGACTTTCTACAGTGGACTTGGGACTGGTTTCTTCAGTAACTTTTCAACATCTTCAGTGACTTCGGCACTGCTTTTCTCACTTCCCCCAGGGTCTTCATCATCTTCTTGGGCCTCAACTGAATGTTCCAGAGTCTTACCACTCCTAAGGGTTACAGCTTTGCAGTGCTCCTTTCCTTATCTCCTTGGGTTGACCTTTGAAGTACTAGGCAGATTTCCGTGTTGCCTCTGCAAGCAATAAACGAGCCATTTGGCTTGTTGGATATATCGAAAAATTTGGATTGAGAACACAGATGTTCAATGATCACCCTAAAGTCTCATTCTTGAACCGTCGCGTGATTGTCATGTTCGCTATTGCATGTGGAGTGGCTGTTTCGTTTTCAGATCTAGACTTGACTTCTTCTCTTGAGGTGGTTGGAGAGGTTTGGCTTGCTTCATAGGATTACTTGCATTATGATTTTTCCATGAAGAGTTAGGATGGTTCTTCCACCCTAGATTGTAATTTTTACCATATGGGTTGAAGTTCTGGTTTTGAGGGAACTTCGCCATATATTGAGCTTGTTCAATAGTCAAATCTCCTATGGCATTCATCATTAGGCACTGAGAGGTGGGATGAGGTCCATGACATTGCTCGCATCTTGATGGGCTCTTGACCTTATGCGAATAATTGGAACTATGAGATGATACAGGCTTTGGTGCGGCTTTGGGGAATTCTTGGGCGCGGTGAATCGGTTTGAACATCTTTTGAAGTCAAAACACCCTCAAGCGGATTTCAGTGCTACTCTCATCTGTACAGCTGTGAGCTAATCCGATTTTAGGGCTATGTTACATAGAGGATTTAATAACCTCAGCACAGTCTTACATATTGACATAAATCGGCGGAGAGTATCATTTGAAGGGTCGCAATCGGGACGATCAGAGCATTATGAGTGGTGGACTTTGCGTCCGTTTGGTAGGAACCTGCTTAAGTGAGGAATTTTCTCAATAGATCTTTGAATCTCATGCTTTATGAGATGATATCACCTCATCATTATTAGATAAGAGCTGGTGTGGAGTTTATACAAACTAAAGCTTTGTTGGTGGAGGAGAAAAGTCTGCCAAGAGTTTGATTGGGTGGGGTGCATCCATGATCTTATTGAATCTGCGGTTCTAAAATGAGCCAATTCACGGCTTTTCTCCTTCAATGAGAATGGGAACAATCTAAGTAGAATAGCATCATCGCTCACCACATTTATATTTCAACGTATCACATGCACTCGAAAATTCGGGATATGAGCATTCGAGATCCTCGTGTGCGAGCCGTGGAGCTGAATTCCCTTGCGATGGCGGAGAGTGGACTTGAGCTCGAAATTGTTCGCTTGTATTACTGGTCTCCTAATCACAGGTGGAGTAACCACATATGGGTGGCCATAATCTTTGATAGGTGGCAACATAGTATCCATATTTCCCGCATCAGGGTGTATACTACCTCCTCTAATCGAACCAACATCGTCGTCTCTATTTTCTTCCATCGGTCCTATAGGTAGTTGTTCCATTCTTGTTGCTTCTCTCTTATCCCTCAGAATTTTTTCAAGAGGTTCATCATGGGTTTTCAAGATCAAGGAATAAGATATTCAATAGGTTCATCGTACAAACTATGCGATACCTCGTGTTCTTCACAAAACAAGAAAAAAAAAAGTATAAAGAATTAAGAAATCCAAAACAAATAAATGTTTGAAGTACCAAAAAGTACTTGGTATTATTTAAGCATAAACACCTGTACATGAATAAATAGTTAGTTACCTTTTGGAACGAGCAGAGGTTTCATTCAGCGAATACTGATGATTGATGATTACCTTGGATATAATAAAGTGCAAGTGCCTAATCCTTGATGTCGCACTTGTCAAGTAATATAGTGTACTCAAGGTACGGATATCGATCCACAAGGAAAACCTTAATCGTAGTGGGCTAAGTACCAAAATTATAATACTTATTTAATATTCAAACTAGCAATTGTGATGGCTAAGCAGAAGTAAAACTAGATTAAATTACTACTAATGTAACCGTGCGCTTGAGACATAAAAGTGATCAAGAAAGGAGGTTGCAAGGGTTCGGGATCTTGGAATGATGCATTACAGACTGGGTCCCCTACCATGTAATCTTTGTGGGTTTCATTCCCGATACATCTGATATGCATGTTCTCTAAAGAACTGGCTCTTGTCTGTTGTAATTAAAGCCTTTCATAGGGTCATTTACTTTCCTTTGTGACTGGGTTTTCTTAGCTCATTGAAATCTTCCCGACATTAAAGGTGTGTGGAATGCGCTGAAGAACTCCAAACTCTGGTATTCGATGGTCATGTGCCAGCTTATTGGGTTAACACTATATGTCTTAGTCTTCATTCACTTCTTAGGTCTTACAAAGAACCACTAACATATTAAGATTGATCATAAATTAATATGTTGATTTCAACCAAGCATGAGTTAATGGTAAAACAAATATATATATGATAATGGAATTATGAAAAGTCAACACTTTAACATAGTATTCATGTCCACCCACTACCAACACTTAAACCACTCTAAATTAGAACATCATGATGTTCGTCTCCATTACAAATGAAAAGCAAGATTTAATAATAAGGATAGAGAAAAACTTCAATAATCGAATAATGACGATCTCCTGATTCTTCAAGTCTCTTTAAGATCGCCAAGTCTTATTTTTGTTCCAAACTCAAGTTCTCAAACCCTAGAACTGTGAACGTTTTTCAAACCCCTAAAATCGATTCTCCCGCTCTTTTATAACTTCTTTAACAGATAAGGCTCATTGAGTTTTTCCGCGACGCCGGACGCTGAAACGTCAGCGCGACGTTGAGCCATATTTTCTCTCTGCACCATTCTTCTGTGACCTCATCAAGTAGGGCATTTACGTGATTATGTTTTTGTGGATATGCAATAAAGAGTGCAAATTGCCTAATCGATCAAGTGTACGCTTGTCAAGTAATATAGTGTACTCAAGGTACGGATATCGATGCACATGGAAAACCTTACTTGTAGTGGGCTAAGTACCAAAATTATAATACTTATTTAATATTCAAACTAGAAATTGTGATGGCTAAGAGGAAGTAAAACTAGATTTAATTACTACTAATGTAATTGTGCGCTTCATATGTAAAAGTGATCAAAGATGAAAAAAGGTTAGGGTGTTGGTGTTGTTTGACAATCCTACTATGTGATGTTGTGATTCCATTCCATTATCTAATATAGTGTTTTCCAAGGCGGCTCTTATCTAATGTACTAAAGCCTTTCAAGGTCATTTAACTTCCTTTATCACTGTAAGCCAGCCCTGGCTAAACCCCAAGCATTAAAGGTGCATAGAGTGCAAAGAACTCCTAAGCCTCCTAATTATTGATAATCCTATATTACCAAGTTTTAGGTTAACCCAACTATGTCTAATTCTTCATTCACTTCTCAGATCTTACAAAGAACCTCCCACATATTAAGATTGATAAGATTTTAATATGATTTCATCCAAGCATGAGTTAATGGTAAAACAAATATACATAAGATAATGGAATTATAAAAGGCTACCACTTTAACATAGTATTCATGTCCAAATCTCTACCAACACCCTAAACCACGAAATTAGAACCTCTTTACGTTATGTTACAGTACAAATGAAAAGCAAGACATAAGAATAGGAATAGAGAAAACTTCAATGATCGAGGGAATGATGATCTTCTAGATTCTTCAAGTCTCTCTCTTTAAGATCGGCCTTCAAGTCTTCTTTCCTTTGTTCTAAACTCCAGTTCCTCAAACCCTAGCACTGCAAATGATTTTCAAACCCTTAAAATTGGATTCCTATGTTCCTTTTATAGCTTCTCCAAGAGATAAGGTATGTTAAGTCTTTCCCGCAACGTCGCGACGTTGGGATCGCCATGATATTTGACGCTGGGTCGATTCGCACCAATCTTCTAGACTCCCAGAAGGCTCCATTTCCAAGAGATTCTACAAAAACCAATGCAAACTAAATATTAGAAAAGTAATCAAAACAAGGTCATACACATAAAATCGCCCCAATCTTTAAATCTCTCTAAGTTTGTAATGAGTGTTTTTTGGGCACTCATCACACCCCAAAATTCTAGCTTCGTCATTCCTGCAAGAAATCGCATCGACCTGACACACAAGAAAATAACATACTAAACTTAACGACACGTGAGTGATGCACATGTTGCCAAGATGAAGGAACCGAACTCACAAATCTTGCCCTTTGTTTCTAATTTCAAAGGATCCTTAAAGTTGTTCAACTTTCGAAAAACAAACCGGTTCATTTATTAAGTACTTAATTTCAGTTTTCATCGCCTTTCCCAGAAGTTCCATGCGGCATTGGATGTATGATCTCTAGCATAAATCGAGATTTTGGACCCCTAAACTTGAATTCAACTTGCCTATTTGTGAGAGTCTAACTATGAAAGGATAAGAATGCACCATATTTATTCATACTAACGTACATATCCATGAACGAATCTGTTCCCGTAGTCAGAGTCGAGTGTTCTTGCAAATGGGATTCACAGACTCCCCTACTAGTCAAGTTCAAGGGCACCAGAATTCCGGGCCTCCCTCGAACTTCACCATGAACACTCAACCAAACCTAAGGGCCTTAGGTTGTGGGAAACTTTCATCCTCTGTCCCATGTAATGGGCAGTGAAGTCAATGGCTCCCAACCTGGCCGCTCAGGCATTAGGCTTTGAAAAGCCCTCGATCAAGTAGTTCGAGATTCCACTAGAAGATCCCACTTATTCTATTCACATTCTTTCATTTTTTTTTAGATGGGGCTCGATGGCAATCCTTTTTTTCTAAGGTGTCCCATCACTTGGGTGTTTAGAAACTCCCAAGGTTCATTGAACGCTAAAAGTCGGGTCCCAGCCTGTGGATACCCCAGAGATCACATGTAATGAGTGCGTGGTAGGCTATTTCGAATTGGCTTCGAACACCCAAGGGAGGTGACTCATTGGTTATCCTCACTCATCCAAGCATGTAATTCCCGAGCATCTAACAACCTATGATCCTTTCGCACTGCGACCGTGGTGTTTCAAATTTGAGAGGTCAAAAGATCCTGATCGGGCAATCATGAATCACCACGACATAAGACAACCATTTAACACAATCCTAAACATGAAATTAAACTGAGACGTCCTAACACACAAACCTAAACGAAAACTGTGAAATTACGAACATAAACATAAATATAAACAAAATACTCAAACATATCCTAAACCATGAACATAAACATTAACATAAACATATCCTAAATAACAAAAAAAACGGATGCCAACCCTAACACCCAAAGCCCCACCCCTCTCCCCCCAAAAAAAAAGGATAATGTCCTCATTGGCAAGGAAATAAGAAAACGATGGGAACTCCCTTGTCGATCCCAGGGATCACTGCGGTGGCAGTGGTGATGGTGGCACATTGAAGGCAAGCAGCTAGGCAAGCTGCTGTTGGATAACCTTTTGGTTGTAGAGGACTATGCGCATGTCGGTCTGAATTCCAATCATGTCTTGGCTCATGGTGACCCGATGCTCCTGGGTCTCATCCTAGAAAGCATCAAACCCGAAGCTTAGGTCCTCGAATTTGGTCCTCATGGGTGTGGAGAAAGCGCCGGGACATCCGGATCAGCGGGCGGTGGTAGAGGGGGTGGATGGGTGGCTGGCCTCACCCAGGGTCTCCTCACGCATGCCAAACAAGGTTTGGTATGCTGTCAATTCCTCCTCATCTGAAGGTTCATGACCCGAGTCATAAACCGAGTCGGATCGAGGAATGCCCGACTTATCCTTTTTTACTACAATGGCCTTCATGGGATGGATCCAGGCCTCATTATCCTCTAATGGCACCCCTGCATTCTTGCATAGGCCATAGATGAGAAAGGGGTGCCCGAGGTTCATTTTGGCATCCCGGTTATAGAGGATGACTTCCTTTATAACCTGAACGACATCAAACGGGATGTCCTGAATGATGGCGAAATTGAGTAATGCCCATTTCACGCCACCGCGAACAAACTACCGCCTGAATGAGACGAGGTGATAAAATGGTGCCACACCTTAGGTATGTGCCAAGTGTTCGCTCAAGCGTTGGCACTCCGCGTGCCTCATCATTTAATTTCCACTCGCTCTTCCCATTTGTGAGAAACCCAAGGGACTTCCTGTGCAGTTAGGGTTTTCAGCTGATCATAGCCTCGTATTAACCGGCTCAAGGTTGTATATGAGCATAGACTTACATTGAAGTCTACCAACATCCCAAGACCGCACCTTCGAGACATGAGCCTTAGGTCGGGCGTAGAATTTTTCGTGACAACCATCGCGGGCAACCGACTCCCGAGGGTTGGCACAATGCACCCCACCCCTTCCTAGCTATGGTTTTCCGGAAAAAATTGTCGGGATGTTGGAATCCCTTCTCCTTAATGAAGGAGCGATTAGCAGAGATGAGGGCGAACTTCTCGACCGCTCTCTCATTGACGAATTTATCGTGATCGTAGGCTCGAGGGGCCTCATCAGCTCGACTACTGAGCTCATTTTTCGCTTTGCCTCATATTGGGTAACGGCTGGGGATCGTTGTTGGATGAACTTGAAGGCGAAAGGAACAATAGTAGGCTTCACACCCAAGTGATCAAGACTCACCAAAATAATTCATAGGAAGCACTTAAAACTCACTGTGCCAACTAGTAAACACGTAGGGCACGAAGGGATAGGAGCATGATGCAAGATAACTGTTTAGAACCCCAACCAACCCTAGGGGAACTTGACACAAACCACCTAAAAGCGGGAGTGTAATGGAACCGAGACCTGAACTAAGCAAAAAATCTAACCGTAGGAAGGGTCTCCAAATGACAATGGACATTGATGGAGTTCTGACTGTGTTTGTGGCTTTCGAGGCTACAAGGATGGCTAGGATGATCTTTGGAGAGCTTGGATGGGATTTAATGAGCACCAAACAAATCGAGAGCGCATTAGGTTTTCAAAGGACGGGAGGTGAGATTATGAACGCCTCAGATTAAATGTGGTAACGTCAGCGACGCGGCGGCTAACGTCACGACGCGCTCCCGAGTTTTGACTGCACCAGATGCTGGTCCAACGTCGCGACGTTACAGAGAGGATTGATTTTCAACGTCGCGATGTTGTAGAGAGGTCTATTTCCAACGTAGCGACGTTGAACTAACGTCGACGACGACGCTGCAAAGAAGTGATAGCCAACGCTACGACATTGAGTCCATTGTCGACACCCCGAGACTAACAACCGTGAAATTTTTACAAAAAAATTCTAAGTGTAGAAAACTCCTTGAATTCAACTCTACCTCATAAAGCTTAGTCAAAAAGCCGTTCATGCTATCTTTCCTTTTCCATGGCAACCTCGGAACCTCGGAGACTGCAACACAAATACATCAAAATTAAAACTAGCAAAATCAAACTTAGCAAACTTAAAACAAGAAAAACTGATGACCAAAAGAATTTAAAATCTTGGGTTGCCTCCCAAGTAGCGCTTTGTTTACTGTCATTAGCTCGACCAAGCTGTGTTCGCCTAACTGGTGCTTAACCACAGAAAAGTTTTGGCAAACCACAATTTCGTGGCCCCGAGCATTGCTTATAATGGCGCCAAACTTGTAGTGGATTTGTGCTTCTCGAAATGACCGCCAAAATAAATCTTCACTTGCTGCTTATTCACCTTAAATCGACCTCTTTCAAGATGCATTAGCTCGACACGACCATATGGGAAGACTTGGGTGATCAAAAATGGCCCAGACCATCTTGACCTGAGTTTTCCTGGGAAGAATTTCAATCTCGAATTAAATAAATACGGTCATTCCTGCCACCATTATGCAAAGAGGGTGTCATTATGCCACACCTCGTCTTCCTTATAGATTCTTAAACTGTCATATGCATTATGCCTAAGTTCATCCACCTCATTCAACTGAAGCGTCCTCTTTTTCTCGGGCCATTTCAACATGTTCAAGATTCTAGTCACTTAAGATGCTTTGTGCTCCAGCTTACAAAGCGTGGCAGCCCTTACTATGATGATTCAAGTGGGACATTCCTAATTGAGTCTTGAAAGCTGTTCGATAAGCCCATAAGCTATCATCAATTTTGTTTGCCCAGTCTTTTCTTGTCACATTAACTATCTTTTCTAAGATTTTCTTGATCTCCCTATTTGATACCTCGCCGCCCATTACTGGGGGTGGTATGCGCGTCAAATTCGATGCTTCACCCCATATTTCTTGGTTGGGGAACGATGCAAACAAATTGTTACGTGAACGGAGCCTCATCGCTGATTATCGCCAGGAGTTCAACCTGGAGAAGATGTTACTCGATGAAACGCAAGATCACTCGCATCACAAGTAATGGTCGAATGGTTTCACCCACTGACACGTAATCCAAGCACTGTGCATGTACTGCGCTCCACAGACGATGAAAACTGACCATAAAGTCAATGCCCTCGACATAAAAAAAGTTCTACCTCTGTAATGTTCATCAATGGCATTTCATTTCTCTTCTTCTAATGTTCTCGATCCTTTGATATCGATCATAGACTTTACAAACAAGTGCACTAATGCGAGGGCCAATAAAACTCGACGCAATAATCGTTTAAAGAGGATTGGGTCTTCATAGAAATAGCGCTTCACTTTTAAAGAAAGAATCTCTTCTTTGTTGATAAGTGAGGTCGTGAATAATACCCAGAAAGATAATCGCTATGTCAAAGAAACCATGGGAATGTTTCATCATGTGACAAAGATAGTATCTGCTCACTGAACGTGTCATCGACCGAAAAATGATGTTCTCGCACTGCTTCGAGTTTCCAATTTTAATAGATGATTGGCTACCATATTTTCGAACCCTTCTTTCTCACTTCCACATCACCTCCGTATCAAGAGCACCCAAATAATAAGTCTAGGTTTCGCGTCTTTCTTAGTCATCAAGTATTTGATTGCAAAATGATATGTGAACACAATGACTTTGTTTCCTATAAGATAAGGTCTGAATATGTCAAAAGTAAACACAACAGCTAACAATTCTTTCTCTGTTGTAGCATAATTGAGTTGCACATCATTCAACGTTCGACTGCATAATGTATTTGCGATAATGCTTTTTTCTTTCGTCTGCAAAACGCCCCAATCAGAAGTTGTTCAGACGCGACATAAGTTCAAATGGAAGGTTCCAATATGAAGAGACTAATATAGTAAGCCGAGGTCAACTTCTTTTTCAAGAACTTAAAAGCATTCATGGATGGCTCATCGAACTCAAACTAACACCTTTCATAAAGAAGATTAGACTAAGGTTTTCAAACTTTGGAAAATCTCGATGAACCGTCTATAAAACCTCGCTGTGGGCCTTAAAACCGTAATTCTCTTTTCTAATGTGGAAGAAGCAACATGATTCAATCTTGGCTCTACACCTCAATTCCTCTTCCGGATACGCGATGCCCTAATACTATGCCTTCTCTCACCATAAAGTGGCACTTTTCCCAATTTAAAACTAAATTGGTTTCCATGCACCTTTTCAATACCAATGTCAGATTATGGAGGCAGTCATCAAATGTAGACCCAATCACTGAGAAATCATCCATGAAGACTTCAATGGATTTTTCAACCATGTCCGAAATATTGCCATCATATATCTCTGAAGGTTCCCGGGGCGTCACACAGCCCAAATGGCATTCTCCGGAAAGCGAATGTGCCATAAGGGCACATGAAGGTGGTCTTCTCCCCATTTTCGAGTTAAATGGTGATCCGATTGTATCCCGAGTATCCATCCGCAAAGGTATACTCATTCTAACATCTGATCAATAAATGGAAGTGGGAAATGGTCATTTTTGGTCACTTTGTTCAGTCTCCGATAGTCAATACAAATCCTCCATCCTATAATTGTTCTGGTCGGGAGCAATTCATTTTTCTCATTTATTACCACCGTAGTCCCTCCTTTCGGGGCACCACCTCGAATTGCGGCTCACCTATGAACCTGTAAGACATAGGTATATCAATTCCACATCTAACCATTTCGCATCTTCTTCCAAACTACCCCTTTCATCAAGGATTTAAGCGCCTTCCGGCATCCATTACCTACTTACCGCTCTTCCTCTAGTAAATATCCTCAGGCATACACATAGATGGCTCCGATCTCCCTTTATATTAGCTAGGACTGATTAGTTAAAAGTGCAATTTTTGAACCCTATAATAGATAGGTTTTCAGTGCTTTCAAGGCATTAATCATGTCATTTATAAATTAATTGAAGTGTTCTAGTCTTCTTAGTGTTATCTTATGCCATTTGTGAGGGTATTTTTGGCTGTTTTGCGTATTTCGTGCACTCGGGAGTTCAATCTCGAGTCAAATGATGAATCATGAAGTGTGATCCCAATGTTCAGTCATCAACCAGCCCAAATCAGAGAAAACAAAGGCAAAGTGAAGGAAAATTTTGATGCGTGGAAGGAGGGAGTCAAGAAAGGTGAACCCGTAAATTTTCGCTAAACTCGTTAGGCTGTTAAACTTGCTAAAATTTTCAGGTTTAATAAATATTTCACAAGTAAAGTTCAATGAAAAATGCCAAATTTCGCTGTAGACCACCCCGCCGCTTAGGGTGCACCATTTTAGTTTAAAAATCGATTTCTCGCTTACTCACTACAATTTCGTTTGTTAGCAAAATTCCCGTCAGCTAGCTTAAATTATCTCGGCTCTAGCAAATTTTCATTTTCGCTATACCGGTGATTTCGCTTAAGAGTAAATTCTTCAAATTAGCTAAATTTAATGCCTCACATGCTTTGTAATTAATGCCAAACCGCTCCAAACTTGGTGTATTACTTAATTGTCCTATAACTTAGCCAATTTTATATGTTTTTGGTATTTTCATACCGAGGAGGCCTATGTATAAACCCTCTTGCTTGTAACCTAAGTAACAATTTTGCTAAAGAATCGGGAGAATAATTTCGTAAGTTTACTAGACATAAAGTCTTTTTATTTTAGGTTTTGCTTTTATTTCTTTTCTCTCTTCTCTCTTCTTCCTTACTTTCTACGCAAACACCCCTCTGAGGATGACAACTCAAGAGATGCTTGGCTAAGCCTCTTTCTTTTGAAGAGAAGGAAGCTAGCTTCAAAAGGGCATATGCATGTTGTCCTTCAGGCTAAAAGCTACAAGTGCTTGTATTTATGGCCCTTATATTCTTCAAAACATGGGTTGTATTAACATTGAATGTTATTGATTTGGCCAATACTTCCAGCGTTTTTGTAGATCAAGTACATATTCGAGAGAAGTACTGTGATTCTTAGATGGTCTTACGAGCCTCCGAGATAATATTTACATGTTAGTGGTTCTTCAAATTAGTGGTTAAATAACACATCATATTATTTTGGCCAATACTCTCCATGCTTTTAGATACAAGGTACAGTGAGAGATGCAATCAGTTGTTCTTTAGATGGTCTTTACGCCTTCAAATGGATAATTTAATGTTAGGTTTTAAAAGGGGCCATAATCGCATGCTACCCGTAGACACTAAACAGAGTCAGCTTTCACGGGCGAGGCTCATAGTTAAATAGATCCTGCTATGCCATGGACTATAGGTTGCATGTCATACGCGAGGATAAAACCTGAGACACTTGCTCGTCTCTAATCCTGCCAAGTTAGTGACCTAAATCTTCAAAGCTAACTTTTTCACCTTTTACTTTCAGTTTTTACAATTCTCGCCTAAACCATTCTCATCAAGTTTTGAAACACAATTCCAAAGAGTCCAAATAATAGAAAGCCTTACCTTTCATGCTCGATGCAAACCATTTTTAGGATGAAACCCATCCCCTCGTGTTCGACTTAGATCACTATACTGCAAGAGTTTCGACTACCAAGAAGAGGAACTTAGGTGTATATAAATTTTGCTGATGAATTTCAGCCTATCAGGGCACGAATCAAACGCAGGCGCCGTTGTCGGATGGTGCCAAACTACTAATGGTGTTGAAGTGTACTTGTGATCAACATCACAAGTGAAGGTAACCTTTACCTCTTTTTTTGTAACCCAGCCGCAAGAATCGCAAGTTTTCATAACTCACGCAATCACCGGCTTGTTTTTCATGCTCATTTTTTTTCTCTTTTTTCTTTCTTTGTTTTATTTCACTGTTAAATATATATATATATATATATATATATATAAAAGTGTCATAAAGATCGCTTCGTGTTGTTTTTGTGGTCTCTATTTTCAACCGCAGTGGATCGCATTTTCCAAAGGGTTTGAATTGGAGAAATTCCGACCCCATATGGAGAACAATACAATGAGGGTAACCTGGGAGCTACATGACAATGAGGACTATAGGAACCTTTCCATGGCAAAGGGCAAAGAACTCAGAAGAGAAATCCAAACCCATATAGGTATATGAGGGACTACAGAGACCATTGGATGAGTGCACCCTCCTACATGGTGCCTCCACAGTATACCTCAACTCCTCAGCCACCTCAACCACCACAATTAATTTCTCCAATTGAACAAGCCATCCTGGATTTGAGCAAACAAGTGGACAATTTCATAGAGGATAATAAGGCAGGAATGCCTGGGTTAATAGGGAGATTGAGACAGGGAGGGCTCTCAACAAGGATCGGCGGTCTCCAAAGCAAATCGATCAAAATCGATGATCTCATAGAATCCATCTCAAAGCTCACCAATCAATTTGTTCATCAAGAGGAGGAGACCGAGGAAGAGTGCTTGGACTGGAAGCAATTAGTGAGCAAAGTTCAACTCGCAACCTCGTAAGGAACTGAAAGTAATCCAACGAAGATCCCGAGAATCAAGCAGGATGCCCCACACTGAGTGTGGCTACTGGGGCTATGAAAAAGATCTAAGAACTTTTCCTTGTTGAAAGGAGAAAGAATGGAAGGAACCCGGGGAAGAGCCCAAAAAGTCCACTGACCAACCCCAAAACAACCCATTACCAAAGCAAAGATCCCCGACTCGCCTTCACGCCCATGCCCGCAACTAAAGACGACCAAACCGTGAAACACCCATCATGAAGGCCACCCTATCACTGCCCATGCTAAAAATTCGTTAGTGGCCATCGTACAGCTTCCTCGCTTACTACATCAAAAACGATGAAGGTGGCATGGCATAGTGGTTGGTTCAAAGTTGAACAATACACCTTAACCCTGCAAGATTTAAGCTCCATGTCTAAAGAAATTCTCTCGATATGCCGGGCAAGAATACTACAACCCACCACCACCACAAATAGCTAGAGGTGGTTAGGTTTTTATATTTTTGTATAAGCTACTCAACTTTAATAACCGCCTACTAATTTTTATTAGATTTATGTATTAGCTATAGTAGTGCTGATATTTTTATGTTTTATTTGATACGCATGTGCTCAAATTTATTTGGCTATATCAAAAGCTATTCAAGATATATATACAAATTGCATAGATTATGTTTTGTGCCTTACTTAGTGAGTTGTTTTTCTTTCAATCGGCACTGACTGGTTACTAATTGGACAATCGACCGCTTTTGTGTTGGAAAAAATTGAATCACCGGTTGGTCACCCTATGTGCCAGACAAATTCCACGCTTGAAACAATTCTTTGTCACTCACAGCTTTCAAGATGCTCAACTTGAAATTTCCCTTTATGCTAATTCACACACCGCACTCCGCATTATTTCAATAGGCCGTGAATTCGTTTCGCCTCCTTTCACTTTACAGCTTCATTTTAAGCATGTTGGCAACCTAGGATAGGTTTGTGTTACCCATACTTGAAGACTAATGTTTGTCTTCAAAAAAGAAAAAGAAAAGAAAAAGCAAAAGAAAAGAAAAGAAAAGAAGAAAAAAAAACAAATAAAGTCATTGATTTTGCCTTGAAACTAGAAACACGGTCCAGAAGTTATGTGCAGCTGCTAGCTTGATGCCCTATGCCTTAATTGGTTGGGGTCATCGATTTTGTGTTAGATTACATGGGTGGATAGGTAGAGTCCTAACGGTGTAGGTGCTCCAATTTTGAAGTCTGTCGAGATCCGGGGTGAAGCCTTTAGAGTTAGTGGTTAGTAGATCCTTTTGGCTTGATGCCTAAGCCTTAATTGGTTGGGAGTCATCGGTGGACCTAGTTACACGGACTTTGGTGAAGTCGAATTTTAAGCATTGCATCTATAGTGTAGTTGAATAAGAAAGAAGTGCGTAACTATCATATCTAGGTTGTTCAGCGACTTAAGGCCATGTCAGTGCTAGGTTGGGGGGAGGGGACAAATTTTGCAATTTATTGGCTTAATCTGGTTACAAAAAGAACCATTAGACTTAGGTGGAAATTCAAGCTGAGAATCATGGAACCAATTTTGACCTAGAATTGTTCTTGTATGGATTTAGTTCTTTCATATCGGTTTTCAAACTTTGATGTCAATTTTTCAGTTTAAGGTAATGTTTATATGTACATAAACCTTTTTGAATCATAAATTTTTTGAAAATCACCACATGCATCTCCTTTTTATTTTGCATTGCTAAGGGACTAGCAACGTTTCGGTTGGGGAGATATGATTCGCCTAAAGTGCAATTTTAGACCACTATCAATTACTGAATAGGTTTGAGTGCTTTAGCATTAATCATGTCATTTATACCAATTGAAGTGTTCTGAATCTTCTTAATGTACCCATGCCATTTAGAGGTATTTTGGTTGTTTGCGGTATTTGTGCACTCTTGGAGTTCAATCTCGAGTCAAATGATGAATCATGAAGTGTGATCCCAATGTTCAGTCATCAACCAGCCCAAGAATCCAATGAAAACAAAGGCAAAGTGAAAATTCGATGCGGTGGAAGCGGGAGTCAGAAGCGAAGACCGAAATTTTCTCTAAACCTGCGCGAAAAGAAATTTCGCTAAACTTGCGAAAATTTCGCGGGTTTAAGCGAAATATTCCTGAGATTCAGTAATGCCAAATTTAAGCTAGACCACCCGGTTTAAGCTAAGCACCATTTTAGCGAAAAAAAGCGATTCGCTACTCACTACAATTTCTCTAAGCTAAGCGAAATTTATTAGCTAAAGCGAAATTACAGCTCTAAGCGAAATTTTCCATTTCGCTATGCTTGGTGATTTAGCTAGTTGTGAAATTCTTGACCTAAGCGGGAATTTAATGCCTCGTCGTGCTTTGTAATTAATGCCAAACCGCCTCCAAACTTGGTGTATTAATTGTCCTATAACTTAGCCAATTTTATAGGGTTTTTGGTATTTTCATACCTTGAGGAGGCCTATATAAACCCCTCTTGTTTGTAACCTAGTAACACAATTTTTAAGCGACAATTGGGGAAGGGAATAATTTTGTAAGTTTTTATTTTTGTACATAAAGTCTTTTATTTTTAGGTTTTCTTTTATTTCTTCCTTCTCTATTCTTTCCCTTACTTATAGAAGGGTACATGAGCACCCCTCTTGAGGATGACAACTCAAGAGATCTTGGCTAACCTCCTTTCTTTGAAGGAAGGGAAGCTAGCAGTGGTGGGGCATATGCATGTTGTCCTCTTGTACTAAAGCTACGGGTAGTGTATTTATGGCCCTTATATTCTCAAAACATGGTTGCATAATGTTGAATGTTATTGATTTGTGATACTCTCCATGCTTTAGGATCAGTACATATTCGATGAAATGCTTGTGATTCTTTAGATGGTCTTTACGAGCCTGCGAGATAATATTTACATGTTAGGGTTCTTCATTGGGTTAAATAACATTCTTTGTTATTGGCTGTGACTCTCTCCAATGTACCAGATCAGTGCCTTTTTTTTTTTTTTTTTTTTTTTTTTTTTGTTTGAGATCATTTGTTCTTTAGATGGTCTTTACGAGCCTCGAAATGATAATTTAATGTTAGGGTTTTAAAAGGGGCCATAGCGCATGCTACTGTATTGACTCAAATAGGAGTTGCTTCATGGGTGAGTTTGCTCTAGTTAAATAGATCCCGGTTATGCCATGGACTATAGGTTGCATGTCATAGAGGATAAAACCAGGACACTTGTTTGCCCCAACTTGCAAAGTTAGTGACCTAAATCTTCAAAGTTAACTTTTTCACCTTTTACTTTCGGTTTTTACAATTCTCGGTTCCAAACCATTCCCCTTTGTTGTTGCAAACACAATTCCAAAAGGTCCAAATAGAAAGCCTTGCAATTCATCTTGTGATCTGAGCCATTTTAGGATGAAAACCCATCCAGGTGTTCGACCAGAGCCCATTTATCTGAGTAGCTTGACTACGGCGATGTGGAACAGGTGTATATAAATTTTGTTGATTTTAGCTCAGCCTACTGTGGCACGAATCAGGACCATCCAATTGCTTCTTTATGCTCCTTAAGTATCTTTAACAATTTCTCCTCCTCCATGTTAGAGAGAGAGGTTAAGATGATAATTGGTAGTGTAGATTCCTCCCCAAGGTAAGAATATCTCAAATGATTGGGGAGTTGCTTCTCTTCCACAATGGGGGGTTTCTCAATAGAGGGAGTTAATCGGCTTGTGCTAGCTCCCAAGGATTCAAAGTACTTTCTTCTATTTGGGCTGAAAGAATCCATCCATTTTACATACTCCTGAACTGTCTCATCTTCACAAGAGGAAGGGTCATCATGAGTCAGGCTAGTCTCCAATGGTTCTGAAGGAACCAATTGGCTAGACACTATAGCCTCTAGCATATCCACTCAGAAGCAACTTTCGGTATCATGTGGATGCTCTATGGCATTGAAAACATTGAATGTCACTTCCTCTTCTTGAACTCTCAACCTCAGTTCACCCTTTTGCACATCAATTGTTGCCCTACCCGTGGCTAAGAATGGTCGTCCAAGGATGATTGGGACCTCTTTATCTTCTTGCATGTCTAAAATGATGAAATATGCGGGGAAGATAAATTTATCCACTTTGACTTTGACTAACCCATCCTACATGATACCACCTTGGTCAGGTTAGTTACTGTCACCGCTAAGCGCAAAGTGATTGTCGTCGAGATGCGCTTCTCCCGATTTTAGTTTCTTAAGATCGACCCTTGACATAGATTAATGCTCCTAAGATCACACAAGGCTCTTTCAAATCTTGCATTTAATAGCATGGGATTGTGAAGCTACTTGGATCTTTGACTTAGGGGCAACTTCTTTTGCGATATGTGCTACGCTCCTTTATGACAGTGGCCAGTCTATAGTCTCCCAACTTCCTTTTCTTAGACAAGACGTCCTTCATGAATTTCACGTATCCCAGCATTTGCTCAAGTGCTTCAACAAATGGGATGTTGATGTGAAGCTTTTTGAAGATATCCATGAACCTACCAAACTGCTTATCCAATTTGTTCTTTCAGTCTCTACGGATACGGGATAATATGGCACACCCCACCCACTAGCCGGGCGATTGTCTGAAGCCACCCCACAGAATCCCGGTAGTTACTTTGCTTGGCCCAAGCCACATGAAGCAAGGCGGAGTGTTGCTTGCTGAAAACCCATAAATTTTTTTTTAACTTTACAGCATGATTTTATAAAATTTCGGCGCTCGCATTTTATACATGACATATCCCAAAACCTATATATACAGTTTACACTTTTAAAACATGGCAACCAACAACACTTCTTCAAAAGAGCCTCAGGCCCATCACATTTTCATAACCAAAACTATGTACATACATATACACAACTTTACACGTTTCAAGTATTTTCTTCTAGTTAGTTAATCTGATCGCTATCTTAGAAGTCGGGAGAATGCTACCGTGTCTCCGGCGTCGGCGTGCACAATGCACGGAAAATAGTTTTATAAAACATGAAAATAATGAGCTAAACGAGCTAAGTGAGTGTATGCTTTATAAATACTTGCTTTTTCTGTAAAATGTCAAAAAACTATAAAACTATCCTTTATAAAACATTTTCCAGAATCCTTGCTTGCTTGCTATAAAAGTTTCTAAAACTTTTCATCATATGTTTGCTTGCTTTGCTTTAAAAGTTTCATAAAACTTTTCATCATATGCTTGCTTGATTTGCTATAAATTTTTCATAAAAACTTTTCGTAATATGCTTGCTTGCTTACCAGTGGTTGATTTTAAAACTGTATGAAAAATGCTTATAAATCAAGATCAACCCTTTGGAGGCCTTTCTTACTTATTTGTACCACAGTAAACACGGGAGCTTGGGCTTCTTGTAGTGTCGAGTAGAAGGACACGGGTCACATCACCTAGGTGGAAGGGCGCGGCCCATATCACCTTTCCGGTAAATATGGTGGAAGACGAATTCTGCGTCACCATATAATAGCTAGCGCTCTAACCCTATATACTCCAGTACGTGCCACGGTGCCCTTTAATATGCCATGATGCATGAACTAAGTTTACCGACCAGGCAAATCTAAAATGCATGAAATGATGTCCTAACTTCACCGTGCACGTACGGAATACCTCTGACCGGTATGCTTGCTTAAAACAAAGACGCCATTTAAAACATGGATTTCTAAGGCCTGCTTTATAACAAACTTATGGTTTTACAAATCAAAACCATTGTCAGGTTTCGTCTATTTCAGATGTCAAATTATTCCTGCCGAGGAACCAAAGTTGTCACATTATATTAACGTGGGAGTCCACAGTCATTTTGTCAGGAGTGGTTTCCAGGGTGATCCTTAGGTTTGCCTCAAATGGAATGTAGCGCTTTAAAAGTAAAATCGGGGGCTGTGATTTGATCATCAGTAACCGATTAACTTAACTATTTTAAAAAGAAGGGTGAAATGATAGGATCCTAGGTTTTCACTACCAGCCAATCACATCTAATTTCCTTTATTCTTATTGGATCTCATCTAAGAGCCAATATTTAATAGTCTTCAACGGAAGATGTAACATTAAAGGCCTTTAAGACAAAGAACGATCGAAATACAACAAAACACTTGCTCGGGAGGATTCTGTTGACCTACCCGCATATGATCACACAACGCAATGAGTCTCTCATTTACATGTTGTCAAGATGCCAAACTAAGGTTTTATAAGATTTTCCTACAAGTGTTTAGGCATCGTATTAACTATTGAAGCACAAAAGAGGAATCGAGGGTTGCTTACCTTGAAGGAGGCGTAGTTTCAACTTAGAACCCTATCATAGAGGTTTAGAACTCCATTGAGATCGAGAATCGATTCATGGTTAATAAAACACTAATCACTCAGGACTTGAGAAATAACACTTCTATTGCAAGGTCAGATATCAAAAAGCAATGTAATCCTGAAGAAAATACCGAGTTATATAAACCAACTAAAGATTACAAGAATTAAAAA
Organism: Tetrastigma voinierianum; assembly: GCA_016808115.1. Classification (NCBI taxonomy): domain Eukaryota; kingdom Viridiplantae; phylum Streptophyta; class Magnoliopsida; order Vitales; family Vitaceae; genus Tetrastigma; species Tetrastigma voinierianum. The sequence continues at coordinate 166,951 of JAEQBH010003331.1, read as the reverse complement.
CTAAGTACTCTACCCTATAAACCCTAGTAAATATGAGAAAACACTCAAACCGTTCCAAACCAAAACCCCAGAACTAATTCCCTTTCTCCGCCTCACGGGCTTAAATACAATCCTCATTAGTTATCCTCGGCGGTGGTCGAAGACGAGCGTGCCTCTTGCACCGAATTTGAAATTCCGCTCAAGTCCCAGAGATTGCAAAGTTAAAATTTGCATCTTCAAAAGTGTACCGTACCCACTTTCGGTACGGGCATTCAAGAGTGACTGGTACCAAGACAGTTGTTTCACTCACGGTACCGTACCAAATGAGTGTGGTACCGACACCACCGCTCCAAGAATTGCTCCCTTCAATCGTTGCACTAATAAAGCCTTGACAGCGAGCTGTCATCAATGTAAATGATGATCTTGCATTTGTTCCCTTCCCGGGAATCCAAACCCCCAACAAAATTTCAGATCAGATCAAAAACCCGCATAATGTACAAAACACTAGAAACGATCAAAGGCACCTATTCTACACAAAATGAGAGTTAAACATGAGTCAGCATTAAAATCCTATATAAATGCTGCACTTTATGTATCCAAACACCCCTAACCTACAACTTTCTGTGCCCTAGCAAGATTTGAACCGTAACGCCCCATCGACATGAGGTTCAACAAACGCGCTAAGGTGCGCTAGTGCATTGCAAATTTCCTGATAGGAAAGGAGGCAAGAGAGAACAGACAGAGGCAGCATCTGAATTAGTGAATAATTACAAAGATTTAAAGTAATGGACAAAATAACAAACTGTTACAAAACAGAGATACTCATATAAAGGACCATGGATATGAGAGAAGAAAGGCTGCAATGAGATCACCAAACTGAAATGAACTACATTATCACTGCAAACATTTTACCATAACCAAGAAAACTAACATGCATAGAAGTCAAAGAGGAACATCCTACGAATTCAAAATCAAAAAGGTCTTTCAAGTCGGTAATGACCACGGCTACACAACAAGGTTTACGTAAACAAATGGTGTTGGCATGACGTGGTCGAGGTCTCTACCCGTCTGCCAACACCAATTCCTATTCTAACCCACAATGCTACTATTTCCACGCCCTTTCCTCTTTCTAAATAAGAGAATGCGTCTCATCTACACAATATCCAAATTCACATTAAACCCTCTTCCAAGTCGAGCATCATCTCCACCGCCGTTTCGCTTGCGGATGACTCGCGCCCTGAGAGCCCATGATCTAGTTTCTTTCCGCTTCCCCAGATGCATTTGAACCATCCTTTGATTCTACTTCCATCCTTTTCAAGGGGGATGTACTCACTGACCAAGAGCCTCATTTCACTACTGAAGCCTTCCAGGCATGCTCGTGTATGCATTTACTATCATACCCTGGAAGCACCCGCTGCTATAAACCCGCCAGATGGTCTCAATTTAGGAAGAACCTTTTTTCTCACAGAGCCCCCATCCCCAAAGAGCCTTCAATAAGTTTGTAACTAGTATTCTGGAATGGAATGTGCCCGTTTTCAATCGGGGACCTCAGAGTCCTCATAATACACCATATTTCAAGGCATAGTCAATAATTTTTCCAATTATTACCTCATACGTAAACGGATTTCTTCCCTTTTGCTTGGAAATCCTTCCCTTCGCCCAATCATCATATTGTGAATGACGACTTTGTTCATCAATGCATACTGTGCTTTAATTTCTGATGAACTCCTCGCGCACAAAACCCCATGGGTGCCGGGTTGCGCACATGGTATCGGTAAACAAAATCAACTCGTAATAGCCCGAGAGGGTAAGGTCGGTCATGTATGTATGGATAATTCAACGATTGAGCTATCGAGGCTTACCATTAACTGCTTCCCCAAAATTGTAGTCTCCAACAGGGTGTTTACATTCTCGATTCTTTCAAGCTTGGAGTAGAATTTCACCATGGCTCAGAATAACCTTTACCTCTTCACCAACAAATTGCAGATTTTGCTCTTGAATAACAACACAGATGGGGTGAGTGAACAAGAACGTGTCAATTCTCATTCCCCGCTCACAATGGAAACCCCGCCTTCAACTGGACGACCCACTTTTCCCCGATCCGAGACAGGAAGATTCAGCAAACATGTCCCCACTTCTTCATCTTCGCTCTCACTTGCTCTCCCCCGCTCTCTCTCGATGATGAATCTTCCGCCCTTCTTTCTCGTATGGACCCTCCCTCCACCCCCGCTAAGTATCGCCTTCCGTTTTTTACTAGCCGCTCCATAAGAGCTAAGAGTCTTTCCTTTCCCAGTATTCTTCGATCTTGCCATAGATATGGCCAAAATGGAGAATATAGCGAGAATAGCCCATACACACACGATGGTCTCCTAACAACCCATCTCCAACAGTATCGGACTCACCCATTCAGATCGGTCAAAATCTTCCTCCCCATACTGTCCGTTGCGGATGCCCAAATCAACCAAGAACATAGAACCACTAACCAAAGCCACCCAACAAAATCCATGTGAACACAGTGAAAATCCATTCAAATTGCTCTCGAGGAGATGAGGAGCACTCTACTCACTAATAGCCTAGTACTTCCGCCCCTCGTTGCGGCGAAGAACTCCGTGGAATGCCCCGGATCAGAGCAATGGAGACACTGGAGGGAACGTTTGACCTAGGGTTTGCTTTGGTAAGAGGAAAAATTAGGTTAGGGTTTCTCTTATATAGGAGTTGGGGAGTGGAGATATGAAAGGGTTCAAAATTTTGGGAGAAAAAACCCTCAAATGGCCCATTATCCAAAGACGGCATGACTCATACGTAGCGTGGTACCGATACCATGAGTGTACTGCCGGATTTATCTTGGCTGGTACCGGTACCAATAAGTGTGGTACCGGTACCACTTGGCTACTGCCACTGTTTCTAGGTTGGTACCGGTACCAATAAGTGTGGTACTGGTACCACTTTTTTTTTTTTTTTTTTTTTTTTTTTTTTTACAAACAGCATTCATTTATAGAACTTTCTTAATGCCTACATCTTGGATTTCATCATGCTCACTTCTTCACTGCTTCATAACCCTTCCAACTCGACTCTGTGTTCAAGGAACTGCAGTACTACACTCTCTTGATGCCTTCTAATACGCTTACCTTGGAGTCCATCATGGATTTTGTGATCACGAGTCTTAGGGTTCAAAAGAATTAAAATTCAAGGCTCAAGATGGGTGCAAAGGGTTAACTCAATATGATTTAGAAGTGTAACAAAGAAATGATGGCCTAAAATCATCTTTCAGCTACGTATGGGTGTTCCTTAGAGAATACGATGCATGTAGTTAACAAGGAATGCTAAAACAATGCACAAGCTGAAGCAATAGCAAGCAAAAATGAGCTTGAGGCAGAAAATCAATGACTCGTTTAGTGTATACATGAGAGTGATACCAATCAAGATTGACTCTAGAGAATAGAAAAGAATCAAGCCAGGCGGCCTCAAATATGAAAAAAGTTATGTGCATGTCATATTGTAAGTGCAAAGGAGACTATGTGGAGTGCATACTTAAAGTCACGCTACGTGACACATCACAGACAAGTACCATACCCAAAAGGGCCACTAGTGAATTCTTGCATGCACTTAATTGGCTCCAACTAATGTATGCCCACCCCACCAAGGAAGCAGGCATGCCTCACACACAAGACACACCCAATAGAATAAAAGAGAGGGCCAAAAAAATGTGGGTCACGCCACAGAAACTAGGCAAGGGATTGATTTATTTTATGGTTTATGTTGTTGTTTTTTTTTTTTAAATTTTTGTTTTTGTTTTGAATAAAGGCAGACTAAATGAATAAAGTATAAAGAAATGCAAGAAAGGAAAAGAACAACTATATACAAAAGAGGTAGGATAGAGATTACACTGAAGGAACATCTCGGTAGAGCGGATCTACCAGTTCCTCACTACTCTCCTGGCTGTCAAAGTTCTCAAGAAATGGCTTTAAGCGCTGGTCGTTGACTTTAAAGTTCTTCCCAATTTCCGGATTCTCAATCTCCACTGCGCCATATGGGTAAACTAATTGACATGAATGTGCTACCACCTAGAATGGAGTTTACTCCGAAAAATGTGCAAACGAGTCAGATAATACCTCGTGAGGTTCAAAGGTCTTCCTAACAATGGTCTTGTCATGGAATAACTTGAGCTCTTTTGTAGATCTGCAGCTCATAATGATTCATTTCAGAATTTGTCAAGCCTCGTTTCCATCTCGCAGTAGTGACTATTTACTGCTGAGCCAAATCAAATTAAGAGTTTTAATGCCCAATAGCCTGTGTTCCATTTCCACCCCAGAGATGACATGCTCTTCCATAAACTAGCCGATAAGGAGACATACTCAAGAATAGTCTTAAAAGTAAGACGGCCTGGGAAGAGCGCTTCTGCTAGTCGGCTGACCAACCTTTAAGTGGGACATTCTCGAGGCGATCGCTTTTTCCAAAATATGTTTGATCTCCCTAATAAGCACTCTGGCCACCATCGGGTCCTGTGGGTGGTATGCCGTGGAAACTTTGTGGGTGACTCCATACTTTTTCAATAAATTCTCAAAGGATCGATTACAAAAATGGAGCCCACCATCACTAATGATTGCGCGAGGCACTCAAAAGCGAGAAAAAAAATGTGTTCTTTCAAAAAAATTTCAAACAACTCAGGGTCATTAGTTCTCGCCGGAATGGCCTCCACCCACTCAGAAACATAATCAACTACCAATAAATGTAAAAGTACTCTACAAGAAGGGGGAAAAGGCCCCATGGTCTAAACCAGTTAACTCGAAGATTTCAATGATTAAAATAGGGAGTAAGAGGCATCATGTTCTCTCTTGTGATCCTTCTAATTGTTGGCACCGAGCGCAAGTTTTGCAAAAATCAGCAATAAAAGAGTGACTAATAAAACGCTGCAGGATTTTTTGTTCAGCCGTTTTCTTTAAGTGAGAAATGCTCCTCTTCACAAGCTTCCGAGTGGCGTAAGGTGAGTACCCCAATTTGATCATTATCGATACACACCGCCCTACCAATTGGTCCGGACAATATTTAAACAAGTATGGGTCACCAAAGTAGTATTTCTTTATGTCAGTACCTCAAAAATTCCTCCCCTCTCTCTTTTTGGCCGAGGTCCATTAGGTGGAATTTGTCCTGTCACTAGATAGTTTATTATGTCCGCATACCATGGGCAGTGGACAAGAGCAAAAAGTTGCTCATCAGGGAAAGTGTCGCCTATGGGTAGGCCTTCAGAAGTGGATTCCGGAACTAACCGAGATAGGTGGTCAGCTACCACATTCTCAACTCCTTTCTTATCCTTAATAGTCAAGTTAAATTCTTGACGAAGTAGGATCCACCTAGTCAAACGAGGCTTAGTATCCTGCTTAGAGAGCAAGTACTTCAGCGCTGCATGATCCGTGAAAATGGTTACTGTGAGCACTCCTAAAATGTACTAATTCGAACTTTTCTACAAGTAAAGACGATGTACCAAAACTCTTTCCAGAGTTGCACTGGATTGAGCGGGAATCTAGTCTTCATTGCATAGTAGACTACAAAAGCTTTTTATCTTCCTTTGCCCCAAAAACAGCCCCTATAGCATAATCACCAGCTACACACATGATCTCAAAAGGGAGTTCCCAATTGGGAGATCGCATGATAGGAGGGGACACTAACATAGTTTTTAATTTATCAAAGGCATCCTCACAAGCCTGTGACCATGCAAAGGGAATGTCCTTGGCAAGCAAATTGCACAAGGGACGGGCTATGGTACTGAAATCTCATATGAATCTCCTATAAAATCCTGAATGACCTAAGAACGACCGTATATCTTTAACACACTTAGGGGTAGGTAAGTTGGAAATCAACTAGACTTTGGATTTGTCCACCTCTATTCTTTTTTTCGATACTATGTGGCCTAGCACAATCCCTTGTGTCACCATGAAGTGACACTTCCCAATTCAGCACTAAATTCTTCTCCTGACACCTCTCTAATACCTTCCATAGATTCTCCAGACATCCCTCATACGAATCTCTAAAAATTGATAAGTCGTCCATGAAAATCTCCAAAATGAGTTCTATCATATCACTGAAAATCCCCATCATGCACCGCTGGAAGGTTCCTGGTGCATTACATAATCCAAAAGGCATTTTCCTAAAGGCAAATGTGCTAAAAGGGCAGGTGAACGTGGTTTTCTCTTGATTTTCTAAGGTTATCCCACTTGATTGCACTCTTGTGCACCCGCTCGAGAAAACAATAGAATTCATGCCCCGTAACTCTCTAGCATTTGATCCACAAAAGGTAGAGAGGGAATGATCTTTCCTAGTACCCGCATTGAGTTTCCTATAGTCTATGCAATTCTCCAACCCGTGGTGACCCGAGTGGGAATTAGTCTAATAGTCTATTGGCTACCACAAAGGACTTTAAATTCTTAGAACTACTTGGGTTGGATTGACCCACTTGCTATCCGCAATGGGGTAAATAACACCTACGTCCAGTAGTTTTAAGACCTCTTCCTTGACCACGTCTTTCATGATTGGGTTTAGGTGTCGCTGTGGTTGTCTAGAGGGTTTGACATCCTCTTCCAAGTGAATCCTGTGAGTGCAAATCAAGGCTGATTCCCTTAATATCCGCAATTGTCCATCCTATGGCGGTTTTGTGGGTTCTCAATATCTCCAAAAGTTTATTCTCTTGATCTGACTCTAACGAGGAAGATATGATAACTGGGAAAGTTTCTACTCCCTAGAACACATATTTGAGATGAGATGTGGTAAGGGTTTCAACTCAAGTTTGGGTGGTTTCTATTACGGTTGCAATACCCTTTGGCTCCGACAGGGCAATTTCTCAAATTTAGGTGCCCACCCATTTGCTTCCAAAGACTCAAGTATGCTCAATTATGGAGTGCGTAAACTTATTCGGGATGTATACTTCTCAACTCCAACTTGGGCTTACTAGAAAAGACATGAGAGGATCATCGTATGAAACATTATCTATGTAATTATGCACAACAAAGTCTATCATGTTTACCTCACAGACATCCTCCACATCCCCTATTTCCTTGATAACATTGAAGATATTCAAATTAACAGTCATGTTGCAAAAAGATAATGTCATTAGTCCTCCTCACAAAGGTATGATGGTATTTAGCAAGGGTCGAATGGCCTACCAAGAATAACTGAACTCGAGTCCCTTGATTCACCGCTGTAGTTGAGTGTCAAGAACAACAAAGTCCACAAGAAAGTCAACTTGTCTACTTGCACCAATACATCCTTCACTATCCCTCTCAGAATTTTCACACTACACAAATTAGCCGAGGGTGATATTAGTTGGTTCTAACTCTCCTAACCCTAGCTCAACATATACCGAATATGGCAACAAGTTAACACTTGCTCCCAAATCCATTAGAGCATGTCTTAATTTTGAATTCCCTACCACTATGGAAATAGTGTGTTTCCTAGGTCTTTGTATTTTGAGGCAAATTGTCTTATCAAGGAGGTGAATTGTTCACCATAAATGCATCCTTGTTGACACCTAGTTTTCTTTTTTACAAAGGCACAAGTCTTTAAAAAACTTGGCATATGACGGGATTTGCTTAATGGCATCCAATAAAGGAATGTTCAACTTTAACCTGTTTAAATAATCATAAATTTTAATGATTGTTCACTTTGGGGGTCTCTAAACCCATGAGGGTGAGCAAGAGGGACAAGTGGAGGCCTTGTCTTTTTCTAGCTCAAAATCAACAACATCTGCCCTAAGAACATGAGGCTTGTCAGACACCTCATCATCCCCGAATGGTTCATTTTGCAAATCTTGTATCATTTCCTTTGGCTGAATGGTTTTGTCAATTATTTTTCCACTTCAAAGAGTGGTGACAACCTTGCAATGTTCGAAGGTGCCATCACTTGGACCTGAGACTCCAACACTATTTTGACCTAGGGGGTTTTGGATAGTTTGAGAAGGGAGTTTTCCTTTTTCTTGTTGAAAATTTCCCATAGAAGAGGTTAGCTTAGTGATTTGGGATCTCACATCATTCAGTTGCGGTTCGAAATTCAAGTTGGTGGGATTGTTGGTCTGACAACCTGTCACAATATCCCTAAAACTTCTTATGTGGAGGTTGGTAAGGCCGTGGGTTTGAATTTCGAGACGAGGGGTGGAAACCTCAAGTTGTTCACCTAAATCCTCGAGGACTCCTGATTTTGGAACGGGCCTTGGTTGGTTGGAAAATTGTGTGGGCCTCCCTCATTCCTCCAACTAAAATTCGGTTCTACTCCCACCCAGATTATAAGTTTCCTTTAGTATGGAGGAATTGAAGGGTTTTTGGTAATTAAGAGCATTAGTCAGTTTCTATTCTCGATTAAGTTCTCGACTGAGGAAGGTTAGGGCAGTTAATAGTTGAGTGAGTGGGGTCATCGCAAATGATGCATGGCTCCTCCACTCTAGACCCCATAGGCACCGAAGGTACTTGAGGTACAATGGTTACCTCATTCACCTTTTTCAATTCTATGGCCTCCAACTTCCTCGTTAAGTTGGCTATTTTCGCTTGTAGGTCATCATTCTCTCTTAAGTGATGGATTCCTCCCCTTGGAGGTGTATTATGCACTTTAGCGGTATCTATGGGAGGTGTTAATCTCCAAGTCTTAGCATTTTCTCGCTATTGTATCGAAAAATTGAATTGCCTCCTTGGCACTTTTCTCATAGAACTCCCCCGCACACATCATTCGATGTATCAAGCCATATTCATGATAGTCCTCGTAAAATAGCACAACTCATTCAACATCCAAACCATGATGAGGGATAGCATGAGGAGGTCCTTATATCTTTCCATACAACAAATAAAGGCTCCACCCTGCTTTTAAAAGTTTTGATTGCTCACATGAGTGCATTAGGCACGTGTGGGAGGGAAAGAATTTATTGGCGAATTCATTTCTCATGTCCTCCCAAGTAAGATTGAATTGGGCGCAGTTTAATGAAACTCATATTTTACATTTTCCTTCGTAGAGAATGAATAAAAACCATACAAATATATGAGGGGCTATCCCAGAGAGAGGAAAGCACGCAAACATCCTCAAATCTCTCATGAATGAATAGGTTCTCGTGACCGACTTTTGATATTAATGTGGAGAAGAAGAATCATCTCCGACTTCATAAGGAACTGGTTAGCCTCTTCAGGTAGGCGAATACATGAATTTGTCATGGTTCTCGAGGCTGCAGACCCTCGTAGGTTCTTTCCACATTAGGTGCAAGGTAGGAGCCTGACATTGATTTCTCGCTGAAAATTAACATTTCCTTCCCACCGGGCTGCTGTGCAACACCATCTCCTTGTTGTGGAGGTTCATGGAGTCTTTAGTGAGTCAACAGTAACCTGGGCATTTTGGGTTAAAAGAGTTTGTCAATTTCGAGATATCCATTTGAGGTGTAGGGTCTTCTTAAACAAATGTCTTACTATGGACTCTTTAGAATGTCTTGATGTATAATTTCATAAGCCTACGCTGGGTTCGCTATGAGCCCAAACTGACATGCACCAATCTTACCCTGGGTTAAGTGACAAATATCCACTTTAGATTATTCACGAAATCAATTAAAAGAAAAGGTAGAGAACGGCATCGGATTTTGCAATGCAATTGCAATTACCACTAACTCTCTTTGGATCAACTAGATTACTCGCCACTCCTCGGCAATCTACGCTAAAATGCTTCGTCGGCTTCGTATAGCTGAAATTATTCCCGCTTAGGAACTAAAGTCGGCTACATTATATTATTACAGCTGAGTCCACAAAGTCATTTCCACAGGGAGGTTTCTAGGTGATCCTTAGGGATTGCTCTCCCATGAATGTGCATTTAAAAGTAAAATCTGGGGGTTATGATTGATTGATTGAGTTACCGATTAACTTAACTATTTTAAAACAAGAAGGGCGAATGATAGGATCCTTAGGTTTTCACTCACCGCCGATCAGGTAATACCCACCTCCTTATTCAGCCAACTTCATCTAAGAGCCATTGATGAATGGTTTTCGACGGAAGATGTAACATTAAAGGCTATTTTAAGACAAAGAACGATTGAGCGATAACAAATACTTGTTCAGATGATTTGCTTGGACTCTTAGCCTGCATATGTGATCAATAACAACGTGTACCGAGAGTCTCTCGTTCACACGTTGTCAAGAAGATGCCAAACTAAGGTTTTATAAGATTTTCTGCAAGTGTTTAGCATCGCACAATCCCATTGAAGCACAAAAGAGGAATTGAGGGTTGTTACCTTGAAGGAGGCGAGTTTCCACCGTTAGAACCCTATCATAGAGGTTTAGAACTCCATTGAAACTGAGAATCGATTCATGGTTAATAAAACACTAATCGTAATTGTGACTTGAGAAATAACACTTCTATTGCAAGGTTGGGATATCAAAAGCACATAATCCCGTAAGAAAATACCGAGTTATATAAACCAACTGAAAGATTACAAGTAATTAAAAACTTAATCCGAAGAAAAACTAAGTACTCTACCCTATAAACCCTAGTAAAATATGAGAAAAACACTCCAACCGTTCCAAACCAAACCCTAGAATCCAATTCCCCTTTTCTCTGCCCTCAAGTGGGCTTAAATACAATCCTCATTAGTGATCTCGAAGTGGTGGTCGAAAGACGAGCGTGCCCTTGCATCGAATTTGAACGCTTCTCAAGTCCCGCTAGATTAGATGTTGGTACCCTGCATCGTAGCGTGGTACCTGCATTCAAAGTGTATTATACCCACAGCCTCGGGGGGGTACCTGCATCGTTGCTCACCACATGTGGCAATTTATCGCGGGAGTGTGGTACCTACTCACCGCCTCCTCGCAACCCGCCTCCTCTTCACCGTAGCACTACCTGTGGCCTCCCGACACTGCCATCAACAACATGATCTACATTTGTTCTCTCCTGGAATCAAAACTCTACAAAAAATTGTGCACGGACTGAAAACCCCGCACACGCATAAAAACACTAGAAACGATCAAAGGCACCTATTCTACACAAAATGAGAGCAAAACATGAGTTGGGGGCATTAAAATCCTATATAAATGTTGCACTTTTATGTATCCAACAACTTGCTTGCTTACTCTTTGAAATTTGGTTTTACAAATCAAAACCATTGCTTGCTTGCTTTTCAAATATGGTTTAATACTTTAAAATCATTGCTTGATTGCTTTTCAAATATGGTTTAAAATCAAAACCATTGCTTGCTTGCTTGAACATGGCTTAGTATCACTATAAACCATTACATACCAAAGGTAAAACGATTATAAATAATACACTAGTAATTAAAAAAAAAAGTTTAGAACACTCACATTTCTGGTTACAAAACTTGAGCATGACTCCACAACTTCTCCACCTTTGCTTTTACCCTACACACTCAAGAGAATACGACGGAAACATTAATCGTCTGCGTAATCGTGACAAAATTAACGTAGGCTTACAAAGCGACTATATTGAAACGGATTCGGATTTTAACGAAACTTCACATGCAAGTCACATTAGGGTCACACAAAATTCATATAAATTCAAATGAACAAATTATCCTTGAGCATAAGTGCCTAAAAAATCACTATTTTGGCAATTTTTTTTCCAATAGTACTCTCTGGACTTTATTACCCAAAAATGATTCAAACGGTTTCCAAAAATTATGAAACTCTCCATATCAGTCCTTTATATATCAAATGACATATCTTTAAAATTGCAATTTAAAATTCCTTCTCTAAGGCCCTCAACCACATAACACAAGTTACATCATTTTTTATGCCAAATTGGTTAGCTCACTGGATCACCTACTGTTATCCTTGATTTATGGGGTCTTAACTCCATAAATTGGAAATGGTTTCTTCACTCATTTGAAGCTATGTTTCTAATCTTTCTTCCTCCACCTCAGGAATCACCCAATTTGGATCACCAAAACCTCAAGCTATTGTATTTACATCTAGATTACTCAAATTGAAGAACAGACTGCACTAGCTCCGCTTGACATATTTATGTTGGGCACTTTGGGGTTACAATTTGTATGCACACTCTTCACTAAATTATACCTAGAAGTATATTTTACCCATAATTTTGAATCACCAATTTGGATGAGGAACTCAAACTTTATGGCCAAAACATTATAACAATACCTAAAACAAGATAACCATGAGCTACACGAGCTCACCTTTAAGTCCATATTTGGGAGCCTTAGAGATATAATTTTCTCTTGGTCCCTTCTATACATTTGTAACCCTATCTCTCTACTGTTATTTTAATAATCGAAATTCACTCATTTGAATGATTATAACTTAATCTATAGCCAAAACAAGAGAAGAGGTATTTACAAAATTTTGACAGCATTTCCTTTGAAAACCCAACATTCTCCTTTTTTTTTACAACTATTCCAACCAATCAAGACAATACAAAACAACCTCAAAAACCAACAGGGAATTTACCCAAAACCACACCACAAACACTTGTATTGGTGGTTTGGAACTTCTTGCAACCAAACCTAGGTAAAATCCCAAGAATCCATACCAAGGTCTACCAATTCATATAAAACTACAGAATTAGGAAAGATTTCTTTGTTGATCTATACTAATCTAGGGTTTTACCCACACAATTTACAATTCTAGGGTTAGGATAATCTCCTAAAACCCTAGCTCGAACAAGCCAAAAATCCATACAACCCTTAAAGAATCCATATAAAACTAAACCCCATGCAAAAATCTAAAGATCCATACCTTTATTTGCTCTCTTCCCTCTTTCTCTTCTCTTCCCTCTTCTTCCTCTTCTTTCTTCTTCTTCTCCCTCTCTCTACTGGCTCTCTTCCCCCAAATGCCTGTAAATATGAGAGACTAATCTGGCCCTCCTTTTATATACTAACTTTTCCTTTAATTGTACTAGGTCCTTCATCTCTCAAATATTTGTAAATCAACTTATGTTATTTCTACTTTAGCCCATCATCTTCTCATCTTATGTCCTTTATGTCCCATTTGACAAATTATAAATTTACCCTTGTTCTAGTACAAAATTCCGGGTTACATCAATTTATCATCTCATAATTTCATCCTTAAAAACAACTCCAAAAAATACTACAATGACACATAAATAATTAGGAAAGTCTTTTGGTGCACATATGCACCCCTACGGTTACACTTACCGTACACCCTCTTGGGACGGGGCGTTACATAATAGGCTTCTCATCATACATAGGTTTCTGAGCTCCAACTTTCTCTGGTATGTTTGAGACTGGTTTCTTTAGTAACTTTTCAGCATCTTCAAGGTTTTCCCATTTCCCGTAGGGTTTTCATCCTCTTCTTGGATCTCAACTAACTGATCCAAAGTCTTACCACCCTAAGGGCTGCGCTTTGGCAAAAGACTCATTTCTCCTCGTTTACTCAAGTACCAGGCAGATTTTCGTGGTTGCCTCCTCGCTCAATAACGGCCATTTGGCCCATTTGACCTCCAAATTTCTGGAAATGTTTCGCTTTGATTGTTTAGTGACGTTCTAGTCTCATTCTCAAACTTATCACATGACTTCATCATATTCATGTGCATATCAACTAACTGTTCCATTTTCATATCTAAACTCAACTTCTTCTCGAGGTGGTCGAGGTTTCCGCTGGTTTGTTCCATAGATTACCCCACTCGATTTTTCCATGAAAAGTTAGGATGGTTCTTCCACCTCGATTGCAACTTAATCATATGGGCTGAAGTTCGATTTTGAGAACTTCGCCATATATCGAGCCTGCCTAACAATCAAATCCCCCATGGTATTCGCCATTAGGCACTAAGAGTCGATGAGGTCCATGGCATTGCTCTCGCATGCACACCCAACTTACACAACTGAGAACCCAATTGTTGAGAAGCTTGTAGTTGCTTTGAGAGTGTAGACACTTGAGCAGATAGTTTCTAATGATGTCTAAGCTTCGAACACCCTAGCCGGGCTTCTTCTTTGATACTCACCCGCTATTGACAATCATTCAAGGCTATGTTCTCAAGAATTTAATAAGCCTTCACTTCATTCTTCCCATAATCGCCTCCTTCAGCAAAAAAGCATCAATAATAGTCCAGTGTATCATTCAAACTATTGTAGAAATGATGGACTTGCATCCATTTAGAAACTATGGTGAGGGTGATTTGTCAACAAATCTTTGAATCTCTCCCACGCTTCATGTAATGATTCCTTTCATACCGATAAAAGCTAACATGTCAATTCTCAACTTTGTTTTTTGCCGGGTGGAAAGAATCTAGCCGTAAATTTCGTTCGATAAGTCATCCCATGATGTTATTGAATCGTGGTTCAAATCGCCCAATGCTTAGCTTTCTTTCTTCAATGAGAATGGGAACAATCTAAGCCGAATAGCATCATTGCTCACCTCACAGAATTCACCCAGACACACACCTCTAAAAAATTTAGACATGAGCATTCGATCCTCATGTATGCAGCCCGTGGAACTCGAATTCTGCAAAGAATGTATGATGACGGACTGAGCCCAAGTTGTTCGCCAGATTACCGGGTCTCTTAATCACGTGGAGTAAATCCACGATGGGTGACCATAATCTCTGATAGGTGGCAACGTATTATCCATATTTACCCAGATCGATGTATACTGACTTCAGCTTCAACTCAACATCATCGCTTCTATTTTCTTCCATCGGTCTCATAGGTAGTTTGCTCATTCTACCGCTTTCTCTCGTCTCCTTAGAATTCTTTTCAAAGTTCTCTTGATTTCAGGATCCAAAGGAATAAGATTTTCAACAGGTTCCCGTCGCATACAAACTAACGTACCTGCATGTTCTTCACTAAACAAGAAAAAAAAAATAAAGTATCAAAAATTAAATCAAAACAAATGTTTGAAGTACCAAAAAAGTACTTGGTATTGATATTAGCATAAACACCGTTTAATAAATAGTCAAATCGCATAAGCTAAAACTTGACTACAAGCATTGATTGTGTTTTTGTGGATATGTAATAAAGAGTGCAAATTGCCTAATCGCGCAAGTGTATGCTTGTCAAGTAATATAGTGTACTAATGGATATCCACGTGGAAAACCTTACTCGTAGTGGGCCAAGTAACAAAACTATAATACTTATTCAATATTCAACTAGCAAATTTAGATGGCTAAGAGGAAGTAAAACTAGATTTATTTACTACTAATGTAATTGTGCGCTTCGGATGTAAAAGTGATCAAAGATGCAAAAAGGTTAGGGTGTTGGTGTTGTTGGACAGTCCTACTATGTGATGCTGCGATTCCATTCCATTATCTAATATAGTGTTTTCCAAGGCAGCTCTTATCTAATGTAATTAAAGCCTTTATCAAGGTCATTTAACTTCCCTTTATCACTAGGTTTCTTGCTCCTTGGCTAAACCCCAAGCATTAAAGGTGCATAGAGTGCAAAGAACTCCTACCTCCTAATTATTGATAATCCTATATTACCAAGTATATTAGGTTAACCCAACTATATCCAATTCTTCATTCACTTCTCGTATCTTTACAAAGAACCACTCACATAAGATTGAGATCACAACAACATGATTCTCATCCAAGCATGAGTTAATGAAACAAATATATATATATATATATAGTATATATATATATATATATATATATATATATATATATATATATATATATATATAAGATAATGGAATTATAAAAGGCTAACACTTTAACATAGTATTCATGTCCAAACCTCTACCAACACCCTAAACCACGAATTAGAACCTCATTATAAATTGCTCCAGCACAAAAATGAAAGGCAAGACATAAGAATAGGAATAGAGAAAACTTCAATGATCGAGGGAATGACGATCTCCCGGATTCTTCAAGTCTTTCTCTTTAAGATCGGCCTTCAAGTCTTCTTTCCTTTGTTCCAAACTCTAGTTCCTCAAACCCTAACACTGCAAATCCATTTCGAACCTCTCTTAAAATTGATTCCCCCATTTTTATATTTCCTCCAAGAGATAAGGTTTGTTAAGCCTTTCTTTCCCCAAGAACGTCGTGATGTCAGGATGTCGTGACGTTGGAACGCTCACGCTGGCTGATTTATAACAATCTTCTCCAGACTCCCCGAATGCTCATCAAGATTTTCCAAGATTTCTCCTACAAAAAACCAATAAAACTAAATATTAGAAAAGTAATCAAACAAGGTCATATATATAATCTATCCCTAATCTCACTTAACCAGTCAGAATATGTTTTAGTATTCATCACTGTCAACATTTAGTAATTTTTCCTAAAAAGAACCCAACACAAATCTAAATATTAGAGTACATTTAAAATTAGTTTATATATATATATGAAACCATCCTAATCCCATTAATATGTTTTGCACCATCATTTAGTTGTTTTCACTTGTATGAAGGAGCTGATTTAATAATCTGGTCTTACATAATCCAAACTCAATCATGTTTTCCTGTCATCAGTAACCCACCACAAAATCCATTTGATCGGCCCATTTATCTGGCAGTCTGATAGGCCATGTAATAACCTGAAGGAATTAATGTCCGTCATTTTCTAACATACTACTGGTCATAAATTCAACATCTTTTCTATCCCATCAACAATATAAAGTTCTTTAATCTGATATGACTTGTGTTACTGTAGGTGGTTAGAAAAGATTCCACTCAAAGCTCTCAGAATGGATTTTCACTGATTATCATTGCACAAACTTAATTCCCAATATGGCTAAGAATCCATTTCTCTTTCGCTGTAAACTCTATTTTTTTTCCCCACTTATTCGATTTACAATTGTCGCACTTTCATCATTCTTGTGCCTCAAGCACCTCGACGAACAATCCGCTTTTGCTAATACCCGCCACCATTGCAATCGTCAGTTCGATAATGACAATGAGCATTCAACGCCTAAGCTGCCAGTAATCGACTTTCTACTAAGAGCATTTTCTACTACATTGGCCTTCTCGGGATGGATAATCAAACATACAATCATAACCTGATCAATTCCATCCATCTACATTGTCTCGTTAAGTTCTCTCTCGTGAGGGTAAATACTTAAGACTTTGTGATCATTTAGATGAAACACTTTCCAGCAAAGATAGTGTTCCAAAATTTCAATGCAAACACAATAGAGGCCAATTCCAAATTATGCGTAGGGTAATTCTTTTAATGCGACTTCAACTGCCTTGAAGCATAAGCTGCCACTTTACCCTCTTGCATAAGGACACATCCAAGTCCATTTGATGAAGCATCACTAAAAATCACGTATTCTTTACCGTAGGTTGGCTGAGTAAGAACCGATGCCTCAGTTAAGAATGCTTTCAACTTTTCAAAACTAGCTTAACACTTTTCACTCCACACAAATCTCACATTCTTCTGGAGAAATCTTGTCATTGGGGTCGCAATCATCGAAAACCCCTTAACGAACCTTCTGTAGTAACTTGCCAATCCTAGGAAACTAAGCACTTCCGTGACATTTCTCAGTGGTTTCCATTTAATAATCACCTCTATTTTCCTAGGATCCACTCGAATTCCTTCTTCCGATACAATGTGTCCAAGAAATGACACTTCTTCATCCAAAAATTCGTGATTTGTTCTACGCTTTTCAAGGTAATTGTTCATTTCGCCGTTTCTAGCACTACTGGTTGGTGTATCATGATCTTCCCGATCCTTTTGAATACACAAGGATGTCATCTATAAACAATTCACGACAACCGATCTACAAACGGTCGGAAAACACGACCACTGTTCAGAAAGCCGCCGGAGCATTTGTCAACCCAACATTACAGCAACCTCATAATGTCCATAAAGCACTTAAAAGCCGCCTTATGCACATCTCGCATCCCAACTTAATCAAGATACCCAGATCAAGTCATCTCTTCTAAAGACACTTGCACCTTTCAATTGGTCGAACAAGTCATCAATCCTAGGTAACGGATATTTGTTCTTCACTGTCATTTTGTTTAGTTGCCTATAATCAACACACAGAAGAAGCGTACCATATTTCTTTTTAACAAAGAGCATTAGAGCTCCCCATGGTGATACACTCCCTATGAATAAATCAGCCTTCAACAATTCTTGCAACTTAAGCTTCAATTCTTTTAACTCCACCGGTTTGGTCTACATGCGTAATAGATGCCTAGTAAGGCCCATGAACAACGCCGACATAACTCAATCTCTCTCTGTGGAGGCAATCTTGGTAACTCCTCCGGAAACATGTCCGGATAATCACTAACTGTAGGGATGTCCGATAAGCTAGGCTCTGCCTTTTTTGTATCAATCACATACACTAAGTAGGCTTCACACCCTTTTCGAACCATCGTTCTAGCTGTAGTGGCGGATATCACATTAGAGAGGTGTCCGACCCCGATAAAAGTCACTTCTCGCCACTCGTTGTCCTAAGGTCACTCTCTTCATTCTATAATCAACTACCACTCGTGTTTCCGGACAACCATCCATCCCCAATATCACATTAAACTCTCTAAATGACAACTCGATTAAATCTCTTGAAAGATTATACTCTCGTATTCTAATGGGATAACTTCATAGACTTATTCACAATCCACACTATCAAATACCTGAACTTCCATGCCACCTATTAAGGACCGACAAGATCTCGCATTAGGAGTCAATATCCTTTATATGCAAATGCAATGCATGTCATAAACAATTTCAAAATCATTTACAAAAATTTCAAAATTATTTTTGTAGAACCGCCTAAACCTAGGCTCTGATACCACTAAAAATGTGATGGCTTGCGCCTCCCTCGTACTCCAACCTCCGACCTTAAAGGCCGTATCAGATCCACTGTACCTATTTTCGAATCCACCTTTTCTTTTGTCGTAAGAAAAACACATTTCCAATGCTCATTTTGTAAAAGGATATTTATCTTTATGAAAATATATTTGTATATACTAATTCAACTTAAATGGGCCGATCATTTTGTTTTTAATACACATTTTCCATTAAATATGGCATTACATGCCCATTTGGTCCATTTACTAACTTTATACATTAAGACATTATAAGCCGTTTTCAATACCAAAATATTTACAAAACAAAATCAGAGTTTGTACAAAAAGTGTCAAATATATTTCATGAATGCAGGGTCGGAGCTTTACTTCAACTCCGTGAGGCCTTGACGTTGACTCGACAGCTGCGCTCTTTCTCCTTCGCACTGCTCTCTCACCTAATACCTACGTGATGATAAAACAACGTGCTAAGAATTTTCATGCCTATTGGTTTTATACAGTTCTCTCTTCATTTCAATTTAAGTAAATCATGCATTTTTCTAAATCGATGCCTTTGTATAATTTTTTTCATTGACCAATGCGATACAATACATACAGAGCCATTTCGTATACATTCAAATTACACCATTGGTCATTTCAATCATGCAGTTTCATAAGTACAAATCAAATCATGCATTTCACAATTTTATTTTCATTTTCCCTTACGACTTAACCTATGCTTTCGTGCAGTAATGATAACGAATCACCGCACGATCCCTACCGGGCTGCAAAGCTGGTATAAAAAGGTTTTATAACGACGCACAGTCCCGCGGCCGTCGACCAGTTATAAAAACCATTTCATGAATACTACCGACATCGGCCCCGCTGAGCTACGGATTGGAGCACACTGGCCACGTTTCATAATACGTCATTTGACCTTTATCGCATACTACCAATCTATCCTTAACTTGAATTTAACTAAGTAATATTCTATTAAGGGTGCTCAAATCATTCATAGCAATTTACAATAGTGTATATACATTCGATATCCAAATACTTGTTTCCAATACTAAGGTACTTTTCATGTGCAATTCATTTTCACAATCAGTTGTATCAAATCAATTTAAAACAAATCAATATGCAATTTATCCCAATTCAATTCAATAAATCCACTTATTTCAGAATCCTTCAAATATTTTAGAAATAGAGAGAGAGAATTGGAGAACAAACCAATTCATTTATGGCTCAAACGGCGCTTACATGCATATTCATATATAAACCTTAGGATTTATTTGTCAAACAAACACAAACTCAAAACAACAAAGAAGGAAGTGTGAAGAACAAAACCAAAAAGGTTGTCACTCTTCGATTCCTACTCTTGGAATCCCGTTCTTTGGTCAATCTTCCTTGTCACCAACCTCTAATCCATCACAAATATGTCACTATCAAAGAACAACCCAAGAAAAAAAATCAGTTATGCATTCTAGGATTTTTGGTTAGGGTTGATGTTTACCCAATACACCTTCACTTGAAAAATTTTCTAGGGACACATGAGCCATATTTTTCTCATACTTCCTTTAAGAAAATGATAGCTCTATGTGAGTCTATTTCTTTAGTATGAATTGGAATCATCTCATTTGATGACCTTAAACTCAAGTTATGGCATTTAATGCCAAATCGGCTCTGTATGCCAAATTTCACTCTGCTACTCATCAAGTATTCTACTTCAGGGGTATTAACTCCATAAATTGGTAATGGTTCCTTCTACTCATTTGAATCTATGGTTCTAAGATTTCTTCTCCAATTAGAATCATCCAATTTGGATCTCCATTTTACATTCGCACTCAAGCCTCTAATTTGCAAAAGTGTAATCGCATTGTTCTCGCACATAAACTCCACTTTGACTCGATTGAACTTCTCAGTTACAAATTGCATACACTTCCTTCAATTAACTAGAATTATAGTTTACCCATAGTTTACAAATTGCTCAACTTACGGCCAAAACACCACAACTACACCCAAAACAGAGCATACCCGTCAACTACTCGAAACTCACCTTTAAGCCCATATTCAGGAGCCTTAGAGCTACAATTTGCTCCTGATACCTTCTATACATTTGTATCTATAGCTATTATAGTTCTTTACCAATTGGAATCAGTCAATTTGGATGATTATAACTTAACTTATAGCCAAAACAAAAACAAGGGTTTTGAAAATTTTTTGACAGCAACTCCTTTGAAACTTCATCATTTCCTTTATACAAAAATCCTCAAAACCAATCCTAACCAAAAACACTTTAAAAATTAACCAAAAAAAACTCCAAAATTGATCTACAATCAATCAAAATCACCTTTACATAAGGTTAGAGTTTTTCCCCAAATCCAAAATCATCAAAGAGGGAGTTAGGATCAGTTTTCTTACATTAGCTCTCTTCAAATCTTCTCTTCCTTCTCCCTTGAACAAAGATAGACCAAGAGTGGAGAGAAACACACCAAAAATACCTTATTCTCCCAAGCCCTAGCACCTTCTCCCCTTGCTCCTCTTAAAAACGTGAATGCCCAAATGGGCATTCCATATATCACTTTGGTCTTTATTCTCATGTCATGTGTAATGTCATGTTTAGATAGCACATTAATTGGCTTTTTCTCATTTTTCTCATTTTAAAGCCTCATTTCACTTTCATTTCCACTGCCTTTCATTTCATTTATACTTTGGCACTCTCACGTTACCTGTATTTATGACCCTTAGGTCCTCATTTGACATTTTTACCAAATTTATTTGGCTCCTGTATAATTTTCGTGTTTTTATCATTTTTCATTTTTAGCCATTTAAATGCGAGAAAAAAAAATATAATTTAATTTATTTTACACCCTGAACATGTTATAAAAACCAAGCAGGGTAATTTTTCAAAAAGACACAAGAAGCCATCCTTATTGTGGCTAATCTACAGTATTGGCTCAGAAGAAGTGATGACATTTTGGTTAGACTATATCGTGATGACACGTCCCTCATGTATGAACTTCAACTTCTGATGAAGGGAAGATTGTATAGCTTTGGCCTCATGGATCCAAGGGCGGCTGAGAAGTAGGTTAAAGGATGACTGGATCTTGAGAACTTGGAATAGTATGGAATATATGACTAGCCCAATCATAACATGTAGCGAGTGTACCCATAACGGATCTCTATGTCCCATCATAAGCTCTAATAGTCCGTGTAGAAGGCCTAAAATTAGCTGGAGAAAATCCAAGGGTGATGGCTGTAACCAAAGGGTAGACATTCAGGGCAGAGCTGTTGTCCAATAAGACTAATGATACTTAGTAGGGAACATGCAATACTGATATATAAAGGACGAACATGATCTAAACCCTCTAGTAGCAAGTCATTATCAGAAAACACAATACTTGAAGCCTCATCACCATTGCTTGTGAATAAGCCCCTGGGTGGTGCTATAATGCCCCAAAATACCTTTAGAATTTTTTTATAATTTCCTTATTATATATTTCGGTATAATTGAGCTAACTTGTATATTTTCCGAGAATTGTTAAATGAATGTCAGATTAAATTATTATATGGATAAAAGACAAATGCAAATATTAAATGCTAAAATGAGAAATTAATTGAACCCGAAAATAAACCCAAGTGAAAAAGGGCAAAATTTGGAAATTGTGAAATAATGATCTAAGGGTCATAAGTTAGAAAGAAGAAATGTCTAAGTGTGATTAATGAGAATTTAAATGAAAATAGAGACAAATAATGGGCAAGCTAGCAATTAGGATAACTTAAACCCAAAAATGGATTTTTAAAGAAGGCCAAACAAGGCCTTATGTGACATGGGATATTTAAGACCAAAAGTGGTATTGGGAAGCCTATTTGAGCAAAACGGTTTGCAGAGAGAGAGAGGAAGGGAGAGCTGTGGCTTGCAAAAGGAGGAGGTTGTGATTCTTGCTCCATTAAAGCAAGAGTTTAAGAGATCAAGTTGAAGAAGAAAGCTTGTACTGAAGATCGAAAGGGATTTAAGGTAAGAAACCAAAAACCCCAACCCCTTTCTACTTCAGGTTTAGGTTTAATAAAACCCCAAATGTGGTATAAAAGTGTTATTTGATGGTTTTAGTTTAGTTTGAGATTGTTTTGCATTGTTTAGATTGATTTGGATTGGCTCTGGGAGGGAGTGTTTGTAAAAAGGAAATTGGTTTTCGTAAAGGAAATGTCGCTAAAATTTCATTTTCAAGACCCCCTGCTCTTGTTTTGGCTATAGATTAGCTATAATCATCTAACGAAGTAATCTCTCCAATTGGTGAAGAACCATAAGAGATAGGTCTATAAATGTATAGAAAGGACTAGAGCAAATTCCAGGATACCCTATCCCGGGTCCTCATGGACAACCCGTCAACTCGTTTAAAACCTGTGGATATCGGGTGTCCCGATATCACACTCATTTGTCTCATATATTGAGACTCAATCCTGCGTATTTAATTCACAAATAATATATATGATAGACTATTTAACCAACAGTTCATTTAACAGTCCTTTTATACAACAAAGAGGTATACATGTTTTGGTTCTGCTTGAATATAGTACAAGCCAAAAAAAAAAAAAAACAAAGCCACATTCGGCTCTCATCCCTCATGAGGTCCCATATGCGGGTTAGACGCCTGCACCAGACCTGTACCTGAAAGGGGGGTCCCATGACGGGGTAAGCAAAGCCCAGTAGTAATAATCTTCTACAAGGGTTACTCCCCACCTAAGTGCTCGTACAATGATCAAACCAACCAATACATATCCAAGTGAAAATGTCTACATGAATGTTGTATGTCATGCATGGAATGTCTTCATGCCCATATCCCGAAATACCTCACGACTCCCTCACACATGCCTATTGGCGGTGACAAACTGGCCACTGGTAGTACCAATGACATACACATATATCGACCCCCTTTACATGCCTGTCTATTACTACATTCCAATGCAAGTGCCAATGGGCAACCAATCCCTAGTCAATCCCGACTCCTATCACATAACCCGAAGTCTATGTGAAAACATGACCGTGTGTCTTCTTTGGGCAACAGAACTTTTTGGATCACATCGCGGGTCTCTTACACCCATGTTACAGAACTTTTCAGATCACACCGCGGGTCTCTTACGCCCATGTTCCAGGATTTTCACCTAAGGGGGTTAACGATCCCCTTCTTGCTCCGCCCAACACACATTATTTATATTTCTTTTTATGTTTTAAACGGTGAGACATTTATTGGACGTTATCCAAAGTACGAGCTCACTACCCATTCATCAACAATCATGGTGAGTGACCACACCCATGCACACACACCCAACATAATTCGATGTCCCTGTGCATATGCAATGTTAATGCCACTGCATGTTCTCATGTCACATGTATGATGTACACTACATGGAATATTCTACTCAATCGTACTTCATGCCAAGTACCATGTAAACATATATAATTCACATCCATTATGTTAATACATTTAAATACACATATATTAACATATCTTACACATATTCAGCATGTTATTAAATCACTAGCAATAACACACAAAAACATTTCACATAAAAAAGCCATTCCCCGCCATAATTTCGGTCATACTCGGCCTTAAAAAAAATCCAGACTTAGTCCATAAATTTTAGTCTCGCTTAACGGCCAAATTAGCCATAACTCACCTAAAACTATCTTGAAAATAGTCATAATAAACCCATAACAAATCGCTTCACTTTACCACCGCCTCACAATGGGGACCCAACAACAAAATATTTTTTTTTACTAATTCTATCAATTTTACCAGTTTCAAACAGCAGCTCCGGAATCAAAACCAATCTCAAAACTCGTCATGCATGGTCTGAAAAACCGGTGACAACAAAGTCCAACATGCATTTTCCAACAGTCCCGAACCAAACCTACTGATACCACATTCAAAACTCCGGGCAGCCTCGATCATTCGAAAACAAGCTTCCCATACGAAAACTCACTTCTATGGTCGGTCAACCACCACCATTTACTTACCTTTAAATGAAAAGGAACCCGAGTAGGAGAAACCCCTTACCTTTTATGGAGTTTGGTCAAAACTCCAAGTTTTTGTGTCCACATCGTAAATCAGACCAAGGCACCAACTTTAGTACTGGACTGCCGAGCTTCGACTGGTCGGAGCACTGAAAATCCTCCTTTTTCCTTTCCCTTTCCCTTTCCTTTTTTTTTTTCGTTTCTCCTCGCTTTTCTTTTCTTCCTATGAATTCTTTTGTTTCTTTCTTTCTCGTGGTTTTCTTGTTTTCTTTCCTTTTACTTTTTTTCTTTTCTCTTAATTCAAACGAATTCTTTTCTTTTATTTTTCTATTTTCTTTCTCATTTCTTTCTTCTCATTTTCTTTTGCTTTCTTTTTCTCTCTTTTGGGCTCAACATTGACTGTATGGGTCACAGGAGGAAACTTCCTCCTCATTGCCTCATGCCATTTGTGTGGCCATTGTTTTTCCTTAATTTTTCCTTTATTTCTCATTCCCTTTTTATGACATCATACAACATGTGGCTTAATAAGAGCCACACCTTCAAGTGGAACCACATGGTTTGCCATGTCACTTCTCACACACTGATCCTAATTAAAACCACGTGGTCATCCGACACCCCACGCCTTGAAAACGTGGAAATCCCGATCACTGAATCCTAATAAATTCGACGTGGTAGCTAGATTCGTGAGACGTATTTCAACGGAGAACTCCCGCTTTATCATCCATATAGAAAATATGGTTTTGACCGAATTACCATTTTACCCTCGACCAAAAAACTTCGATTTTTCGGGCTCACAACATTGCAGCTAAGGCGGGGTCTCCAACACGGTCTCAAAGGTGAGCTCGGTAGCTCACTATGACGCCCCAAAACCTGATGGTCCGTTGACAACTCGCGGAAAATCTCTGCGTCTCATATCACAAGACACACACATGAGTAAAATTAGCCACCTTGGCCTACACATCATCCTCATCAAAATACATCCAACCAATTATATTACATGGTTCAAGAGTTGATTATTTTTAATACAAACATATATTAATATTGAGAATCCTAATACATGTTTTATTAAAGACATCAAAGCCACAAGTCGATTTCTTTCTCAAAACGGCTCTAATGAGTGCCGTCTTCCCGACGCGCTTCCCTCAGACCAAATAATATTCCCTCGACATGGTGAGTAATTGCCCAGTAGTGGAATTACTCTAAATGGGTTACTCCCCACCTATGCACACATGCAATGATTCAATTGTAAACACACACTCATGCAAACAAGTGATTCTACTCTTGAATTGCCCACATTGTCCAATCCCATGTCCGAGTCCTCACGACTCCCACACTCGTCTAAGCCATGTATGAGAAAACAATCGCTTACAAAACAAAATCTTTTTGTTTTCGAAACACACTACCGAAGCCTCGCAAAATATTGAATCACCTCCTGCACCAATTGGGCTGGAGAACTTTCAAAACAAACATGTCCTATTCTATTATCCATTTCGTGATCATCGCCTCAACCCAATTCCTCCAAAATCTTCCATCGAAATTCCTTTCACAATCATGTTCCATTTTTCATTTCTTTCATGTCATGCACTCACACCTAATTTCCTAGGTTACCCCGGTGCACATGGAATGCATTATGCCATTTCCAAACTACTCATGCTAATATATTTACATGCATATATTAACATAAATTAAATCACCACATCATGTTCCATGCATTAACGTTTTTTAAATTCCAATAATAATTCAAGGCTATTCATCCTAGCAATATTTTATAATTAACACATGGACGCTGGTCCAACTACGCAAACCGGGACCGCAACAATCCCTAAACAAGCAAAGGGCCGTCCGCGGGTAGTCCACTCACCAAGCATCGGTTCCACTTTGTGGAACCGAAAACCATAGCCATTTCCGGCCTCATACACGCCAAATCATAATTTATTGCACAAATTACACCACAAGCCGCCCAAACAGTCCCTAAACTGTCCAAAACGGGCTCAAAATATTCCAACGATTCGGTCCTAAGTTTTGGGACCGATCAAACGTGGCTACCACTACCAAATCAACCGGCATTAACAAAACACTTAAACAAGGAAAATCATGAGGAGAAAACCCTCACTTCCGAGTTTGTCGAAACTCCACAAAATCGGTACCCACGCGCAGCCCTTGCAGTGGGGAGCAACTTTGCTTCTTGACTTGCCAGAAACCGACGGTTCGACCGCCGGGAATTCTAGAGGGAAGGCAGCTTCTCTTAAAAACCTCCATTTTTGCTCGCTCTTCCCCCGCATGTACTCCCCCCATGAGAAGAAGATGTCTCCTTTTTGTCCCCTCACACGCCACTTGTCACCTTCTAATTGGTTGAGAGGATTTCCTTATCCACTTATCCAACCACTTTGAGATTTCCCTCCAATTAGGAGTTGCCACATGTCACCCATGGGCCCCTTACTTGAGCTCATGTTTGACCCATTCTGCCCAGGACACGTGGCACCTTTTGAGCCACTCATAAAGTGCCAAGTGTCCCGCACTACCCCCATTACCTCGAAAAATGAAATTCCCGATCGTTCGAATTCGACCAAATTAAACGTGGTAGCTAGATTTCGAGGATCTATCTCCAACTGGAAGTCTATTTCGCTATCCGAGATTTAAAAAATTTCGGTTTTGACCGAAATACTATTTTACCTTTCGTAAAATTGATTTTCTCAGGTTTCACTCAACGACTGCTTTTGGGTATTGCTATAGTGTTTGGCCATGTTGAGTTTTTAACCACATTAAGTTTCGGGGTTTTTTTCCTATATGTATGGCTTAGTAAAGAAACACATTAAAATACGATAGTTAAAAAATATTTCTAATTCTACACAGTTTTTTGTTGATTAGAAATAGATAGTTGAAAATCGCCTTTTGAAAAACGATTTCTTTATCTTTAAATATCTTTTCAAGATAATCTTTGAAAAGACGATTTCTTTCTAAGCTATTTCTTTCTTTAGTCCATTTAGGAATCGTCTTTTGAAAAGATGATTTCTTTTCAGTGTATTTCTTTCTTTAGTCCATTTAGGAATCGTCTTTTAAAAAGATGATTTCTTCAATCTAGAAATCGTCTTTTCAAAAGACGATTTCTTCAATTCGTTTTTTCAAAAGACGATTTCTAAAAGGTTTATTTCTGCAATCTAGAAATCAATTTAGAAATCGTCTTTTCAAAAGACTATTTCTAATATTACAACAACTTTTTTTTTATATAATTTGATAATAAATTATTATACTATAATTTAATGATAAAGTTATTATAAATATGTTGATGTTTTTTTTTTTGAAAAGATATTAATATCAATTGAATTTATGTTTGTCAAGATTATTTTAAATTATTTGTTAAAAAAAGATCATTTTAAATTATCTTTTGAAAAAAAATTATTTTAAATTATAGTTATTATTATAAATATATTTTTATTTTTATCTTTATCTTTATATTTTTAATATTTTAATGATACATCATTTTATTACTAATTAAAGAATAGTATGTATATATATATATATATTATAAAATTAATTTGTTTTCTTATATAATTTATTATATCAATTATGATATAGTATTTATAAAAAGTAATATTTGAAAAAATATTTACTATTTGATATTAAAAATAATATTATTTATCAAATGAGATATTAATATATAAAATATGAATATTTTGATCAGTATTTCTCATTATTTTTTTTTACTTAAGGATTAAGAAACAACTATTACTAAATTCTTATATCCATATTCATAAACCTGTTATAGCATTTGCTACTTGGTTTATAGGATTTTTATGGAAAGCAAGTGATTTGGCAAGAAATATAACATTTTTCCAAAGGAGAATTAACTATGTCTGCCAACGCCGGCCATCGGAAGGTGAATTTTATATAAGACCGGAAGTATCAATGGCTCAATTCACATATGGTTGTATTTCACATTTCAAAGATTAACGAAACACACGCCCAAACCTGTGCTAGGTCTAAGAAGAGGTCTCGGCAAGTTGGAGAACAGAGAGAATCACCGCCGCAACTTCGTATGCACAAAGGTGTGTCGACCCTTTGATCTCATAAAGGATTTTATTAGCAACTTATTTTCTTTCTCCAAATTACCGTTATAAACTTCTTCATTTTAACTCGGATTTTGGGTGTGCGAGGCTCCTCGCTGAAAGCTTCAATGCGTAATGTAACCATGTGTAGAGTCAATGATGAGTATATAAAATACTCATTAAAGACGTATGTTTTACTTAGTTTTTAGTAATGTTTTTATGTTAAATAAGTGTCCTCATGCTCTAAATGTTCATATTTATGATTAGGTCATCCATTTGGCAAAATTGTGCTAATTTAGAGCGAAGACAAAACGAAAAAGTGGAAAATCAACAAACATAACACAATAGATCTGACCTTTCAATTTTTCTATATTAATGAGAGATCAAATGGCTCTAAACTACCCAGAATTACATTCTAGACTTCACAAGCTTTCCAACACGACCAATATCACTCAATTCAAAATCCAAACAAAAGAGATACACATTCAGGAAGTTGGAACAAAAACAAGGAAGCAATCAGAGCAAAGAACAATGAAGCAAGCTTCATTTCTATTGCATTTTAAACCTATAAAATGACATATATGAACCTGCTCTTGTATGTATGGATTCCGACTTCAAGATCTATCCTGTAGAGTCCAAGAACGCAATTCAAAGTTCCTACGAGAATGTGTCAGGCAAAGGCTTCACAGATGGAGCATCATAGGGGGCCAGAACACACTGCGTGGGACCTTACTTCACCAAGCAAGGCTCAAGGAGCGCATTGGTGCCGGCAGGGTGGTCACGCACTGCGTGGAACCTCCACGCGCCTGCATGGAACCCGAAGACAGAGAGATAGGCGTGGAGATACCTAGGTTTCCAGAGGAGAGCCTAGGCTCAAGATGATTTGCAAGTCGTTGTGAGACGACGCCACCATCATCTCCCGCTCTCAGGTTTTCTTTCCATTTTCTTTGCTTTTCCTTGCTTTCCTTTTAGAATGTTTTAGATTTGGTTTCTATGGCTTCATGTAACCTGCTACAAAACCACGGATTAATTCTTAGCTTTTAATTATATACTCATTTCTTTTCTATTATCAATGTCCTATCTCCATTCTAATTTCATGATCAGACATCAAAGGCATGCTTAGCCAGTGGTTTCGAGCTCGAGAGATGATAAACCCTAGGACATGAATTAGATTTCATATAACCAATCATGCAGTAGAGATACCGTGATTTTATACGTGGTATCGAGGGGCAACTAATGCATCCTAGAGTTCTGTCCGAGGCGTAGATGCAATATGACCCACTTCGATAGGTGTTAATGCTCGGGAGAGATCGACATTTACACAAGATTAGCCTATCATTAATAAAGGCTCTAAAAACCACTAAATGATTTTTTTGAGAAACATCCCCTACAGCTAGGTGAAATCGAAACCTTAGAATTTTATTTTTATAAATTTTTGTGACTCCACAAATCCATGAGGGTTTTTTTTTTTTTTTTACTATTTTCAGTCCCACTGCATCGGAAACCAAAATTTGAAAACAGGTGAATCAAGTGTCCATGAATTAGTGAACAACAAAGGCACAACATACAAGGCACTGCTAGCCATCGCGGAGAAGCCCATTAGACAGAGAATCCTCGCCACGACATAACAACTCACCCACTCAGGCCTTCGGTCGTGTGATAGCCCAGGCGTGTCGCCGAGTGCCTAAATACCGTCGCACGCTGCTAGCCCATTACGACAAGCTCGTTGCCGCGTAGTGTCTCTGCTTCCTATCGCGGCCACGTATGCACCTGGCCGCGATACTTTCGGATCTTCTTACCATGATAATCTCTATCGCAACCTAAAATTTTCATGTCACATCCAGCCTACACCGCCACATCTCTCCGCACAACAAGGAAAAGTCCCCGTAGCGACATAAAGTTCCTTGTCGCCACCGTCATGACATAAATTCTCTATCGCGACATAAAATCTTTCGCTCTCGCCACTTCATCGCGACATAAAAACGCTCGCCGCTGGGAAGGAACCCTCAGTCACAAAACTGGCCGCGGACATAAAAAGCTCGCCGCCATGGGACCTTCATCGCATGCGCACTGCCGCGGCGCTGGCCGTACCAAGAAGCCTGGCCTATGTCGTGGTGCAGAAGCCTTCGCGGGTCACCAAGCCGCAAACATAAAATCCCCTATCGTGACAGAAATTCTCCCTTCCATGGCAAACTTAGTCGCAACATAAAAATACTCGCCGCGACAAAACTTCCCGTCCGCTAAACTCTGACCAAGATAAACCCTTCTATCGCGACAAGAAGTCTCCTATTCTTGGCCGACTGGGTCGTGACATAAAATAATTTCATCTGAACACCACCCATGAAATCCCATCGCGACATAAAATATTCCCGTCGTGACATAAAAATTCCTCTGCCTCAACCAAGCTGCTATGACACAAACCGCTTGTCAGAACATAAGGTCCCTTAGTCTCGCCACACTCTATCGGGATTGACAAAATACTTCATTACAACCAAACCTCAAAGTTTATCGTGGACTTAAAAACATCTTATCGCTGATAAGAAAACCTTCTAGCCTTGGCGAACTCTTCGCGATGATAAAATACCTTGTCGACATACATACATAAAATACCCTTTCGTGACAAGAACAACCTCGGGTCTCGACCAAACCCCTACTGCGGACTCAAAATAATTGGCCATGACATGAAATTTCGCCTAAGGCCAAACTCTGTTGTGACACCTAACCTCTTGTCTTGGCCGTCTCAGTCGCGACAAGGAAACCTCTGTCGTGACATCGTCACAACGAAGAACTAGAACCCATGTCGCAACAAAGAAAGCCATGTTATGGCGCTTTATGGTTTAAATTGAAACCATGTCGCGATTACGCTATTCCCATTAAGTAATGTAACCGTAAAGAACTCCTCACACACTGAATTCCTCGTCACACCTAAAACCAAGCAGTGAGCCCGTTTCTTTGCATTTCTCGCACTCCGTCGCGGACCGTGAATCCCCGTTGCAACCCCAACATGCAAGAGCTCATTTTGGCATCGACCTCCAACTCTCTCCTAATGCATTTAATTCAATGCTACTGCCTCTATACATGTTATACAGGCAGTATAAAATTTGGGAAAACTTTCCAAATTACACATTGAACAATTCAAAATAAGTTTTTATTATAAACTTCTTATTTACATATACAAAACTGGATAAACTGTCCAGAATTTTACAAATTACATAACAAAGCCAAAATCTGGCCTTCTTCCTAACTAAGACCTTAAATGTGTCCACCTCCCGGGTGTACCAAAGACTGCAAATGTTTTTCTCCCACCACTGCGAGTAATGGCCAAGAAAGGAATTCCTCCTACAAGGGCTACTCCCCACCTAAGTGCAAATGCAATGACAAACACACACACATTCAAGTAAAAAGATGC
Organism: Tetrastigma voinierianum; assembly: GCA_016808115.1. Taxonomy (NCBI): domain Eukaryota; kingdom Viridiplantae; phylum Streptophyta; class Magnoliopsida; order Vitales; family Vitaceae; genus Tetrastigma; species Tetrastigma voinierianum. The sequence goes on along the minus strand of JAEQBH010003331.1, from coordinate 134,830 downwards.
ACATTCCTACTCGAATGTCTACATGCCATGGATGAGAATATGACTCACCCTATCCCATGTCCCGAGTCCTCACCAACTCCCTCACACTTGCAAATGCCAAGTGTGAAAACTTGTCATTGATGTATCACCCAATGACCATTTTCTCCAAAACAAATTTTTTTTTTTTTAACTCATAACTCATTGGACAAACCTCCAATGTTCATTTGATTTGATCAAATCCCGTGTGTTTATGCATTTGTGGGCCATGGATTTCCGGGTTCACACCACAGGACGCCACGCGCCTTTCCAACATTTTTACTGTCTTTCACCGTCAGTGATCATGTCTAACCGCGAATGAATTGGGTCTTTCACCCTGGGGGGTATCTACCCTAACTTGATCCAATCTGAATGTCACAAATTTTTTTCATGCTATGCAACCGTGATACTCATTGTCACACTCGACTCCCTGGCCCAACCCGAATGGCGGATCCGAACCGGTTTCGGGGCGCGAGACTATATACTGGGACTCTTTAATTGCTTTTTTACCTGCATATCACCCAAGTCTTATCACCGAATCCAAATATCAGTAAGGTCGAACTTATACCTGTGGCATACAAAACAATTCCTTTGTAATAACAAAAATCATTTACATATACAAAAGAACTACCACCAGAGTGGTGTCCATCAAAATCTATACACATATACTGAGTCCCATTTACATATACAAAAACTGTACTTTTACATTTACAAATCGAGCTAACCTACATGTGAACCCTCACTAGTGTGTCGGTCTTGTAGCAAAGGCGGAAGTTTTCTGACGTCTCTCCTACCTTACACTCGATTAAAACCCGTATAAGCTTTATGCTTAGCGGGAAATGGGGATGACTTATATTGTGAATCGTAATGTTCTAAAAAATACCCTATACCTTTATAATAAAATTCTATTATATATTCGCATCAGCTAACTCGGGTATTTTTGGAACAGTAGATGAATATTGATTAAAATGATTATCAATCAAGAAATAAACCCAAGCGGAATATAAAATACGGAATTGTAAAATGTGGACTTAAGTGGTCAATCAGAAGTAGTTTATATGTTCAAGTGAAATTAGGAGAAATAAATGAGTAAAGGGAAAATAATAGAGACTTAAATGAAAATAATAGAGAAATAGAGGACCTAAATACAAAAAGAAATAAAGAAAAATCAAGGAAACGGGTACGTATGTGTAGGAAAGAGGGAGGGAAGCCCCTTTTTAAAGTACGATTATATGATCCATAAGAAAAGGAAACAGAGAAAAGAGAGATATTTGCAGTTGAGAAGCTCACTCTCTCTAGATTCCCAACGATCTAATTCATAGGTCTCCACGGCAAGAGGGAAAACTCTCGTGACAAGAGCCGGCAAGTAAAGAGACCTGAATCGCAGGAGTTTCGACAAACTCTGGGGAGGTAGGTCTTCTCCTACTTTGATTATTTGATTAGCACTCAAAAGTGCTATTTCAACCCTATATTAGATGCTCTTCGAGTGCTTTTTGCGCACTAATCGCGTCATTTATGCCAATTGAAGCGCTCAAGTCTTCAAGATCACTTATGCCGGCAAGGAGGTTATTTTTGGTTGTTTCGCAAAGCTCGCACTTTGGGAGTTCAATATCGAGTCAAAATGATGAATCACTTAAGATCGATCCTGTAATCACAACCATCAATCGACCAAAAATCAAAGAAAGAATGAAGGAAAAGTGATGGAAATCGATGCAAGAGTGACAGAAGTAATGCAAAGTTGAAGACTCACAAACCTCCGTGAATTTCCGCTAAGATCGCTAAAATTTCACTTCGACTGCGAAAATTTCAAGAACCTTACGAAAATTTCGCAACCCAGCTTAAATTACCACCTTCGCGAACACCGGGGAGCCATAGGCACCGTTCGCGAAATTTCATGTTTTCACACTACAATTTCTGTTGTCAAATTTCGCTTGTTAGCGAAATCTCGGGCTATCGAGCAAATCATGCAAGCCTTAGCCGGTAAATTTCTATTTTCGCTTATGCATGGTGATTTCCGCTACTTAGCGAAATTCTTCACCCTAGCGTAAATTCAACGCTTCGTCATGTTTTTGTAATTAATGCCAACCGACTTCAAATTTGGTGTATTACTTTCAGTTCTTAACTTAGCCAAATTGTTAGGCTTTATGGTATTTTCATGTATCGAGGTGGTTATATAAGCCCCTCCCTTTGTAACCCTAAGCAACAATTGGGAGAAGAAATTTGTAAGTTTTCATTTTAAAATAAAGTCTCTGTATTTTAGTTAGGGTTTTTGCTTTTCTCTCTTTCTCTCTCTCCTCTTTCCTTATTTTCTTGTCGCTAAACACCCTCGAGGATGACAACTCAAGAGATGTCAAGGTTTCCTTTCTTGAAGAGGAAGGAAACTACTCTTGGTGGCATATGCATGTTGTCCTCTTGTGTTGCAAAAAGCCACAGCAATCAGATTTATGGCCCTCATCTTCAAATTAGGTCAATAGCATTTAATGTTACTGATTCGCAAATACTTCCATGCTTTGTGGATACAAGGTATACTTATTGCCAGATAATCTATGGTTTCAGATGGTCTCACGGAGCCACCGAAATGATGTTTAATGTTAGGGTTTCAAACTCCGTAGAGGCCATAGATGCATGTTACCCGTTAACTCAAATGGGAGTTGTTTCAGGTGAGGCTCGCTTAGTTAAACATGATCCACAGGGCTTGACTATAGGTTGCTCATTACAACGCGAGGATAAAACCCGAGACACTTGTTTGCCCTAAGTTACCAAGTTAGTGACCTAAATCTTCAAAGTTAACTTTTCACATCAATTTCGCTTTTTACAATTTCAGTTAGCTTAAACGATTTCCATCAAGCTTTGAAACAAAAATCCAAAAGTCCAAATAAAGCCTTACCTTCAGACTTATGCAAATCATTCCTAGGATGAAAACCCATCCCTCGTGTTCGAATTTAGACCACTATAATCGCAAAGAGTCGACTACCAAGCAAAGAGTAGGAACTTAGGTGTATATAAATTTTGTCGATTGAACAGCCCACGTGGCACGACCAAATGGCGTTGCCCTGGGATGGTGCCAAAACCACGAATGATAAGTTGAAGTGAACTTGTGATCAACATCACAAGTGAAGGTAACCTTTTTAACTCTTTTTGTAACCCAGCCATAGAATCAAGGAAGTTTTCATCACTTTGCAAAGGATCGCATCGTTTTTTTTCTTTTCATTCGCTTTATTTTTTGTTAAATTTAATTTTAACCTTTTCAAGTTGGTTTCAGGTTTTGTCAGGTCTCGCTGTACAAGCCAGGTATAAAAGGCCGAATGCAGGAACTTCGTGAAGACCGACAGACCGCATACAACTCGACCTGGGCCATGAAGTCAAGCACACACCGATACCATGGATCCACTAATCGAAGAACAGAGTCAGCCCTGAACTCCCAATGAATCCAACAAACTATAGAACCATGAGGGATCACATCCACCCTCCTAGAGTTAAGGCCTCCATCTTGTATCATTCCTCCCGCGAAGATGAAGAAGGCCATATTTCGTACCCCTACCCCCACATATCATGGTATGGAAAATGAAAATCCATACACTCATATTAGGGATTTTCGAGGAGGTTTCAGACTACCTTAAGGAAGGTATGATGGACATGGATTTGCTAAAGCTGAAAGCATTTCCATTGACCTCAAGGACAAGGCCAAGATTTACAACTCACTGAGGCCTAACCATTAGAACAATGAGTCAAGAGTGCGTAATCTCAAGAAGTTCTTCAAAGGTTCATAAGAATAATAATTTGAAGAGACAAATTTACACCTTTGCTGTAGATGGCGTAGAGATTTTATCGTTGTCGAGAGATTTATGGAAACCATCAAAGGCTCTGGTCCACATCATGGGCTCGATACTCGATGTTGGTGAACCACTTCTATGGTGGTATGTCTCCTGCCATGAGGCAGCTTTTGGAAACCATGTGTGGAGGAGACTTTCTAAGTAAGCATCCTGACGAAGCCATGGATTTTTTAAATTACGTGGCTGAAACTTCTAAGGGTTGGGATGAGCCTAACCCTAGAGAATTGGAAAGGATGAGACCCACGGTTAACCCAAGGGGTGAGATGTATGCACTGCCAGAAGAAATAGAGATGAGAGCTAGGATTTCAACCCTAGCAAGGAAAGTGGAGGAGCTCAAGGCAAACAAATTTCCAAGAGGTACTGCTAGCTATCAAAATCCTACACAAATTCCAATCCTGCACCACCTAACTCTGCGGCACCCGTAGAACCATGTCCTATGGCCCCCGCAGTTGAAGGATTTGATGTCGAATGTAAACATCGTAGACAATACAAGCCACAACAATTCAATGCTCCATATGGTAATACCCATCACCTCAAGGTAATCAAAGATGTAAATCACCTCTAACCATGGAGACCCAACCCCCGCTCTATGTACCCCGTGTGTCAAACCTCGCCTTTGTTCCTCACAAGCCACAACAACCATCATCCTCTTCTCCAAGAGAGAACAAGCCATATTGAATTTCGAGTAAGGTGGGCGGGCAACTTTGTCGAGGAACAAAAGGAATCACGTGCAACTCGGCACAAAGGATTGATACTATAGAAAGTACATCGAATAAGAGAATGGGATGGGCTTGAGAGCACCAACCGTAAAATTGACAACCCACAAGATCTAATCCTTTCAAGATCAACAAGTTGCTGGGGAGGTACAAGATAAAGGCGGATGTTTCCATCACAAACACTTCCAAATCCCATGAATCTACGAAAGGTCATCCAACAATTCAGAATGGAAGAAGTTAAGGCTATAATTACCCCGAGGAGTGGAAAAGAGGTTGGATCAACCCATGCCAAAGCTTGTCAAGAATCCAGCTAAGGAGAAGAATTGCAATTGAGCATATTCCCAAAGGAGGATTCAATGAATACCGCATACCACTTCCATTTCACAAGCACTTGGGGAGGTAAGTATAAAGGCATCTCAAGAAGGGTGCATTTTAGAGGTCCTAAGGCAAGTGAAGGTTAACAATATACCTCTCGTTGACATAATTAACAAGTCCCCTCGCTATGCAAAATTTTTTGAAAGTATCTTTGCACAATTAAGAAGGACAGTATCGGTAAGAAGTGCATTTCTCATCGGGAAGAGCCACATAATCAAAAGCAAATACCCCGCAAATATAAGGATCCAGGATCTCCCACAATTTCGCCAATATCAGGGAAGTGCATAGGATGTTATCATTGGATGAGCCAGAATCTAATGCCGTATTCAAGATAAGCAAGAAGTAGTCAGTGAACTTAAACTCCACCAACATCACACTCATCATCGTCGATAGACGTTGAAAATCCCTAAGGGGATAAGCTTGAGGATGTCTTAGTGAAAATAGACAAATTATACTACCCAAGATTTGTGGTGCTCGGCTAATTAAGCCAATTGCAAGTGAACCCAATCATGTACCAATCATCTTAGGAAGACCATTTTTGGCCACAGCTAATGTAATCATAAATTGCCGGAATGGAGTCATGCAACTTACCTTTGGTAACATGACTATGGAGTTAAACATCTTTCATCTGAACAACAAGCAAAATTTACTAGAACATGAAAATCAAATTTCTGATGAAGTTGTTTCAAATGGTCAATGTGCAGGAAAACAAAGTGCTCAGGAATTGCAGGGAATAGTCAGCCAAGGAGATGAAGAGATTTTGGTCCTGCCATCAACACCAACTGCATACAATCGGGATCAATTCAAAAGCCCACGTTAAGGACCACTCAAATAATCGGGACATCCAACACAATGGAATCAACTCAGTTATCAAGTAGGGTTGAGGAGATCATTCTCCTGACCCCCTTGAGTAAATTTTTGAAATCGAACTGTCTTGTTCCCAAAAACCGAATCATAGTTCCACAATTTTTGCTTTTTATCTTAATTTAGTTAATTTAGATAATTTCTGCTATTTTTTGAAATTTTATATAACTTAGCAGTTTTCGCTTTCTGGTAATTTAGTTTATATATTATAGTACCGAGTATTAAATTTTAATTATAGTTTCTTCTAGTAAATTATTTATAATGATTATTATTTCAGATAGTACTCTTATTAATTAATTTAAAATTTTGAAATTCGAATGCCAGGCCACCCGCTAAAATAGCAAAGGCAAGGTGTGGACCCTTCCTACACCGGGAAGTTCTTAAGAGGAGGGAAAGGGCGCTTAACATCCACACTTTCCCACCGCCCTACTGTCCCAAGCCCCCGAGTCCCAACCATCGCGCCGCTTCCAGCTCGGCCACCGCCGCCGTGGTCACCGCCGCTACTACCGGATTTCGCGTCGCGACGACCGAGCCGCCGCTGTCACGCCTGAACCACTTCAAGATGCTGTTTCGAGTTCCCGCCACGCGCCACTGTGACACTCCGCCGACCGCACCGCCGTCGCACTGGTGACCAGCCGCCCCGCCAAGCCCTCGCGCTCTCTCTCGCTCCGCCCGTACCCTCGCGAGCCACCGCACCGTCCCGAGCCCCGACCCGAGCCCCACCACGCTGCCAAGACGAGCCTCGCCTCGCATTTCGTCCTCATCGAGCCTTATTCGCTATTTCGAGTTTGCCAGCTGCAGCCAGCCGAGCCCCGGTTCGTCCGCCTCGCTTCGGGGAGGATTCGCCACCTCCAGAGCCCCGCCTCGTAGATACAGCCTCAAACAGATTCAGTGAGTCGAGCCTTCCCGCATTTTAGCGGTCGGATGGTTCAGATCGAGGTGGGTCCCGCCTTCCTGGCCACGGTTAGATTCAAGACACCCAAGAGAGAGGCTCCTGGGCCCCAAATCCCATTTAGTACTATCACCGGCCCCCGAGGCAAGACTAAGAGCCCTGTGGATTTCGTCGATATCGACACGGATTATTCCTGCCCCATCGTCTCGTGCCCCGAGGAGAGTTGAGGGCTCTGGGCTTCTGCGGCCCGCATCGGCCCAGGAGAGTCATCTTCTTCTTTCGACCTCACCGTCACCAACAGACGCACGAGGCGACTTCATCAATCCCAAATTGTCGTCGCCTCGAGGATTCGACTCGCCATTGCTCAGGAACCCCATTCCGGAAATGTACGACTCCATCAAGCAGACTGCTCCATCGAGTCGTACTACCACGTCCCTTGCCCGAGGGCTAATCTCAGATAACGGAGTCCATGAGGTTAATCGAGGAGTATTCACTATTGTCCTTCATGACTCCGAGGCAAAGATTACTACCCACGAGTATGTCAGCTTTACCCACCAATGACCCTTGTGAGAGCAAATTTGGCCCACTTCAGCTTCGGGCCTCAAAGATCGATGATCGCCCGGGTGTACTCAGAGCAAAGCAGATATTGGCGCAGCCTTGAGCCTCGCGCATTCGCCGCAATCTCGTAGGTTACCGAGCGCGGCTCACCCGCCCCATGTGGAGATGGTCCGAGACCGGCCGTAGACACCACCGCCGGTCCGCATTTTGACGGAGGCGCCCGCCCCATGTCACGATCGACCATCTATTTCTGCATTTAGCTTATTCCTCCGCGCATTATGTGCGAGGAGGGAGTTTACCCCGAGGCTCTTACCGGACTTCGGGATTTCTGCCCGCCCTCTGGAAGCCGCGTATGGCCTCAGCTCGAGGAGAAGGTCCATCGAATTCCAAGACGTGAGCGCAGAGCTTCCATTACTTACGCCGAGACTCCTCTCGCCATGTTCCGAGCATCCGGGACTCCTGCAGGAGCCCAGGATTGAGATGAGGGTCCGATGCCCGTGCTGTCAGTAGAGCGGGTGATGACTATGCCCGTCTCTCTTTCACCTCGTAGAGGGCGTGACCAGAGGAGGTACCGGGGTCGTAGGCCGAGGACCCTGCCGTAGATGATATGCCTGCCCCTGAGCCCGAGGTACAGAGGAGTCTGGCTACACAGATGTCACCTCCATCTCCTCCTCGACACACTACATCAACAAATGGCAATGATACACCCTACCCATCCTATTTTGAAGACACTATCTCGCCTATACATTCATGCCAGCCAGAGAAATACTTGGTGTGATGGATGCCATCCGCTCACTAGCAACCACACAGCACCTTCAGATCTAGGCTGGGCCCAGTTGTCACTCTATGCTTCAAAGAGATCATGATGCACTCTGGCCTTCCTCGTGTTCCTAATCGTAGAGAGGAGCCCACCACAAGAGACGCGTTCTCTATTCGATGTTCCTGCCAGCCAGTGAGCGCAAGAAATTAGACTCCACCACCACCACAGCAAAGGAGGTGGTTGTGTTTCTTTTATGATTTTGTATAGTTACCAGCTTTATCAACTCGCCTACCAATTTTGGATTAGGATTCATGTATTACCCATAAGAGGCAAGTGATATTTCTTTTGTATGTTTAGCTTTGATATGCATGTACTGTTTTACTTTGGCTATATCAAAAGCTTTATTCGCATATATATATATATACAAACTTTTGCATACCATGTTTATGGCTCTTTACCATGTATATTTGTTTTCTTTTTCAATCGAACAATTGAATTGCTAAGCAATCGGACAATTGAATTGCTTTCATGGAAAAAATCAATCACCGTTTGTCACCTTATGTTAGAGCAAATTCCATGCTTCAACAATTTCGTCAATTGTAGTTCCATGCTCAATCCTGAAATTTCTCCCTTATGCTAATTCACACACTGCACTCCAGATTATTTCAATAGGCTGTGAATTTGTTTACTTCCTTTCGCTTTGCATAGCCGGCCTTAAGCATGTCAAGCAACCTAGGATGCTTGTGTTACCCATAATGAAGATCAAATGTCATTCTTCCAAAAAGGAAAATAAAAGAAAAGCAAATAAAAAGAATAAGAAAACAGTTAAGAAAAGAAAATAAAGTCGTGAAGTTTTGGCCTTGGAAAAACCCGAGCACGGCTCGAGGGGTGTATGATAAAGCTCAAGCCCGATGCCCTAAGCCTTAATTGGTCAGGAGTCACCGATTTAGTGTTCGCTACATGGGTGTGGGATAGGCAGAGTCTAACGAATTGTGTGCTTGATTTTCAAGTCATTCGAAACCGGTGAAGCCTTTGTAGCTCAGGGTCATGATCCTTTTCGGGCTTGATGCCCTAAAACCTTAATCGGGCTTGAGTCATCGGTGAATCACCCGACTTCGTGAAGTCGAATTTGGGCATTGCATCCTACAAAGGTAGTTGAATAAAGAAAGAAGTAAAACTATCCTTATCTAGGTTGTTCACCTACATGTCAAGGCTAGTCGGGGGAGGGGACAAATTTTTCAATTTATCGGGCGTAATCGGTTATATAAAGAACCGTAGACTTAGGGTGGAAACTAAGTTGAGAATCATGGAACCAATATCGACCTAAAATTGTTCTTGTATGGTTTTGGCTCTTTCATGTCGGTTTTCAAACTTGGTGTCCATTTTTCAATTTAAGGACAATGTTTATATGTACATAAACCCATAAACTTTTTGAAAATCACTACATTATTTTCTACCCTAAGGGTTGTGTGGTGGTTATCTTGCCTTAGGGAATGTTTGGTTGTATTTTAAACCATGGGAAGCTGCCACATTGTGGTAGTGCGCGCTAGCCGGACCTGCAAGAAATAAAGGGATTTCGGGAAGTGAGTCCATCTAAGAATCGTATCCCTCATCAATGAACTTGATGTGCCAGCTTTGAATTTCTTAATTCTGACCTCAGACAATATGGTCCTTTAATGAGGTCATGCACAGAGGTCACTGCACCACATGCAACAGGTCAGATAATTATGCAAAAGAGGAGGTCAGATTCATCTTCTTCTGTGAGGTCCGGCAGACTGCGTGCCAGGTCACTGCACTGCGTGCCAGAGGCCGGCACCTCGGGCGTGCAGAGGTCACAGACCTCATGCAAGCCAGGCCGGCCAGACCTCATCCCATGGAGGCCAAGATACCTCATTCAAGAGAGGCCGCCAGACCATGCCAGGTCGCAGACTATCCACAGAGGTCACAGACTCATTCAAGTGCAGGTCACAGGACCATGCGGGCCCAAGAGACTTCATCCCGTGGAGGTCACACCTCATCCCCGTGAGGTCACAGACCATGCGCCAGCAGGTCAAGAGACCTCATGTGCCAGAGGTCACAGACTCATTCAAGAGAGGCCTTCCACAGACCTCATTTTGTAGAGGCCGCGCACCAGCCGTCAGCTCGTCCGAGTTGATACGAGACCTCCAACTCTGGAAGGTCACAACCCTTCCGCTCGTTCCACATTCAGGTGTTCTTAGATTCTATGGAAAGCTCATTGAGTCAAGAATTCATCCATGTGACTGAGGAGGATAGAATATGTTAGACCAAGGTGTCAGACAGCTTACAGAGGTCAATACCTACCAATGTACCTACGGGTGTGACTACGCATGACCCTCCAACTTCTAAGGTCATAACTCCTTCGCTCGAACCCGATTCTGCAGTGTGTTATTGGACCTATGGAGCTTCATTGAGCCAAGAATTTATCCATGTGCCTGAGGAGGAATATGTTATACCAAGGTGTCAGACTGAGCTTTCCGAGGCTCCGTCATTTCGCCACACTGGGCCGGGTATGACTACGCATGACCTCCAACTTTAAGGTCACTCCTTCGTCCGAACTCCGTTTCTCGGTGTTCGACTCTTTGAAAGCCCATTGAGTCAAGAATCCATCTATATATAGTTTGTTGAAATTGAACTTATAATAAACTCCAAAACCAACTCTAACCAAAACTAATAGTACGCATGAATAATATTATTCTTTAATGGTTTTGGGAATAAAATGACGAGAGGAAAATCCAAATCGAGATTGAGATTCCAAGGATTGGAATCAGTAAAGATTTTTGGGTTTGTTCTACCGACTCCTATTCCTCGTTTCAAGTTTTGCATGTCGGTTCTAGTGCTATACTTAATTTCCACTTGATTGATTCGAAAAGTGATCGTGAAATGTCTGCATATAAAAATCAGCAGATTATATTTCCTATTCTCGTTTCAATATTTGAAATGCTTGTCTCTGTCTACAAGAAAAGCATATTGAATTGTTTCAAAACGATTCAAGGAATTGATCAGAAATGTCAGATAGGAAAACCGCATGACTATTGAAAGTGAATCCATTTATACAAATGTACATATTGTACCGTACTCTCTATAAAGGATTTGAACGCCTTAATAGAATGTTAACCGTTTGCTCAGATAAGGATAGATTGGTATACCAATAGGGGGTCAAATAGTAGTACTCGAACTATTGTATTGATGGTTTACCCGATCAAGCAGTTTCAAACGTGACCGTAGACGGCAGAAGCAATTCACTATTCATCGTTTATAACCGCTAGCGTACCAAATGACCATACCGTGTTATAAAACCATTTGATACAGCCCGCAAATTTCAACGGATCGTGCTTGACTCGATATCCCGTATATCGGCATAGGTTAAATTCATATGGGCATAACAATTAATTGGCATAATCAATTGATCGGGCACAATCAATTGATTTTCTAATCGAATTGAATCGTGAATCGAACTGAATTCTTGTGAGCATAATTGGAATTGATTTGAGATTGCGAAATATTGAATATGAAGGTATTTTTGGGATGATCAATGAACTATAACTGATCAGATATATATATAAGTATATGTATTGTATTTTGCATTGATCATCCATAAGATTCAAAGTTTTCAATTGTTAAATCAAGTATGATCGATTTGAACTAAACTGAGAATGGATTTGTATAGAACCACCAAGCATGAAATGCTTGCGCATTGCTTACCAATGCGCAGGTACCAGTGATAGATAGTGATCGAAAGCGACCCAAGATCGAGGAGCGCAAGTCAAAGAAGGAAATTTCTGAGTATGCCCATATTGTGCATTCACTCCATGTTTTCTTTTCGATATTGATATTTTGTAAACAATTTGAACTCGAATATCTATTTTTGTAAATCATTTTGAAAAGGCTTGAATGCCTTCATTGTAAATGTATTTTGTTAAAGTTAAATGTATTTTGTTAAATGCTTCATGGGCTTGCCCACCCTTGTAATCGCTTCGCAAAGATAAGGATTTGAGGATCGGGAGGATTTAAGGGCATCCCTGACGGCTCGAATCCGCCTAAAATGGTCGGGCCGAGAAAGGGTCCCATTTAAACACATGCACAATCACTCATTTATAAGGAGCATATAACAATAATAGATATGCAGCAATTTATATCATAATTTTTCATCAATTCATACAGCAGCTTATACACATATTCGTACTTATAGTAAACGCATTATTGTTCAAATCTCCCACAGGACACGTGCTTGTATCAGACGACGATACGTATCCAGATCTCCAAAGGACATATATATATCAGACTTAATTTCTTATACTTTTCAAACTTATAATTATTCAGACATTCTAAAGGACATATATCGAACATACACTTATACTGCCTGACTTATAATTATTCAAATCTCCCAAAGGACATCTATTTGAACTTTTCCAGATCGATAATTTATCTAGATCTCTCGTAGGAGTTAAAGAGCTTGCATCTTACCGAGGTACCAGAGGCACCCAGAGAACTTATACTTGCACTTCTCGATTCTATACTCAGACTACGAGCATATCCTCGTTCTACTGACCTTATACTTGTATTACTTTGAGCTTATTCGTGGTACTTCCTGGATCTTATACTTGCATACGTATATTATACTTGTATTTCCTGGATCTTATACTTGTATTACTTAACTTTTTTGTATTTCGATCTTATATTTGTATTACGTAGAGCATATACTTGTGTTCTTCGGATCTTATACTTGTATTACTTAAACTTATTCTGTATTTCTAGATCTTATAATTTGTATTACAGAACTTATTATTGTATTTCTGGATCTTATAATTGTATTACGTAGCATATACTTGTGTTTCGTGATCTTATACTTGTATTATGGAACTTGGCTTTGAATTTCGGATCTTATACTTGTAATACATATTATACTTCTGTTTCTCGATCTTATACTAGTATTATGTAATCCTATTCTGTATTTCTGGATCTTATACTAGATACGGCACATACTTGTGTTTCGGATCTTATACTTGTATTACGGATCTTATGCCTGTATTACGGGACTTATTCTTATGCGAAGGTACCCGTAGGTACTATAAGTTGGAACATATCAGAATCATATCAAATACATACAAGGTCAGATTAGACTTATGTAGATACAAACATTAGTCCGTAGTAGGTACATATCACATCAAATACATATATCGAGTTCATACAGATTCAGAACATATCCAATAGGTTTATATCATAATCATATCTCGCACTTTATACATATTCAAAGTTAAGGTATCTCGATCTGCCTTCTTTTTACATGTTTCACAGTGACTTTGTTAGGCCAAATCTAACATATGGTACCCAAGAGTACATAGTACGGTATAGAAGTATGCTAAGCATACTAGGTCTTATTCATGTACTTTTAATACACATATCTATAGTCGTTTACCTAGACCGGGAACCATGAATGAGATGAACATAGTACACCGAGAACCCGGCTGTATGGTACAAGATCAATCCACACGTATTGCCTAATGTACCGGCGTCGAAGATTAGTAGGAATGCCAAGCACCGACGAATGTGCTCGCCACGCACGGCGTTGCAAAGACGAAGCGGAGTACCGCTATCGTGATCGTGAACGCGGTTCCGGCAGGTCGTGGCGACCGACGAACGCAATCGCCTAATGCATCGTGGCGTCGTAGCGACCAGCGGAGTGCCACACCGATCGAACGCGCCGCCCAATGCGTACGGCGTCGTAGCACTGCGTGTGTGACGGCACCGATCAAAATGTCCACTATTCATTCTTCTAGCCCTAGGTAGTCATACCTATCATATGTCTCTTTCTGAATCCTCATAACCCATCTTTATCACATTCTGTGTTCATGACATATTGCTTTTCATGTTCATGTTCATGTTTCAATTCTTTTTAATATTTCATATCATATTCATGTTTCATTATCACATCTATACATATTGTATTTCCTATATTTTTCTTGTTCCATGCCTGTTACATATGGCATTTCATATACTTGAACAATATGACACCTATATATTCACACATCATTCATGTATTCTTATTCCTCTATGAATATACTTTACTTAGAAATTGGAATCATCCCAATTGAATCATCCAAACTAAAGTTATGGCATTTTCATGCCAAACTAGTCGCCACCGATATTACATCAGCAAAGTCAATACCATCTTTCCTGAGGTCTTAATCACACCTGATACTGGTTATTGTATCATTTGAGTTATGTGCTAAGAAAGTTCTTCCTCCAATTGAATCATCCCAAACGAAAGCAACTTAAACTCAAGATATGTCCTAAACAACCAGGACTACTCTATGTTCAAAATAGAACCGAAAATTGGCTTCAACATATCCCCACTTTGAATGAATTTATGGGCCACATAGAGTCAGAATTTTAAGGTACCTATTTCAAGGTGTTTTGTTATCCTTGAAGTCTAGTTTAACCAACCACTTGAATCACTCAAATCGAATAAGAAATGACCATGTTACGGCTTAAAATACTTTAACGCTTAGTCCAAAACAAAAACATTGTAGTACTCCATCAAAATTCTAGACCTGCATTCAATGGACACTTATGGTACCGGTACCACTCTTTTTGGTACTGGTACCACCCCTTGAAATTTCCCATAAATGGTGGTTTTTCTTCTCCTCATTTTTCCACCCAAACCAACCTAATAATCAATACACACTTCAAAGGCACTCCATATCATCTCAGAATCCCTATTATACTCAAATCATCTTTCAATACATATCTTTCTTCAAAACCTTCATGAATTACTCACAAAACAACTCTAATATGGGTCATAACCCATACACAAACCAACACAAGGATTAGTTAGGGTTTGTTCTTACCCAAACTCCATTACTTTACAATTAAACCATGAATCCAACCTTAAGGGGAGGATTCCATATTTTTCTTGTACCCTTTAGGGTATTACCAACCCTACTTTCAAGAAATCTAGAGTTGGGATAAAATCCTAACAAAACCATAGGTTTGAAAACCATAGAAATCCCTACCCTGGTGCAATTATACATAATCCCATACAAAATTCATAATTTCCATACAAAAATCCAAAGATCCATACCTTAAATTTGGCTTCTTCTTCTTCTTCTTCTCCTTCCCTTCTTCTTCTTCTCCAGCGTTTTTTTCCCCAAAATGAGACCAAATTTGGTCTTAAATCAAAGATTTCTCCTTAGACCATGTTTGGCTCCCAAAAACCCTTTTTTTTTAGGTTAAGTTTCCATTTATTTCACTTTAGTCCTTAAGTTCTACTCTTTTTGCAAATATAGTTAGGCATATTTCTATTTTAACCCATAGCCTTCTTATTTTATGACTTATATGCCCCTTTTTGGAAAATTACATATGTACCCTTTTATCCCTTACAAATTCCTGGTTTCTCATTTTATTTCCCAAAATCTATATTTATCTTTTTTATTAAACCCTAAACTTATTCAAACCGCTGTATATTTCTGGGTGACAATTTCCCCCTTAAAATAAATTTCATCCTCATTTTTCCTAACTCAAGATGAGGGTACTATTCCCTCACCAAAACTTCCATTTTCATATTGTATAATTAGTTCTGTCTGTTTAATGACTCACTATCTCTTTGTAACTTGTTATCACTTTTTCGAGCATGTACTATCCTTCTGCTTCATATTCTATGATAACTCTAATCGAGCCATTAAGACTCCATCGAATAAAAGTCGGGATTAACACTTATCCATTCTCGACATTATACAAACAAGGTCTCCCAGATAAAGCCAAATACACATATGTGTGTACATCCTTAATCTAAGACTAATCCGTAAACGCCAAACCTAGGCTCGATAATACCAATCTCTCTTGTCACACGATTCCTGGCCCGACCGAATAGCTATGATCCGAACTGTCTCGGTGGCGCGAGACTATATACTGGGACTCTTTACCTGTTTTTTTTTTTTAAGACATTGGTGGGCCCAAGTCTTATCACATAATCCAAATATCATATGCTGAACTTATACCTGTGGGCATACAAACAATTTTTGTAATAACAAAAATCGTTTACATATACAAAAGAACTACCACCGGAGTGGCGTCCATCAAAATCTATACACATATATCGAGTCCCATTTACATATACAAAAACTCTACTTTTACATTTACAACCGTGAAAGGAACCTACATGTAGTGAACTCCTATTGCAGGCTAAATTCAAAGAAGATGGAAGTTTTCTAGAACGCCTTCTCTTCTACCTGTACTTCGACAAAAAACCCATGCTAAGCTTTACGCTTAGTGGGAAACAAATGACTTATACAGAAACACATGCACTATCACTCATTTATAAGGAGCATATAACAGTAATAGATATGCGGTAATATATATCATAATTTTTCATCAATTCATACAGCAGCTTATACACATATTCGTATTTATAGTAAACGTATTCTTATTCAAGTCTCTCACAGACACTCTAAGGTTTCGTATCTCAGAGCAAGACGTATTACGCATTCAAATTCCCAGCGACATATATATCGACTTATTCTTATACTTTCTTTCTCGAACTATAATTATTCGTATCTTCCAAAGGACATATATATCGAACTTTATAATTTATACTTGTCTCTGACTTATAATTATCTCGCATCTCCCAAAGGGACATCTACTCAACTTCTTTTAGACTCGATACTTATCCGCAGATCTCTCAGAGGAGTTACAGAGTTTAAACTTTACCGAGGTAACGAGGTACTCAAGAGAATTTATACTTGCACTTCAGATTTTATACTTGTACTAATGGAGCATATCCTTGTCTTAATGGATCTTATACTTGTATTACTGAGCTTATTCGTATACTTCTCGATCTTATACTTGTACACGTATAGCATATACTTGTATTTCAGATCTTATACTTGTATTACTTGAACTTTTTCTTGTATTTCTATCTTATACTTGTATTACGCATATACTGTTTCTCGATCTTATACTTGTATTACTTTAACTTATTCTTGTATTTCGGATCTTATACTTGTATTACGTAAACTTATTCTTGTACTTCTGGATCTATACTTGTATTACAGAGCATATACTGTGTTTCGGATCTATACTTCTGTATTACGAAACTTATTCTTGTATTTCCTCGATCTTAAGTACTTGTATTACTTTGTTATTGCTACTGCTTCTGATCTTATACTAGTATTACTGAACTTATTCTCGTGTTTTGGATCTTATACTTGTATTACTGAAAGATATACTGCGGTTTTCGGGATCTTATACTTGTATTAATGGATCTTATGCCCGTATTACGGACTTATTCTTATGCGGTAAGGCACCAGAGGGTACTATAAGGCAGCCTGAACATATCGTAATCATATCAAATACACAAGGTTAGATCAGACTTATGCGCATATGGACATTAGTCCGTAGTGTGCAACAGACCACATCAAATACATATACCGAGTTCATACGCATTCGAACATATCCACAGTTTATATCATAATCATATTTTCGACTTATACATATTCATGTTAAGGTATCCGATTCGCTCTTTTACATGTTTCTTCATGACTTTGTTATACAAATTGAACATATGGTACTCCAAACCCGGCACACGTATGGTACGTATATGCTAAGTATATCATCTTATCCATGTACTTTTATACACATATCTATAGTCGCTTACCTATACCGGAACCATGAATGAGATGGACATAGCATACCAAGAACCCAAGGTATGGTACAAGATCGAACGAATACATGTTTGCCCATCGTAATGTATATGTCAGCACTAGCGTGAATGCCGGGCATCGATTAGAACGCGGCCTGCCCATCGCACGTATATGTCGTGAGCACCAGCGTGGAGTAACCAAGCACCGATCAACGCACCGCCCACATAAATGTATGTCGTAGCACCAGTGTGAGTGCCGGCGACCGACGTAACGTGCCTGCCCACGCGAATGTATGTCAGAGCACTCCAGCGTGAGTGCCGGCAATCGAATAACGTCCACTCATTCAATTTCTACCCTAGGTAGTCATACTATCATATGTCTTTCGGAACTCATAACCTATCTTTATCACATTTTGTGTTCATGACATATTTCTTTTCATGTTCATGTTCATGTTTCAATTCATTTTCATATTTCATATCATATTCATGTTTCATGATCGCATCTATACATATTGCATTTTCTATATTTTTCCTTTTTCATGGCTGTTACATATGGCATTTCATATACTTGTACAGTATGACACCTATGTATTCACACATCATTCATGTATTCTTATTCCTCTATGAATCTACTTTACTTAGAAATTGGAATCATCCCAATTGAATCGTCCAAACTAAAGTTATGGTATTTTCATGCCAAACTAGTCAGTTTACCGATATTACACTTGCGACGCTTGTAATACTCATTTTTCAGGGTCTTAACTCCATACCCGACAATCGGGTTCTTATATTCATTCAAGCTAAGGTGCTAAGGGTTCTTCTCCAACTGGAATCACCCAAATCGGAGCACCGAAACTCAAGATATGTCCTAAATAAACTGTGACTAATTTCCCATGCTCAAAACAAGAACCTAAAATCGGGCTTCAACATACCCCACTTTGAAATGAATTTAAGGGCCACATAGATTCGTAATCGAAGGTACCTATTTCTGGGCCATGTTTTGTTATCCTTGAAGTCTATTTTAACCAGCCACTAATCATCAAATCGAATAAGAAATGACCATGTTACGGCCAAAATACGAACGCTTGGTCCAAACAAAACATTAGGTACCTATGACACCCAGACTGCAAGATTCGCGGAACGTAACACTTATGGTACCGGCACCACTCTTTTCGTAGCGGTACCACCGAAATTTCCCAAAAATGGTGGTTTTTCCCTTTTTTCCATATTTTCCACCCAAACCAACTCAATAAATCAATACACACTTCAAAACTACTCCATTCATCTCAGAACCCCGCCCTACTCAAATCATCTTTCAATACATATCTTTCTTCAAAACCTTTCATGAATTACTCACAAACAACTCTAATATGGGTCATAACCCATACACAAACCAACACAAGTATTAGTTAATTGTTTCTACCCAACCCATTACTTTACACTAAACCATGAATCCAAACTCAAGGGGAGGATTCCATATTTTTCATATTCCTTTAGTGGTTTTAATGAACCCTACTTTCAAGAAATCTAGAGTTGGGATAAAATCCTAACAAAACCCTAGGTTTGAAAACTATAGAAATCCCTACCCTGGTGCAATTATACATAATCCCACAACAACAAACCACAACACCTAGAAACTTTCAGTTTCTATTTAAACCCTAACTCCCACAGTCCGTGAAACCGGTCGTGAAATTCATACCCCTTAGTCCCAAGACTTGGAACTAATTTACATGGCCTCCCATAAGCAACCCCTACCACTATAAAGCCTTTAGCAAAGTAAACCAAGTAGGAAAATATCCTACCTCTCGAGTTCGGCTGAACTCCAACTGGGTGTCCACACAGATCCTAATCGCACCAACTTTAGTACTGAACCGTAGAACTGACCGCCCGAAACCAGGAAAATCTTCCTTTTCCCTTTCTTCCTTTCTCCTTTTCCTCCCTTTTCTCTCTACTGATTCTTTTTTCTTTGTTCCTTCTTTTCTTTCTTTTCCTTCGTTTTTGCTTTTCTATTCTTTTTCTCTTTTCTCATTTCATTTTCCCTTCATTTCCCCCTTACATTTTCTTCTCTGGGTCATTTTCTTCCCTTTCGAGCCACCACTATCCTATTGTAAGAGGAAATTCGCTCCCATTTCCTCAAATTAAAGGTGTGGCTCTCTATTTTTTCCATATTTTTTCTTATTTTTCTTAAACCTCATTATTATCATCACCACACAGCCACGCGTGCTAGCTGGATTCCTTTCCCACACATGGCCTATCAGGAGCCATTCTTTCAAGTGACCACATGGCTTCGCTAAGTGTCACTCTCTTATGATGCCATGTGGCATCCCCAACCTTGCCATGTGTCATTCGACACCCCACGCCAAAACGTGAAATCACCACTCTAATCCAACGAATTCACGTGAGAAGCAATTTCGGCAAGACGATCTCAACTGAAGTCTGCTTATTATCCGAGATCTAGAAAATTTTGATTTTCTACGTAATTAATATTTGTTCTTTGAAAATTGGAATTTTCTCGGGTCTTACAAAAGATCTTTATGCAAATGACGTAGGATGAATCACCCATGTCTTTCATGTCAAAATGTTTAGAGATAAATTGTTTCACCTTATGCATCAAACCCATGTCATTGGTTGCAAGTAAAATATTATATACATACAGGATTAAGAAACAAATCTTGCTCCCACTAACCTTCTGGTATATGCACTAGTCCATGATATTCTCTTTAAATCCAAAGAATTTCAAATACCACTGATGGGAATCTTTTTTTAATCCATAGATGGATTTCTTAAGCTTGCATACTAAGTGCTCACCTTGACTAGAGGAGAATCCTTCAATTTGTTTCATGTACACCTCTTCCTCTAGTTCTCCTTTAAGAAAAGTTGTTTTCACATCCATTTGTTGCAACTCTAAATCAAAATGTGCAACTAATACCAAAATAATGCAAAGGGAATACTTTTTAGATATAGGAGAAAAAGTCTATTTGTAATTGATTCCTTCCTTTCGAAAGTGAATCCTTAGTCATGTAGTCTGCTTTATATCTCTCAATGTTGCCTAATGAGTATTTCTTTGTTTTATAGACCCATTTACACCTAATGGTCTTTTCCCCATCAAGCAACTCAACAAGATCCCAAAATCCATTAGATGCCATGGAAATCATCTCATCCTTCATTGCATCGAACCATAGATCAAATTATTTGTAGTTCACTATCTTGTGAAAACGTTAGTGGATCATTTTCAAGTCCAAGATCATTGTCCAATTATTGTAGATACACAATATAGTCATCTGGAATTGTTGATCTTCTTACCCTTGTAGATCTTCTTAATGTTAGCTCAACATTTCCATGTAGGTCATGTTATCCAACTGGTTGTTCAACCATGTATGGTACCTCATGAACAACTTTATCTATAGAGTCATCAACAACAAGTTACGGATTCTCAATGATTGGTTGTGCAATACATGTTTGCTCTCAAGGGGTTGTTCTAATGATAACCAACGCTTCACTTGATGTGGAAGGCTCCTCTGTTTCAGGAAAAAGATCATTCCCACTAGCTAAGTTATCCTCAAGAAACTTAACATTCCTTGATTCCACAAATCTAAGGCTATGAGATGGATAGTAGAATCTATAACCCTTAGACTTCTTAGCATATCCACTAATAGTCCTTGGGTCTAGTTTCTTCTCTTGCGGATTATAAACTCTTATTTCAGACGAGCATCCTTAAATGCGCATATGTCGCAAACTTGGTTTCCAACCTTTAAATAGCTCAAATGGAGTCTTTGACACGACCTTAGTTGGAACCAAGTTTAATATATATATATATATATATATATATATATATATATATATATATATATATATATATATATATATATGGTCTAATGTAAAACCTCGAGAAAATTCAATTTTCTAAGAAAGGTAAAGGTAATTTCAATGGAAAATCTGAATTTTTCTAGATTCGATGATGAAATGGATTTTTATCGCTGAATCGTCTCACGAACCCAGCTACCATCGACCACAAATTCGAGACGGAATTTCACGTATTTCGAGGCATCGAGGGTAGCACGACACTGCACATGTCTGAAAGGGCTCAGCTAAATGCGCCCACGTGGTCAAGTGCAGAATCATTCAAACAAAGAGCTCAAGTGGGACCCATAAGAGACATGTGGCAACACGTGATTGGAGAGAAATCCAAGGTAGATGGATAAGGTGATAAGGGTAATCCAAGGAGCTAATGGGGTATTGACATGTGGCAAAAAGTACTCTCCAAACTCGACTGCACTCCACAATACGACAGGGAAGAGGGGAAAAGGAGGAAAATAGAAAAGGGGGAGAAAGCTGCAGAGCAGAAGCTCCACCTTCTCTCTGTTTTCTTCCTATGATCGACCGGGCAAGCATTCCATGGATCAAGAAGGCAAGTAAGCTCCCCGCAAAGAGAGTTTCTAGTACGTGCACCGAAACGGGGAGTTTCAAAAAACACAAAGAGGTAGGTCTTCTCCTACTTTGGTTATTTTCTACCCTAAGGGAAGTTACCCTGTTTTGATCATACGCATTAGCCAGACTTTAGGACTGGTTTTTAGGTGGAAAATAAAGGGAATTTGGTAGTGAGTCCTTGAGGTAAATTGTAGCCACGTCAGTGAACTTGATGTTAGGTTTTTCAATTTCCCAAATCGGACCTCTGTAGCCCAAGTTATGGTCCGTTTACTCTGGAACAATTTAAGTGGCAATGTTAGGACTACTAGGATGCTAGCGACTAGGTCTACCGACCACCTAGCTAGAGTCAGTTTGGCCAACGGCCAGGTCATCGACTAGTGGTTGCGCCACTCCGGTCGGCCAGTGGCCACCCGCCACCGGCCAATCCAAGGTTGTCTGGCCAATCCAAGTTAGGTCAGCCGCCTAGCGGTTATGGCACCGGCCAATCCAAGGTTAGGTCGCCGCTAGCGCCAGTGGCTGTACCGCTAGCGCTAGGGTTGGGGCCGACCTGGTTCATGTGAAGCTCCAACTTCTGACGGCCATAATCCTTCCGCCCTGACCAATAAGCTTCTGTGTTCTTAGACTCTATGGAAAGCCAATCAGTCAATATTTCAACCATGTGCTCGTGGGAGGACAATGATCAACATAACCTACTCGAAATATATGTTTTTCCGTATCGCCGGATGGCTAGGACCTAGCCATTTCAGGCAAGTGGGTGCCTCCAACTTCGGACGGCCATAACTTCTTCGTCCGAACTTCGTTTTAGGTGTTCTTAGACTATATGGAAAGCCCATTGAGTCAAGATTCCATCCATATGCCTGTGGAGGACAGTGGTTAAATACAACCTTGCTGAAATTTATATTTTGCACCGAGTGTGCAGGTTGCTTAGTTGTGTCGAAGTGAATAGCCGGGTTTTAACATGGCCATTGCATGGCATGTTGTAGGCTGTTGTAATTGGTAGGAATTACCATGAGTTAGCCTATGGAAGGTTGTATGACATTATTTTTTTGTCATGGATTGATGAATGCTAATATGTACGATATATTTATATATATAGTGGCATGAAGTATATGGAACATGGAAATTGACATGAAGTATAACTGATGTGAATGGTTCATGTAGTGTGCATCATACATGTAACATGAGAATTACAGTGGCATAATTACATGGCATATGCACTAGAACATCGCATGACATGGGTGTGAGTGCATGGTAGGGATCGACACTGTGTTTAGTGTTCGGCTTATCGAGGTACGGTCGATCAACACTATGTTCGTGTCCGACGTACTCGATAACATGGGACAACATCCAAAATGAGTCGCACTGGCTTAAAAATGAAAATGGGGAAAGTGTGTCATGAGCAAGTCAGGGGTAGATCCCCTCCCAAGGGTGAAAGACCCAAATTTTATTCGCTAAGCAGATGATGCATGTCCAAATGATGTAAGTTCGCAAAAATGTCAAAGGCGTATGTGTCCCGTGCGGGTAAACTCGAAACGCATGGCCCACAAATGCATAAACACACAACTCGGGAAATGCAAGTTGATATTAGGAACCGTCCAATGTTTCGTCTATAAAAAAAAAGCTTTTGCTTTTGAAAACGGCCATTGATGTAACAAACGATTCTGGGTTGGTTTTTCACACTTCGCATTAGCATGTGTGATGGAGTCAACAGACTGTGACATGATAGAGTGAGTCAGCATTCTCATCCATGGCATGTAGACATTCGAGTAGGAATGCGTATATTTTTACCGAATGTATGATCGATCACGTGATGAGCACTTAAAGGGTATAACCCTTGTAGGAGATTATCACTACTCGGCTTCTTTACTCAATTCGTCAGGGGACTTCTTCGTGCACAGTCTAGCAGAAGGCACTCCGCATATGGGACCGCATATGGGATGAGAGCTAGACACGGCTTTGTTTTGTTTTGTTTTTGGTCCTGTATTATATTCGAGCAGAACCAAAACATGTACTTTTTGGTATCAAAGGGACTATACAAAGACTATGATTATAGTCTATCATATATTTTTGTATATTGTGATTTAAATATGCAGGTGTAACACCCCTATCCCGGGGGTCCCATTGACAACCCGTCAATCCGTGGAATACTCGTGGATGTCGAGTAACCCGACACTACACCATCGTATCCCCTTTTCCGAGACCCATGATTTAATAGAAAATCTGGGCAAGTAGTCTCCTTGTACGTGAGCTCTACCCAAAATACAACTCCGAGCAATTACATGGCAACATGGCCCACATTATACAAACGACCACACCGAGTCCACATACAAGCAAATGGCCACAAAGCCCATTTATCCATAGTCAAACATATAAGCCTACGACTATAAAACCATAGTCCATAAGAGTTTACATTATCACTCTTATACAATAAATAAACCCATATATATTTACAAAATATATATCAAAGCCACAATTGCTTTTCAATCCCTACTTAAGTGAGCGCCGTCCACTGTAATCATTCCAAGACCAAATGTATCCCACTATAGTAAGCAAAGCCCAAAAGAGGATAAATCTCTTACAAGGGCTACTCACCTAAGTGTACATGCAATGGTCGCACAATCAAACACACATCCATCCCAAGTGCAACATACACATGTTCACCAATGTCTACATGCCATGAATGGCACTCTCGACTCACCATGCCCCATGCACCGGCCTGCCGGCTCCATACTAACATGTCAGTCATATATCTCGAAAGTCACCACCGACTCTGTCTCACATATGTTAAGCCAAATGCACAACCGGGCCACTAGTATTACCACCACTCATGTATCGAGCCCTCACCGCCCATTAATAATGCAAGTTAATGGGCAACAAATCCTGAAATAACTCGA
The DNA here is from genome assembly GCA_016808115.1 of Tetrastigma voinierianum. Lineage (NCBI taxonomy): Eukaryota > Viridiplantae > Streptophyta > Magnoliopsida > Vitales > Vitaceae > Tetrastigma > Tetrastigma voinierianum. The sequence goes on along the minus strand of JAEQBH010003331.1, from coordinate 109,837 downwards.
CTTCTATCATACAACCCAAGTCTATGTGATAAACATGACCGGTGTCTTATTTTGGCAATAGAACTTTTCTAATAATAATCACGTTCTTACACCATGGTTAACTTTTCTATCACACCGCGTCTTCACCATGTTCCGTGCTTTTCATCCGAGGTTAACGGATCCCTCTTGCTCCGCCCCGCCCCAACACACATTAATTACATTTCTTTATGGAGCCAACCGTGAGACATTTACTAGACGTCGTCCAAAGTACGAGCTCACTACCCATTCACCAACATAGGGTAGAATACTTCACATCATGCACCCACACCCGACTTGACGCGATGACCGTGCATATAAAATGTGCATGATGTCATCGCATTTTCTCTCTTTATGTTACATGTATATATGAGTGCTACATGAAACATTTACATACCATGGACAATTATAATTTTTTTACATATCATTGACATCCATGCAATTCATATTAATACATCAAATAGCATATATTAACATAATTTTTACACACAACAGCATATTATTTAATATTTTACAACAATAACACACAAAATGGCCCAAATCTCGGACCCACATAAAACAGGGCACCTCTTGTCCCTTCACGGTTCGTCATCGAATTATTGGGATACCAAAACACATCACAAAATCCAAAGACATCAGTCCCAAGATCAAACCACTCAAATACGTCCAGACTACTCGAAAATAGTCCCGAAAAATCCCGTTTGGCACTATCCAGAACAACCAAAATTTAGCCCGAACTGTAAGTAAAACGCAATGGCTCAACCCAACGTTTCAAAGAGTCCTAAATTCTAAATTCCTATACTCAGTCCAAAATTTTGAGGACTGAAATTTACGACATTTCACGGCCTCTAAGCCAATCACAAGCCATTAAATGACCTTTAGGCTAGAAATAACACAAGTAGGAAAATTCCCTACCTCGTGGAGTTTGACGAAACTCCAAGATTTTAGTGCCTACGAGAGTTCTTGATGCGGAATAAACTTTTCGCTCTTGCTCGACAAAATTCTACGGTCCGATTTTGTAGATCCCCAGAGCAGCTTTCAAAAGAAGAAAATAAAAATAAAAAAAATTCACGCCTCTCTCTCTCTCCGCTATTCCACTTTTTTTTTTTGCCTTTGGTTTATCCTCGCATTATTTATTTTTACTTATTTTATTTATTATTATTATATTATTATTTGAATACATGGCTCATATTGCCCATTCGATTTATTTCGCTCGGAACAATTTTATTTATTTCGCTCACTTTTATTATAAATGAACTTAGCCCAAGTCATTTCCTGACTTCCGAGATTTTCGTAAAAATCTCGTCCCTGAAGTCACTGGCGACTTATCACCTAGAAAATCGTAAAATATTCGATCGCCTAAGCACTACCGAAACTTTTCTGGATCACTAGATTTCGCGAAACGAATTTAATGGCGCAATCCATTTTGTGATATGAGATCTAGAAAATTTCCGATTTTCAACCGAAATTACCGTTTTACCTTTTTTCGAAAATTCGGATTTTTCTGGGGTTTCACAATAGGAATGGGTCTCGATATATGAGACATGTGAATGTGATATTAGGGTACCCGATATCCACAAAGCTTTCATGTTGTCAATGACCTCGAGAGTAGGGCGCTACAAATTTTTTTAAGAGCTTTAGTCCACAAGAATTTAGGTAGCTTAGAGCTACTTAACATGTTATGCAATGTGTCTGATAAAATATTGTTCCTACTTTCTACTACACTCATTCTGGTATGGAGAACCAAACATAGTGTATTGGGCAACAATCCCCTACTCTTGAAGGAACGTAGCAAATGGACTAAGTGCTTGTCCATCTTCAATGTATCTTCCATATAATTCTCCACCTTTATCTATTCTAAAAACCTTTATTTGCTTACCACATTGCTTCTCCACTTCAGCCTTAAAAACCTTAAAGGCGTCTAAGGCTTCATCTTAATTATGAAGCATATAAAGGTACATGTATCGAGAACAATCATCTATAAAAGAGATGAAGTATTTTGGACAATGAGAGTCCATGTCATGACAACATATATCTGAGTGTATGATTTCTAATATGTCAGCATTCCTCTTGGCACCTTTTTTGGACCTTTTAGTCTGATTTTCATTTATGCACCCATAATAAGTGTCAAAACTAAGAAAATCTAGAATATTCAATACTATGTCATTCACTAATCTTTAATTCTATCAATGGAAATATGTCCAAGTCTTTGATGCCACGATTTAGAGGAATCTTTATTCACAATACATCGTTTATTGTTAGTATGAGTATGCAAAATCGCATTGTATTGTAGATTAATAAAGAAAATACTATTAGACAAAATACCATTTTCAACAAGTTCAGATTTATAAAATAAGCTGAAGGTATAATCTGAAAACTTAAAGTAATATCCTAAAGGTACAAGCCTTGAAACTGAAATCAAATTTCTAGAGAAACTTGGTACAAAAAAGATCCTTTCTAAACCTAAAACACAGCCATTATCCAGGACGTTTTGCTTACTTCCCACTAACTTCCTCAGGTTTCACATACCTTGCAAGGTATTCGAATTATGGATTGTAGACCTAGAATCAATCCACCATGTATTATGATTAACATCAACCATATTAGATTCATAACAAACACACGATATTAAATTATCTTTATTTTCAAGCCATATCTTAAATTTGGCGCAATCCTTCTTCAAGTGTCCTTTTTTTTTTACAGAAGAAACAATTGGACTCTTTCTTGATGTCTCCTAGGGTAGTACTTTATTTTTGTTGTTCTTATTGGCTTGATTTTTACTCTGATTCCTTCCTCGATTATGATACTTTTCCTGAGTGATCAACGTAACGCTTTCCCCTTGTTCCATAAGCAACCTTCCTTCCTCTTGAACACACATGGTCAATAGTTCATTGATTGACCACTTATCATTATGTGTGTTGTATGAGATTTTGAAGGGTCCATATTGCTGCGATAGGGTGTTCAAAATGTAGTGTTCTAGGAAGGTTTTAGACATATCAACCTCGAGTCTCTTTAGTTGAGCTTCTATGTTTCTCATTTCCATGATGTGCTCATGCACACTTTTCACACTAGTGAGCCTTAGTGATGAAAATTTCATGATTAGGGTGTTGACAAGTGCTTTAACTATCTGAAGTGGTGAATTGCTCATCAATCGCCTTAAGAAATGCCCAAACATTGGTATGTTGCTTGATTGAACCATGAATACCAATAGAGATACTTGTCTTTATGAACATAACGCTAAGGCGATTTGATCGCTCTCACTGTTCATGGAGTCCTTTTATTCTTTAGTATTGGTTTCATAAATTTTGGTTCATCTTTCCTTATGGCATAGTCAATGTCCATCCATCCCAAATAAAGAAGGATTCGCTCCTTCCATGTTTTATAATTGCTACCACTCAATTCAAGAATATTACACCTAACATTAGAGTGGTTTGTAGGTTGCATAACTGCACAGAGTAAATATACATGCTTATAAGTGCTTAAATTTGAGGTTAGAATAATGAATCATAATTTACCAATGTAAATTATGTATAAAAACAATAAATCCAGTGAAATAAGAATTGCCCATGGGTCAAAGTCTCAGTTCAATTGAATTTATTTAACTATATGACAAAACTATCAAAATATGTTCAATTTCTCAATTACTATGGGTAAATTAAGAAATATAGTATGATATTATGCCTTGGTCAATCATACTAAATATAACAAAAATTAATGTGGGATAAAATTTATCATATAAGGTATAATTGATCACAATAAATGTCCTTAATATATATATATATATATATATATATATATATATATATATATATATATATATATATATATATATAGAGTAGAGACCCTAAAATCCAGATATCCTAAGGAAGGATAAAATAGTAATTTTGGTCAAAATCCAGAATTTTTCTAGATCTCGAATGACCTAAACGGACTCACTGCGTTGGAATCGCTCTCTCGAGTCTAGCTACCACGCGACTCGTCGACCTCGTGATACGAGACGATAGATGCCTTTCCGTAGGCTGACCTGCAGTCAACTAATTCCCTGAAATGGACGTCACAATTTGTATCAGAGCCAAGGTAAACGATTACCTTGGGAGCTCGGTGGATGTAGAGTTAGGTATACGATATACCTAGGACTCTGATGGCACTGCCAGATCATACATCAATGCGGCATTCCGTGAATAAAATGTGATGTGATGGTGTATAATATGTGTTGTTATGTATGAATTGTGTGGATTTGTATGCTGGTGAATAGCATAGTGGAGAATGTTGAACACTAGGCCGAGAAAATATAACCTTAGGGTGTCTGCAGAATTTATGCAAGGTCTAGAAATAAACAAGAAATGAACCAAAAATTTTCCGGATAGTGCTCCGCTTTTTAACAAGAACAGAATGATTGTGGAATTCGAAAATTATCTCAGCTTTGGTAATAAGGGAAAGAATTAAACAAATCCTAGAAATTTTGAAGTGGGAAGAAAGTGTCTGGGCTATCAGATCTTAGAGTGGCAAGGAAGGCTACTGTAGAGGATATGAAAAAAGGAAGGCGCAGGGGAGAAGCTAGGCAAGTCGGGCAGCCCGGGTCGCGACAGGCGAGGTCTTGGCCGCGACAAGTGAGAAAAGTCCCAGTCGCGACATGCAAATGGCGCGGCGACTGGCTAGCAGGGCTGAGGTCACGACTAAAAGAGGGTTGACCACCGCGGGCGGACGACTGCTTTGGCGTCGCGGGAGGAGACATCAAGATAGGTGTCGCTGACATCAAGTTGATGTCGCACGATTCTGGCTGCCTTATTGATTTGGATGTCGCGACATCATTATGAGGTCGCTGGCTACGGGTGACAGCAAGGAGGTCGCTACATGGCGTCACACGAGCGTAAAGGCCGAAGCCGGGATTTGAGGCCGCATATCATCTTGGATGTCGCGACATGGGCAATAAAGTGGATCGAAGGGCTTGATGTCGCGACATGAATTGATGTTGCGATAATGGTGGCAAGTATTAGGCAAAGCTGGCGTCGATATCAATTTGATGTCACGGCTACCGGGCAAAGCGTGTAGGCGTAGAAGCGATGTCGCTGACCACCGAGGTCGCGACCGGGTGCTCAGGCGGGTGTCGCTGACACCAATTTGATGTCGCGACATGGGCTTCAGAGGTCGCGACTCCAGAACGATGTCGCGACTGCTCGTGCAGCCAGACCGTTGCGGTAATCGCGCCTGACACTGCTCATGGACATCACCAGAACAATGTTCACATGGGTGAAAAAAAAAAAAACTAAAATTTTAAACATTTTCTTGTGTATGATTTATTGTATGTAATATTTATATTGAAAATTTAATATGTGCCTTGACGTGGTACATGAATTTTTTTTTTTTTCGGTGCGTGAATAGTGTCTCGAGACTGCATTTTCACCCTTGAGACACGTTATTGAAATTAATTGCCTTGACATGGTGCATGAAATTTTTTTTTTCCGGTATGTGAATAGTGTCTCGGGGCTGTGTTTGAGCCTTAGAGATACTGCATTGAAATTTAATCTGCCATTGACTTGTGTAGATGGCTAGTAGAGGATACAAGACGAGGACGCCCACTGGCAATCGGTCGACACCACCGACATTCTACCAGCCACCCGTGATTGGATCAAACATGCCTTGCTGAGGTCAGAGGTATCAGTAGCCAAGGCTCACGCACGTTAAAATAGCAGGTAGTCGAAGGTCCTAGTAACCTCCGCAGGTTTGGGGCACATCATCCTCCTACATTCATGTGTGAGAGATCCATGGTGGCTGAACATTGGTTTATGCAGATCGAGAATGTACTGGAGGCTATGGAGATCACCCATACGCATCAGATCAGTTAGTCGCTTCCAGCCAGAGGCGAGGCCCTGCATGGTGGAGGTGGGCGAGGGCCTAGAGACTTAGAGGCTATGACATGTGGTAGTTTCAGAGTCAAGCCTGCGGGTAAGTACTTTCTAGATCATGAGAGCATGCGAAGGCTCGTGGAGTTCCTGTGAGCCGGCTGTAGGGGCGATGACTGTGATGGACTACGTGGCTAGATTCACAGAGTTAGCCCGATTTGTTGATGATTACGTGGCCATAGACATGGCCAAGGTTAGGAAATTCGAGAATGGGCTGAAGTTGTCCATTCGGGGCAGGATAGTAGGACTTCACCTACGGACATGGACTCCATGGTTGGGACGGCCCTGACCATAGAGAGAGAGATCGAGGATGCTCGGAGCACTCGGGATACGGGTGTTGGTAACAAGAGGGAGGATCAGCCTTCTTCTAGTTTGGGGAAGAGGCGGAAGACTTCTGCTTCACACGAGTTTCAGGACCAGACTGTGGTCATGCTAGTCAGCAGGCAGGATATGTTATTTATGCCGAGCGCCAAAACAGGAGGATCGATCGCCCTCGTGAGATAGGATCTCAGGATTTTGGGACAACATAGCCCCAAAGAATAGAGAGCACGAGCGGTGATGTAGCTCATTCCTCTACACCTCGTACGGGTCGAGGAACCGCCAGCTTCGGTGCCACGAAAGCACCTTTGATGGCATAAGGGCCGAGGTCGCATGTGACTCACAAGCCGGGACTTCTAGTCAGCAGGCACTATATGTGTTATTTCTGTCGCCAGCCTGGGCATATGAGGCGAGATTGTTCTGAGAGGCAGAGGTCTCATGGTACAGAGGCTGAGCATACAGAGTAGCCGGATATGTAGGGCACGCTTTACCTGTACTGCTGAACAGAGTAGCGCGAACTGGATGCATCATACCATTCTTGTCAGACCTTGTGTGATGTGACTGGCTTAGGTGCTGAGACTTTAGAAGCCAGATATGATGTTCTTCCCTAGGAGGTAGGGTGAGAGTTGACCGACAGTCGGGATTCGCGCTTATGTGCACAGATGGTCATTCACCACTTCGTGAGTGTGGGTCGAGTTGGTCTGGACTACGTCCAACGGTTGACCCATGGGCTTGAATCAGAAATGAAGAGAAAGTAATGGGTGTCGATAAAGCAAGAAGGGGAGCCGCACCCTAGTGAAGATCCTGAGAGGGTGAAGGAGACCCGAGGTAGTATCCGAAAGATCCTGAGTGGGTGAAGGAGACCCGTGGTGTTATCCGAAATTTCTGTGAGGGTGTAAGAGACTCGGGGAGATATCCCGAATTTCTGTGAGGGTGTAAGAGACCCGGGGTGATATCCCAAATTTCTGTATGGGTGTAAGAGACCCGGGGTGATATCCCAAATTTCTGTGAGGGTGTAAGAGACCCGGGGAGATGTCCCAAATTTCTGTGTGGGTGTAAGAGACCCGGTGATATCCCGACTGCGGAGGGGCGAAGAGACCCGGAGATGTCCCAAATTTCTGTGTGGGTGTAAGAGACCTAGGGAGATGTCCTGAATTTCTGTGAGGGTGTAAGAGACCCGAGGAGATGTCCTGAATTTCTGTGAGGGTGTAAGAGACCCAGGGAGCTATCCCGAATTTTTGTGAGGGTGTAAGAGACCCGGGGAGATGTCCTGAATTTCTATGTGGGTGTAAGAGACCCGGGGAGCGATCCTGAATTTCTGTGTGGGTGTAAGAGACCCGTGGAGATATCCGAAATTTCTGTATGGATGTAAGAGGCTCGGCGTAGCCGAAAAGTTCTACGTCTGCATGAAAACACACGAACATGGTTAATGCCAAGACTGAGCTGAGCGATGTGAGTCGGGAGAGACTCGAGACGGTGACATGCACGGATATGGTTATCACCTAGACTTAGAGTTGAGGATAGGAGCCTGGAGAGACTGAGATGAGGACATATTGTGATATGGTTATCACCCACTTGTAGCCGAAAGTGATGGAGCCCAGAGAGACTCGAAAGTAGGACATATGGATATGGTTATCACCCAGACTTAGAGTTGAATGATAGGAGTCGGGAGATACTCGAGGTGAAAATACGATCGTGGTTATCACATAGACTTAGGGTTGAGTGATAGGAGTCGAGAGTAACTCTAGGTTTGGATACCCATTGGAAATTTCCTTGCATATGAACCCACAAGGGCTCCTAAGATATGGATGTCATTCTATGACATGGACTAGGGTTGACGGTCCATTGATTGTTTTATCGTGACCTTGAAAGGTCAATATTGCACACACCAAGCAAGAATTGATTGTGTAGGGTTACATATGCACGTTGATGCGTATGTACGTGAATTTCGAGACCAAATTTTAAAGAGGAGAATGTGAGACCCCGGAAAAATCCAGATTTCCTAAGGAATGATAAATAGTAATTTTGGTCCAAATCAAATTTTTCTAGAGATCTCGGATGACTAAACGGACGACAATCGTTGAATCGCCTCACACCCAGCTACCACGTCAATTTAGTTGGATTCCGAGGTGGCCTGGATTTCACGCTTTATATTACTGGTGTCTGATTATACATGGCAAGATTAGGGATGCCATGGAACCCCAAGAGAATGACACTTGGCATTGAAGGAGTGGCTCACAATTAGCCATGTGTGAGAAATGATTCCATGGCTCATATTAAGCCATGTAAGTGATTATGTCATAAAAAAAGGAATTATGGAATAAAAAAAATGATGGAAAAAGGTAAGCCACACATTTGGCTCAAGGAAGAGAGAATCCTCCTCCTTTCACCATACGGCCAATGCTCCAAAAGGGAGTAGAAAAGAAAGCAGAAAGAGAAATGAAAGAGAAAAAGAAAGAGGATGAGAAGAAATAAATGAGAAAAAGAAGAAAAGTAAATGGGAATGAAAATAAGAAAAGGAAAAGAAAACGCGTGGGGAGAAGGAAAGCAAAATATCCAATAGCCATTTTCGCTTTCGCTTGCAGAGAACGCCTTCCTTCTCTAGGTTTATAGGATCCACCGTCGGATTCCTTCGAAACAAGAAGGAGAGTTGTTCTACTCGGAGAGAACAACGCGTAGGCACCGGTTGAGTTTTTGACAAACCCCATAAAGGTGTGGGTTTCATCCTACTTGTTTTACACTTTATTTGGTTGCTTTAAGTGACAAGCTTGAATGATTGAAAACAAGAAAAGCTGATTTGATCGATTCCAAATCTTGGAACCGAAGTGTGGAATTTTTTTAGACCCATTTGTGCAGTCCGTAGCAATTTTAGGGACTGTTTGGGGTGTTGTATGATAATTTATTAAATAAATTATGATTTGGGTGAGTAGGAGACCGGAAATGGGTATGGAATTCGGTTCCACCAAGAGGAACCGATGAGGAAGGCGGGCCGCCCGTGACAGCCCACTGAGCTTCCGTTGGGGATCGTAAAACAAATCCCGCTATGAAATGGACCATAAATGTCCATGTGTTTTCGCATTGGAATTGTGGATGGAATGGCTTGGTAAGGTGAGGAAATAGATAGGTTAAGACATGATTTAAAGAATAAAATGACACAATTATATGGAATTAAATCGTGTTTGTGTCATCGATGAGATTATGATTTGCCTGGGCGAGCTAAATCGGGGTGATGATTGATGTGTTGAATTACATGTGTGTAATTGTAGTTGATTGAAAATATGCATATTGACATATTGTATAAATGATTTTGAAATGGCATAATGCATTTTCATACGCACCTGCAACCTGTGGTTAGCGGAGTGCATGACATGGTATTTTTGTAAAAACGACATGGTTGCGAAAGGAATTTCACAGATGATATTCCTGGAGAATCGTTAGGGAGATAGGCCAACATATCACTTCTGATGAGGACCATGACTGCTTCCGGAAAGCTCACCAACCACCACTTCTGAGGGTAATCCCATATTTTTATCGACATCGTCTCGTAGTATATTTTCAAGAACAAGTTTTGTTTTGAAAATGATTATTTTCTCACAGCGGCTTTCTGTGCAAGTGTGAGTGAGTAGGCAGGAGGACTCGTGACATGGGGTGATCATGTAGACATTCAAGTAGAAACATGTATTTACTTGAGTGTGTGTTTACTTTGGAACATTGCATATGCATTTAGGGTGGAGAGGAACTCATTTAGGGTGATTCTCCCACTATCGAGCATTAGCTCACCCCGTCGAGGGATTATATTTCGCCCGCACATGGAGCTTCGAGAAGACAACTCAATGAGACTCGATTTTGAAGAAGCCGGTTTGTGGCTTTGAGGTTTTGGTTACAGCTGACATTAGAATTTTAGATTTTAATATATGTTTGTATAAAAGTGTAATCAACTATTGAATTATTGGGAGATAATTGGAGAATAGTTGTGATAATGGTTTTTATGAGTATTGGTTTATGAGCCCAAGAGACATTTTTACTCAGGTATGCGTCTCGTGATACGAGACGTATAGATTTTCCGCAGGTTGACGGGTAGTCAACGGACCCCTGGGAAATGGGGCATCACATATATATAGTAGGCAGATATATATATATATATATATATATATATATATATATATATATATATATATATATATGTGTGTGTGTGTGTGTGTGTGTGTGATCTAAGAACAAATCAATGTGCGATTTTTCATAATCAAAGATGTTGTTGCCAACCTTTAATTGACCAAAATCATACGGATCACAAGACATTGAAATAATTTTCAATGATATTCATAAGCAATAAAAATATGAATGATATCCAAATTATCACTACAAGAAAAAAATGCAATTCTTGACATATATTATCTTGACATATGACTATATATGTCAACATTGTGTATTTAAATTAGCAATTATGACATATGGCAACTACTAAAGTAATAATGACAGATACATACAACTTGTTGTGTTGTTCCAGATTTGGGATGATGGAACCTTGACAAAAATTCGAGCAAGTCATTGGCTAATATTTATATATGTCAAGGTACGTGGAAAAAAAAAATAATAATGCATGAATTTACTAAATTTGGGAGTGATTTATAATTATACAACATTTATAAAAACTTTGCACACTTATATATCTAGTTAATATGTTCATATGTGAATTACAAAGTCACATTTTAAAGTCTATAAAGATTGAGTTTAATATATATTAAAATTTACTTTTAATTTTTCACATCTCGCTTTCCTTGAAAATTTTGTGAATAGGAGGTTAATTAATTATTTATGAGCTTATTGATTATATTAATCATTTATATTAATGTTAATATCACTTAGGTTTTATTAAAGGAATATAATATCAACATGAATTGAGGTTTTATTAAAAGGATATATTGTTTTTAATCTTTTATATTCTAGACATTTACTTTGTACACCTTATTACTCCCAAAAATGTCTTTATAATATTTAAAAAAACTTAGTTCTTAAAAAATTGTACTACTTATTACAAATAATTTTAGTGTTTACAATTAGGCATAAACAAGATTAATATTTGGGATATATGTTACTATGAAATTATAGTGAAATTGATTATCTTCTGGGAAAAGCACCATTAAAATATTTATTTATTTTGCTTTTATTAAATTTAATAATTTTTACAAACTATTTTTTAATAGAATAATATTAATAGAAACTATTGTCATTTTAAAAATTAATAAATAACTAAAGTACATTTTTCACTTTTAATACTTATATGATTAAATATTAAATAGTTAAATACACCATGATATTATATATATATATATATATATATATATATATATATATATATATATATATATATATATATATATATATATATATATATATATATATATATATCTTTCTAAGGGCTTCAATTTATATTTTTAATATGGAATTGAATTTAAATAATTTATAAGATATCTTTTAAAAAACGAAAAAAATTACAAAAATATGAAACTTCACATCTATATATATATTGGGATGAGCCTCTCGTGACTTTAAGATGATTAGCATATTCTACGACTTGCTTTGTGCCCCTATAATGAATAGTGGTTGTCCAGTGGAAAGCGCATTCTTGTACAAAAAAATGTCATTCAAATTCCCAAATGATACAAATTCCTCATAATAAATAGTGGTTGCTCTAGGAAGCCATGAGAACCAGATTCTTCCACCGATTCATAATAAGTCCAGATTTTGTTGTTCTTGTTTAACCTGTATTTAAAAGATGATACTCCGGGTCTTTGGGCAAGCCGTTGATCTTAAAATAGGACCCACTTCATGAAGACGAGATTTCATGATATGGTAGGTATCTGGTATCGAATAGGTTGTCTGGAATCAACAAAATTTATAACCTAAATTCCTCCTACTATCAGAGCACAGCTACCGAGTATAACTAGTTTCTGTGGCCGAACTCGTGGACGGGTTTTCTTCGCACAAATGATTTACAAAGCATGCCAAAATGGTGAAATGATTTTCGATTTTGGGGTTTTGTAAAACAAGCAATGATGGTAGAAAATTGGAAATAAATCAGTTAATATAAAAGACCTTTTTGAAGAATCACATTATTGAGGTCCACAAAATGAGAGGTTCTCGGTCCTTTTCCTTGGCGTTAGTGGAGGATGACCTATAGTCATTTCGAACCGGCTTCATTTGGGCTATCAAAATTGAACCCTAATAATCCTTTTGAAATATAGCATTTATTGTGACATAAATGTTCCTGCAATGAAATCTATCTCCAAACAATATAATCTCTACATTAACTAATAAATGATAATTAATAAATTTACTGATCTAGCAATAAGGACAAACTTCAGCTTGCCACAAAGTTAACCAAGGTACATCAAAGAGATTTAAACCTATCATAAGAAATAGAGACATAAATACCCATCAATACTTACATTAAATATATGAGAACCGTTATTTTACCTCAAAACCCTAGCCCCGTAGCCCTCGATGGAGGGGGTTTAGCCAACCATCCGATGTTTAAAAACCAAGAAAATAAAATAAATGAAAAGCAAAGAAAAAAAATGCAAGAAAAGAAAAGCTGGAGAACTTACAGTGCTTTGTTTTTCACCAAAATCCAAAAGTTCAAAAAGTCCCTTTTTGTCTACAAGGTTTGAGCTTATATAATGCTCCAAATGAGGTAAAATACCAACATACCCTCAAAAAGGCATTGCAGTGGGCAAAAGGAGAGAAAACAAATCAAAAGTCAAAATACTGGCTCCAAATGATAGCTTCACAAGGAGAAAACAACTAACAACTTCACAACAAGACAAACAAAGAAGCCAATCGAACACAAAATATGCTTGCTCAAAATAGTACCAAAGTATAAGTATAAAATTCATTTCTTCGCTAAGTAACTCTCTCCCCAATAAAATGTCATATTTTCCACAATACCAGAGGTCTCTGATTGGAAAGCCATAAGGAAATGATACCTCCTCTGGTGTGCGCCGATGGCGTTATCTCACCCGGGGCAAAGCCGAGGTGCCGTGAGGGGAGGTGGAGGTAAATCTGATGCTACTGCTGAAAAGGAAGGTACTGATGGTGGAATAGGAGGAAGGCCTATGTGACACTGCAACTGCATGAGGATGGCGTGGTTTGTTCAATCCACGGCCTCTCCGGTGGCGCAAGCATCCTCTGCTAAAGCTGTATGGCGGCCTCTCAGGTGTGCCATCCTCTCTCAAGCAAAGCTGTCCTGGGTAGCCATAAACAATGCCGACGTACGAAGGAGCCGGACTACATCCATAATGACGGCAGAAAACTCGGGTGGATATGGAGATATACGCTGTGGTGGTGTCGCAGCCCGGGATGTAATTAGGTGTGGTGCACTCATACCAGGTCCTTCGTTGTCAGAGCCGGAGGTGCGTGGGATTCAAAAGTGATTACCGAACCGCTGATGATGCAATCCGAGGCCTCCGCATCTTCCGTTGGATGGTTAACCGCTATGTTCTCGCCTACGCCCCCGAGCGATGCCGAGCACGGGGCGCACGTACACCGTCAATAGTAACGATGTCCTCGCAAACTCGACGACGCTCCAATCGTGGCTCCTCAGGAAAACCCAAATGCTCTAATATTTGGCAAAGCAGCCTCGGGAATAGGAGCAAGGATGTCATGAAGAGCTCGGCAGGGTTGAACCAATAACCCTAAATGCGTAGAGCCTGTGATATCTCCTCTTTCACGCACAATATGCCGGAGTGGAAAGATGTTGACGCTAAAGACATGGTCGAGAAGGAGATGCTCTGAGGAAGCCGCCCGGAAAAGAGAACAGACTTCACGCATTGCCTCGGATATAACGCGAACCACTTCTAGGCAAGGGGCGGCCATAGGACTAATTAATGTAGCCGGGCCGGGCAAAGAGTGTTTTGAATGCTACCGCAATATCGACAAATTGCAGTGTCTCTCGCTGCCATCAATCGAAGTGGATAACAAGATTAGGCACCTCCTCGGATGTCATAGTATAGAACTCCAATGACCACCGGGGTAGAAGAACCGTCATGAAATATAAAGCCTCCAGGAGTACCGCTGCACACCATGAATCCCTAAGTCGTGGATCTCAAGCAAAGAAAATGAAGATCTAATATGTCTCGCAGTGCACAACTCTAGTACTACAATCTGAATTGCCTGTAATGGGGCCGTAATGAAAGAGGGGGCGCCGACGGTGATAGAGGCGGTGGGTCGATGTGGGGAAGGCTCATCAACTCGCCCCGGGATGTGGCGAATGGGGCCCTATGACTCACAGGTAGATGACTCGCCCGGTCCAATGTCCGGCCCTCTCCGATGGACGTTGCATGAAATGTGGAGATGGTAGAGAAGACCCAACCCTCGTGTTGTCCGTGCAATGTACAGGAGCAGTAGGAATGGGAGCATGGGATACGACATTAGTTGTAGTAGGAGGAGAGCTATGTCCAAGGCCGTGGGGTGGAGAGGAACAAGACCTGAGGCCCGAAATTGTATCCTCCACTGTCCTAAATGGCGCTCGAATAAGGGAGGAGATGGAGAGGGTAGACGACATCGCTACACCCGCACAACAAAATACCAAAACTTGTGAACGCAAGAGCATTAGAAATTTACTACAAAGAGGCCCAAATTACAAAGTAAGAAAGTGACAAAATAAAACTAATAAAAATAAATAAATAATTAAATAAATATTTATAAAACAAAATTCAACTAAAAATTGGAGTTATCACTCCCTCTCAGGTAGCCCTTGAGTCCACGACGGCCAAGGAGGGAACTCTCCTCCCGTAGCCGCACGATAGGGCTTCACTTCTACCCATTGACCTTGAACACTCTATTATCATTTAGGTTGATCAGGCCCATCAACTATCGGTATGCTTGATGAATGATGAATGGTCTAATCCATCTTGATTTGAGCTTGCCCGTAAGTTGGAGCTCTGAGTCGTAGAGTAGACTTGGTCCCCCCGACAAGGGGTGGCCACCTCATGCTTGACACCATACTTGGATAGGAGAAGATAGGAGATTATCTCGTACAGTCACTATAGAAATGTGGACCCCATCACCAGAAGAACCTTATATTTATATTCATTCTTCATTTTGCTATCAAAACGAACCCTAATAATTTTCCTTTTCAAATATAGCATTTAATGGACATAAATGTTCCGGGACAGTGAAAATCTATCTCCTAAAAATCTACCCTACATTAACTAATAAATGACAACTAATAAGCATAAAAGCTTGCCAAGTATAGGTTAACGAAGAGTAATCAAAGAGATTTAAATATATTATAAGAAATACTGACATAAATACTAATATATGAGAATCGTCATTTTACCTCAAAACCCTAGCCTCGTAGCCCTCCTCTTGAACGATGGCGGGGGTTTAGCCAACCATCCTCAAGGATGTTTAGAAACCAAGAAAATAAAATAAATGAAAATCTATCTCCTAAAAATCTACCCTACATTAACTAATAAATGACAACTAATACATAAAGCTTGCTGCTATTGTGTTAACCAATGTACATCAAACATTTAAATGATATTATAAGAAATACAGACATAAATACTAATATATGAGAATAGTCATTTGACCTCAAAACCCTGTAGCCCTCCTCTAAAGGATGGAGGGGATTTAGCCAACAATCAAGAAAATAAAATAAATGAAAATCTATCCCCTAAAAATCTGCCCTACATTAACTAATAAATGACAACCAATACATAAAAGCTCTAATTACAGGATAAATCCAAGGTACATCAAATAGATTTAAACTCATTATAAGATATACGTAAAATGAATACTAATATAAGAGAACCGCTTTATTCGACCTCAAACCCTAGTTTCTTACCCCCTCCACTTAAAAGATGGAGGGATTTAGCCAACCATACTCAAGGATGTTTAGAAACCAAGAAAAATTAAATAAATGAAAATCAATTCCTAAAAATCTACCCTACATTAACTAATCAATTACAACTAATAAGCATAAAAGTTGCTGGCACAAAGTAACACTGCACATCAAAGATATTTAAACCTATTATAAGAAATACGCATATAAATAATAATATATGATAACCGCTATTTTGCCTTTAAACCCTAGCATCGTAAACCTCCACCTAAAGGATGAAGGATTTAATTAACCATAATCAAGGGTGTCTAGACCAAGAAAATAAAATAAATGAAAATCTATTCCTAAAAATCTACCCTGCATATTAACTAATAAAATACAACTAATAAGCATGGTGCTTTTGACAAGGTTAACCAAGTTACATCAAAGATTTAAACCTATTATAAGAAATACATAAATAAATACTATATGAGAACTGGTACTGTAGCCCTCCCGCTTGAAGGATGAGGGGTTTTAGCCAACATCCGCTTTGCTAGATGTTAGAAAGCAAGAAAATAAAATAGCAAATAAATTAAAATAAAAGCAACTAAAAAAAATGCTTGAATAGAAAAGTCGAAAACCTGGAGAACTTACAGTGCATTCTTTTTCCAACGCAAAAGGCAAAGTTCAAAAAGTAACTTATTGTCTACAAGTATGAGCTTTATATATAGCCAGTTTAAATACCAATATACCCTCAAAGATCATATACACACGCAGGGGCAAAAGTGGTCAAAGGAAAACAAACAACAACCATTATTTTTGAGAGGCTTAAACCAAGCAGCGGTAATCAAAGTGACCGTGCGAACGATTTTGCCGGGCCTCATAGCCAATTTTCGCACTATAAATTTCGCACCAGTGCCGTCAATTTCACACAGCGCTAAAATCAGACTAGTTTGAAATTTCGCACAGCGGGAAATTTTCAAGACCGCGGCGAATTTCGCACGGTTCGAATATGACTGTGTGCTTAAAATTTCAGATTCGTGTTCCAAATTTTTCGTGATCGGTTTTCACAAATTTCTCGCACGGTTGCAATCTCCTCTTCTGATTCTGATTTATTCCCAAATAGTTTTTATAGGAATCGCCGTGCTCGAACGATTAAAACAAAAAATTAGTTACAAATGCCGATCCGCCTTCATGTTAATTCATTGATTATTACATAAAATTAGGTTAAAATGCTAATTGTTCAAAACTCACAAAAATAGAATTTTTTTTGCACTAATCAGTAGGGTTTCCATGCTTTACAATTATGATTTGTTTCCAAAGTGTTATTCGACTTTGAGTTGGGTTTCCATGCTTTTCAATTATGATTTGTTTCCGAAGTGTTAGTCATTAATTGAGATGAAACTAGCTGCTTTCTTCAAGGCTCATGCACTATAAACTTGTTAAGCCACCAAGCAGTTTCAACAATATTGTTCTCAGGGATGTGTGAGATCCACCATCCATGATAGCATGATTTTTTATAGAAAACATGGCACAATGGAAAAACATTCAAGTCTATTGATACTGTAGAGCTTTTATATGAGTCGTTTTTTTGACAGCAAACAAAACTCTAACTAAAGGAGCACTACAAAGGAGGTACATATGTACATCGGGTATAGAAGAGACACCAAAAATATGAAACAACTTCCCAACTGCATGTGGTTATGGTGATCTCTTGCCCTTGTCCATCCAACTGTACGTGGCCTTCAAAGCATAGGGCTCATCATATAAAATTGCACTTGAACAGATTCACCAAATTCCCAACTTGCTCGCACTACTCCCATGTTTCCAACCCATCGACCAAAAACATATTATAATTTAACTGGTCCCAAGGTCGCAGCTTTCTTTTGTAAGGTGGAGTACCCTTTGAAGTAAAGGAACAATGTGTCTTAACCTTTCTTTGTAAAATGTGGGAGGCAACCTTACAGCATAATGTTACGGTTTCTTTATATGTAGCAATGTGATGGGTTATGGTCTACGATCAACATTGCATGGCATAGAAAGGTGGCCATGCACGTGGTTTATACCAGCACGTGGGAGAATGATGCAAGATACTTCAAACCGGTTTCACCAAACCTTAATCTCACATATTTAATTCTCCAAAGACCATGTCGTTACAAACTTCCGCCTGCATGGTGTGGTAGGGGACTCATCTATCACAAACCACTTCAATTTTCTAGTAAATAAGAAATGAAATGGAAAATCGCTCTGTTTAAAATCTTCATATGTTTTACTTGATGGATAGTCATTATATTATCACCCAAAAAAAAAAAAAAAAGATTGAAGTAAAGAATAAATACTTTCCTATTGTCTCTCGCTCCATTTTCCCATTACTGTCATCAATTTTTGCTCAATTATTTATATGCGTATTATCTCAGTTAGTTTATATGCATTATGAGAACACTCTAACAGCCCGATTTTAATATATGACCCAACAATGATACCATCTTAGAAGGAAGCCCTATTAGTTTAATTAGGCATCAATAAAAATAATGTCTAATGAGATGCAATTTCAAGTGAGTGACCCCATTTTTGTTTTCATCCTGACTAAAAAATTTAAAATATGGATTCAAATTTTAAACCCCTTGTTCTTCATTATATTTATAATTTAAGGTTTTAATGGATCTACAATCATCAAAGTGTTCTCCCAAACTTGAAAACTTCCTTGGAAAAATTAAATCTATGTCATTCAATAAAAGCATAAATAATAAGATAACGACATTCAGCTTTTTATAAATACAGACAGTACAATAATGAAACTAGGTAAAAATAAATGAAGCTATAAAACAAGATACATAAAGACATATACAAAGTAATGAGCAGACAAGATCAAATGAAATTCTATGGGAAAACTCCCTTTGATCTCTCGTGGTACCGAATTAGAAAATCACCCTTTAGATGTCACTGGCAGGGGAATGGATGGCCACAAGACATGCTTCGTCATCCCTTGAGAGTTTCATTCACTTGCACCAAAGATGGCCATGATGCCATGCATTATCCACACGAATTTAGGTTCAGCATGCAAGCATGACGATGCATGTGAAGACACTTTCAACTACCAATGGTTGTTCCATGGGGTATTGGATAGTGCTTCAATA
Source organism: Tetrastigma voinierianum (assembly GCA_016808115.1). Lineage (NCBI taxonomy): Eukaryota > Viridiplantae > Streptophyta > Magnoliopsida > Vitales > Vitaceae > Tetrastigma > Tetrastigma voinierianum. Next base: position 90,638 of record JAEQBH010003331.1, on the reverse strand, counting down.
GCTTCAGCACGAGCACACGTAAGTGCTCCTTCAATATTGCGCGGCAAGAATTATCATCTGAAACCATTGCAACACTTCAAATAATGCATCAATCTGATAGGTAGTCTTGTGCCCACAGTAAGCATCTGATCACCTTTATCAAAAAAACTGAATTTCACAAATTTAAAGCACTCACATAACCTGTGGTATTTCAGACGGGTAAAAATCTGCCCGCAGGCATCAATCATGCATCCAAGTATCGAGTTATCAATCATGCATCTTAAGTATCGTAGGTGACTATACATCATTTAATCCCAAACTAAAACAAAGAGACTAAAACATGGGAAAGTACGCAATAACCGATTCGCCTAAATAATCTTACGGCCTTAGCTGTTCACACCAAACAACAAGCAACACCCAATATTCAGCATGAAAGGAAGAAAAAAGTGATGACAGTTGAAATGAACGGGAACCATCACAGCCTTACCTGAAAGCCTCATTTTCTGTACTCTTGAATCTTTCTCCTTGCTTTCCTCCATTCCACTCCACTTCTCTTGTTGTCTCTCACAACCTGCCCCTCTCTTTAAACTCCCACAACTCCCTGTTAACTCCCCTCGCACGTTAACTTTTACACATCTCCCATCTGCAAATACTCATTGCTGCCATATCTTCTCAACAAGCCTGGGTGACCTTATCCCAAAATGTCGTTACGAAAAACTCCCTTAGCCACCGCTTGTATCTCTCTCAGGCCTGTATCGTTTGTAGGAAGCTCTCACCCTACAATTGGTGGAGGGACTCGTGCTAATGGAAACAGAAACACTAAAAATTATGCCAAAAGGTGAAGTGATGGAGTGGCATGGGTTTTGACATAGCGAAAAGGATAGGTATAGGTCACGCTTAAGCAAAGGATTTCTGAGAACCTAATAATCGCATTTTCTCCTAGGGTAACGGGTCAGCACTGTACTCAAGAGACAACAAACCATTGTAATTTTAAGAGATACAAGAGGAAAGTGGATGGAAGTATTGATGGGATGTGGCCCGCGGCATGGTAAGGGTGTGGAACTGGGTCTCAACCATCCCATTTTTATAATCTTATATAACTTAAAATTTTAATTTTTAGTTTATAAAACTTTGAAATTCATAATAACCTATTCTTATAATCTTAAACCTAAACCAATATATTATAATACAACAAATCCTAATTTAGAATTTAATGTAAATATTCATGGAGTGAATTATTTTTACCCTTATAAATTAATTTCTAAAAGAAAGTTCATATTTATTTGCACATCAACTATATTTAATTCTACTAAAATTTAGTATTGTATATTTATTTTTTTATTTAACTGATATGTTTACAACAAATAAGTCAGATTTCAAGTATAAATAATTATAATAGATTTTACTTTCTTTGTCCATATTTAATTCTCATTATACCTAAATAGTAATATTGTCATAGTTACTTTTTAAAAGGGAATTTTTTCAAATTTGTTTCCTAATGAGAATATATGTTTTTCTTGGTCATTAATTTAGACTAACATATTGGATCACATCCAAAAAATTCCTATCCACAAATTGAATTACAAATTTATTCTCTATAAAATAAATGTTTCAAAATTCTAAGTAAATTGAAATATAAAAAGCTTAAATAAAATTAGAGGATTCTAAATTAGAATTCATAAGTCAATAACAAGAGTTCCATAACTATCCTTCAAGAGGTGTACGAAGTAAAATAAAAAATAATGAGTTGAGTTCCATAACTATCCTCCAAGAGATGTACGAAGTAAAATCAAAAATAGTATTTCTAAATTTATAATGAAGTAACATAAGGTACATATTAGTAGATTTTAGAAAGTATGTGCCAATATGATAAAATGATAGGTTTACAATGCACTTTGGCTACTTAAATTAAAAAATAAGTAATAAGTATATCAACTAAAACATAATTTAACTTAAAGTCGAATTGAAGCAGGTTAAGTAATAAGTATTAAATTTTACTAAATTACCTTATTAAGGTGCTCTGACTCAAATTAATTTAATATCAATTTTAAAGTTAAAATAATTTTAAGTAGTAAGTCAAAATAGTTAACTTATTCTTAATTTTAAATGTCTTTGTTTCGGCTCCCTTATATTTAATGAAAAAGTATATTTCATAATTATAACTTTGTTACTTACAACTTATATTTTATAAATAATTTTATAAATATTTGGCTTCTAAATTTGAAAATATTTTTCTTGCACATGTTTTTCACGATATTATAGTGGATTTACAGATTGCTGCCCAAAAGTTTGATTTTTATGTTATTTCGCTATTCTCGCTCGTACTTCATGTCTAATCATATTTTCATTCTCTCATTTTGTTACTCATTCTCATTACAAAGTTCTAAGGTTTTATTTCACTTATTTAAACACTCGCTTGCCTTAACATTCATCATTAATTGCTTTTAATATTCATCAATATTTCTTATTTATTTAACTCATGATATATTCTCACTTTATCACTCTTTATCACGATATATTTACTTCATTCCTTTTAGACATTCCTCTTGCTCTCCATGTATATATTTTTGTTCCAAACATACAATGCACATAAATTCTTTGTTTCTTTTGATTTTCCAATTATCACACAGCACACTCATACTATACTTTCATAAAATTATATGATTGTTGGCATATAAAAACAAATACCCCACCTACCAACTTGGTGTTGTGTACCTTGTGGCTTCTAAGCAATTAACTAACGAGTATGCTCTAACGCCCTAAAACTCAGGGGTCCGTTGACTACCCGTCAACTCATGACGACTATGAATGTCGTAATCCAAACTCGACTCACGAACACGGCGAGTCTCCTTTGTACGCACGAGCTCTACCCATAATACATAACCCGTCCCAAACATCAATCACATGAGTAAAACGGCCTTTTAGGCCCCAAACCACTCATCACAATACATCCAAACTAAATATATCTCATGGTTTCAAGAGTTAATAATTTATCATTATACAACATATATTAAAAATTCAAAATTTAATACATGTATACAATATATCACCAGCCACAACCCACTTTTTTTCAAAATCGGGCCTCTAATATGAGCTGCCTCTCGCACGCCCCCGAACCTCGAAATATAATTTCCATTGGGTGGAGCTGAATGCCCAGCAGATAAATCACCCTAAATTGGCTATTCTCTACCTAAGTGTATATGCAATGCTCCAATGAAAACACACATTCAAGTAAATGTTTGATCCTACTTGAATGTCTACATGATCAACTTATACCCCGAGTCCTTACCGACTCCCTCACACTTACCTAAGCTACGTATGAGAAACATTATTTTCAAACAAAAATATTTGTTTTTAATTTATGGACAACCCTCCGATATTAGTAGTGGACCGACACCGATGATCTTTGTAGTGGACAATCCTCCGATATATATCAATTGGGCCGATTCCGACGATTGATTTTTTATATGGACTACCCTCCGATATCATAATGGACACACTCCGATCATTATTATTATTAGTCAACCCTCCGAAACCACTCTCTCAATAAACCACTTCATGCACTCACTCCAATTGTTCTAGGTTCCACCGTATATGGAATGGCGATGTCACCCAATACGCTTCAAAACATGCTTTCAGTCATTAACGGAATGTGAAACCTTCCGCACTCACACTGTTAATCCACAAACATCGGTTGCACTTCGTGAACCCGAATTCATAGCCATTTCCAGCCTCATACATATCACAATACAATTTATTTCATAATTTATGAAATAAAAATCGAAACAGCCCCCAACACATTCACGGACTGTGCTCATGGGCTTCAAAAATTACAACAATTCGGTTACAAGATTTGGGACCCGAATGTGACCCTATCACGGCCTCGATCAACTTCAGTATCATATATACACTTAAACAAAGTGTAAAACTCAAGTAGGATGAAACCCCTACCTCTCGGAGTTTGTCGAAACTCCTTAAAACCCGAGCCCACGCGTATGGCTCGCCGCATAGAGCAACCTTCTTCTTACTCGAAGAATTAGGCGGTCGGATCGTAGTAAACCTAGAGATGAATACGGCTCTCTCTTTATGAAATCCGCAATCGCACCTCACTGTGAACCGTTTTCCCCTCTGTTCCTTTTTTGGCTCCCTTTTCATTTGGGAAGACAACAACTATTGGCTATCTTGTCCTTTCCTCATTTAATCTTGTCCTTTCCTCATTTAACTATTCATCAATGCCTTGATGGATTTTACGACATTTACAGTACTATCTCGTGTCGTTCCCATCATTTCTCCTAATCATTACAATTGTCGCATGAGAAATTAGAACAATGCCAACTCATTTTAATGTTTTATCTTTAGTCAACTTTATTATTTTTTACTTGTTATTGTTATTATATTTCACTATTATTCTCTACCTCCCACTTATTAAATTTATTTTACTTGTTATTTTTTTACTTGTTTTATCTTGGGCAATATGCATTTTATACCCCAATAAAATGGAAGCATATGGGAGTTAACTCACGTGCTAAATAAACGCTCAGAAAGCGGACCCGACATCTAATATATCCTTCATTAAATAATTTAACGCTGTTTATAACTGCTTATATTTAACTGCGAATATTTCTATATTTATATCGCTGCTAACCCTTTCTATAGATAGAGCTTTATTCAGCCAAGTTACACAACCTTCCTACATTTGGCTATGGTTATTTACTTATTTATTATAAGTTTGATGTAATCTTATACTATCATTGTTGTTTATTTCTTGGTATCCATTACTTGATTAATCGCTTGTTTCATCCACTATTTGATTTTGATAATTCTTAGTTATTTGTCACGCAGGTTTAATATGTTTTGTTATAAAGTGTTACTTGTCTCACTGTGATCTTTAGATTGATTAATCGGTTATCATATTTAATTTTAAATTTATTTAATAAAGACTCAACTTTAGAGACTTCATGCAGGCGCTATGGATCTTCACCATACCTTTCCATTGCTAACTGACCATCGACTAGACTCGATTCTCAAGACAGACTCGCTTTTATTAGTAAATAAATTTAATAATTTCTTTTTTCTTTTTATTTTCACTTTAAAAAACAATAATAATAAGTGATCACTTCAAAACCGTTTTTTAAAATTGGGCTTCTTAAAAATACACAAAACAATTCTTGTCTTTTTCATGGGAAACAAAGATCATGTAAAATTCTGCACATAGCTAATAATATCTATGGATATAAATATAAATATATAAATATATAATATATGTAGGCATATGAAGCCAACAGCTTGATCCAATATAAGACGTTATCGGGGTAGGTCAGATGACGGGGCTGATGTCATCGCTTCGTAGGCTCGGGCTTCTGTGGCTTTACAAGTTCAGAGAAATGCCACACACGCCACACGCGCATAACCACCCTGAAGCCCACACAAATTGTGAAGATATTCCTCTCCCACACGCTGGCTTCTTTATTTTTTCCTTCTCTTCTTCTCCTTTTTCTCCTCCTCTCCCACTTAAATAATCTGATGCACATGCACAAGCCCACACATTTCATTTCACTAAAGAAAGAAAAAAAAAAATATTGGTCAAATCTAGTTTCTTATAATTTTAATCGAGAAGTCAATAAACATGCAGCTAGTAAATATCTAATCCTAACTTTTGAAGACAAAAAAAAACTTTCGTATTAATACTACCAATAAAAAAAAATGGACATCAATTAAAAAGTAGAGGATTAATTTTGTAAATATCGTTAATTTAGCAATGAATATGATTATACTTAATTCAATTTATTGTTTATTATTTAAATAAACAAAGACATTTTATTACATTATGTAATGACCTAATTAATTAGGGGATTTTCCTAGATTTTATATTCAAATAATTACTTGAAATTTAAAATCATTTATTTGTAGTGGATAATTTATATAAATAGTAAAATTACCGAGGAAATAAATGGGCTTGAATAGAATGTTCGTGAGTCTTGTTGTAATTAAATCAATAATATTTTCAACTTAAAAGAATGTCAAAAGTGTCATGATATTATTTGTTTTAAAATAATATAGGAAATTTATTATACTTAAAACATTTTAATTTCATGAATTAAAATTTTCTTTTTAAAATAAAATAACACTTTAGCTTAGATTTTTGTTTTTAATAAAAGTCTATATATTTGGTAAAATATTAATTTTTCTATCATTACTTGCAAATAAAGTAAATTTTTATTATATTAATCTAAAAATAAAAGATACTAACAATTGAAACAAATAGTAATTTTTTCAAATAATTTCAATTATCTTATATATTTTGAGTTTCCTAAATAGCTATTAATATTATCATTATATTAACGATGGAATACATTTATATTTTTGAGCATTCATGAGCACTTTGGGAGGTCCAAAGACGAGAATTTTGCTGTGGAAGGGACACCAGTAATGTAGTAGGAAGATGGTGTTATAGGGTATTCCATACACGATGGGGAGATTTAGGCATGCCATTGGAGGACAACAGATAGTTGTGTGACTTAGGTTGTCGCTCGATGCATCTGGAGCCGTGGAGGACGATGAAATGTTTTAGCTTTTTGATGTGTGTGAAGCTAGGAGGACCTAAATATGATTTTGTAGATATCATTAGATGACTTTCTAGAGCATCATTACCATGACTTTAGGACTTTCGCCTGAGGGAACTGGGATATTGAAAACAATATTTTCTTTACCATTCCTTGAAACTGTGGTATCGACAAAACAACTTTTCTTTTTACCATGACTTTTTCACTTGCATTGGAGGGAAATGGGACAGTGACAAAACAACATTTTTTTTGGCAACTTTCTTACCGTTTTCCATCAACCAAACAGAAACAGAACAAAAGCAATTACAATGGGAAGATCATGACTATCTGTCATTAGGAGCACTATAGAGGGGCGACCTTGTCGCAAATCACCACCGTGGATTGGCAACTTGTCACACCCCATTGTCGGGCGACGCATTGCTGCGCTCATCAATGACATTAGAGCTTGACAATGTTCTGCGGACATCAAAGATATAGAAATGGTTAATAGCCATCACCACTATTGACGAGCACACCTAAGCTTGCAAGTAAGATCTCATTTTTTTAGAAAGGTTCAACATTTGAGATTTTGATTTAGGCTGACTTCCTAAGAGGCGCTGTGCTGTAGTGAGAACAGCCGACCAATTTAACCTGAAAGATTGTTTGTTCCAAATTGAAGCGGACTATCGAGAATCATCTTCACCAGGACCCCTAAAATCCGCAGATCGGGAAGAGGGTAAAATGGTAATTTCGATCAAAATCCGGAATTTTTTTAGATCTCAGATGACGAAACGGACGGCACCGTTAGAATCGCTTCACCTAAATCTAGTCATTATCACATCACTTCGCTGATTCCGAGATGGTCGATTTCACGCTGAGTATGTGCGGGATGCCTGACTTATTGCATGGCAAGGTAAGGATGCCAAGTGGCGTGAGCAGAGGGTCGCTTAATGCGGCAGGGGACCAACATCAACAATTGCATGTTCCTCATGAGGACAGCCATGTAATGTAAGGATACATGGCCCACATTGAGCCATGTGTAAAGTGGGCTGAGAAAGTCAAAGAAATGAAAAGCAAACTGGACTGAGGAGAAGACATCATCTTCTCCATCTTCATTTTCTTCTGCCTCGGTTTTTGACCAGAGCGGGAGACGAAGTTTTGTAGAGAAGTCCGGCTTCTCTAAGATCTACGACGATCTGATCATTGGCTCGCTTCGGGCCAAGAGAGAAAAGTTGGTCTACACGCGCCGAGGGCTACGCGTGGATACTTAGATTTTAGGAGTTTTTGACAACCCGAAAGGCGTAGGGGTTTTTCTCCTCCTACTGTTTTACTTTACTTAAGGGTCATGTAATGGATGGGGGATTTGTTGAGGCCTGATGGCCGTGGATCGTTCCAAAAGATTCGGATAATCCAGGTCGGATAGCCCACTACCGCTTCAGGTGATTTGTGTGATGTGTTGTCGCCACGGGGGCGAATAACATGTTGATTGTGAAATCATGGGTCGTTTCCAAGACGAACTGATTGTGCCTTTAGCCCATGTGAGCCAAGTTTATGTTATTATTATAAACTCGAATAACATGATGTATGGATTTAAATTTGTTAATATATGCATGAGTGATATGGACAGCATGTGTCATGTCTGCGTGCCATTTACGAGCGGAGTAACCTTGCCAGGAAATTCCACTACGCTTTGCCTCACTCGGGTCGTGGGACCCCTTTTTCAGTAATCGACGATTGGGGATGGACGATCCGGGGTTTTGGGAGGCGGAAACGCCAGATGGCCTCTCTGTATTTTGTAAATTCGACACAAGACCCAGCTATAGAGTAAATTGTATTTAAATCATTTTGTATAAAATATCGGGTTTTTATGAGTATTGGTTTATGAGCTCAAGAGGCATTTATATCAGTATGGGTCTCGTGGATACGAGACAAATAGATGTTCCAAGGGCTGACGGGAAATAACTGATGTTCCCGCTTGGGGCGTCAGCATCGCACCGCCATTAAAGATTTATGCGATCTCGACCAGAAGTTATTCATCGAATATTAAGGAAATTATTATAGTCTTGCATTTGCACCGACATCGAGGAATTTCCATACGACATGCGGCCTCATCTATTGGATAAGATTTTCCATTGATTCACGTGGTACTCATAAAGACCAAGACACCCCGATTCGCCTATCCTAATTATCTTCCTGATCGCGATATCCCGTAATCACTTCTCCGATAACTGTAGGGACCACTACCAAACCTTCACTCGCATCCGGGCTTTGTTAAGAAGATTTCAATATATTAATGCAGATCCATACATGTGTTTCATTCAGAATTATATAGTTTGCATTTTATCGGGTATTAATTAGGTGGTATTTATAAATTACATGGGTGTACATTGTCCAATGTTATCAGATATTAACCATGAGTCATATAACAACTGCATAATAGTATTATAAGTGCATGATTAGTAGATTAATAAGATAGATAGTTTTAGAAAATGAAGTATCATATTGTGATATTTACTGCTGGAGAACATGACTATTTGGCATGATGGATCATCAAGCGCTACAATATAGCATTAAATAATTTTTAAATCACTATTAAAATAACACCCTTTTTCGTACATAAAACTTTTATCATGGTTTAATGTATTTTACTTGTTTATTATAGATAGCATGGATAGAGGTTGGATGTTAAAGATAGAAGAAGTCAAGGGAGTATGAAGAAGGAGTTAACATTTCATTAATTTTGCATTACAACGCGTCAAAACGCGTCATCCTGTCCATGTATGAGATGTGGAACTAGCGCATCATACAATTTTAACAAGATTCAAGAACACATGTTTTTCAATGGCATTGATCGAGGCACACCATATGCGCGACAAAAGGAGAAGGTGTCCAGGTGGACAATCAACTCGCAATGGTGTGACGCCTCAAAACCTGTGGGTCCGTTGACTACTCACAATCTGCTGAATACTAAGTGGATGTCGGGTTACCCGACACCACTTTAGAAAATCTGCAAAGCTCCCTTTGTACGTGAGCTCTACCCAAATAAAACACCCGCATAAAACCTCGTCCCAAGCAAACCCAATATAATCACAATGATACAAATATGGATAAAATGACTCCTCTTCAAATCCATGCTACAATACCCACTAAAAAATACACCAACTATGAATCCAACTATGTTCACAAGAAGTTCAAGAGTTCAATTTTTACTTTAGAGGCCAACACATATATTAAAATTCTAAAATTCTAATACATTTAGGAAATCAATGTGCCACAATCCGGCTTTTCTTCCAAAACCCGTACCTCTAGACGAGCCATCTCTCAGCGCCCCCGCATCTTCTGGCCAAAATATGTTCCTCGATTGTGGTGAGCCAATGCTCAAGAGGAATCGCCTCAAGTGGCCACTCACACCTAAGCGCAGCAGCAATGTCTAGCAACACACATTCAAGCAAATGCATGATCCTACTTGAATGTCTACATGACCAACCCTGCATCCTCGAGTCCTCATCGACTCTCTCACACCCCACTAAGCTTTGTATGAGAATTATTACTATTAGTGGACAACTTCCGATATGTGTATATATATATCAATTGGGCCGTCTAGAATGATTGATATTATATTAATCTGCTTAGAACTCCTCCATGAATACTTCATCAGGCTGGCCCGACGTATTACGGATATTTTTAGCTCTGTGGACTACCTCCGATAATTAATATTTTAGATTTCACCCTCCGAACCATTTTCTAGACTCATCTCATGTGCCAATTCCACATAAAGCCTAATCACATGCAAATATATATACCAATATATTCAGCATAAAAATTAAATCACACAAACATGTTATGTAATTATCATTTCAAACATCAAAATTAGCCTACTAAGCATCGAAATTAAAACACAAGCAATTGACCAATTACTTAATCAAACATTATTTTCACGAAATACATTTTCGTGTCACTATTCAGAACAAGAAACCCTAGGCTTACGTGTTCCAACACTCAACAATTCATCGGTTCACTGTAAAGACCCAGATTTCCAAAGGCTTATTTCCGGTCTCATCCAACAATCCATGATTTAAAACATAATTATGCTATTAAAGACCCAAACAGTCCTCACGGTTACGGGCTACCTACATTAGGTTCAATAAATCAATCAATTCGGGTCCCAAGCTTTGGGACCCATCAAACTACCGTTTCATGCCCATAATCAACCGAAACATTTACAAAGTCATTAGTAGTGAATAAACCAAGTAGGAGAAACCTCACCTCTGAGCCTGAGGAAACCATAAACTGCACCACGCTGTAGGCCGCCTTCCTCAGAACAACTTCCTTCTGTCCCGAAGACTTCCGACGGCAATTCGCCGTATTTTTAGAGAGAAGCTTTCCCAAAGAAAACCCAGTGCCGGCTACTGAGGAAAATTCTGAAGCTCATCACGCTATCTTTAAATGAGATGACACCGCGACCACTCAGCATTTAAATGACTTAAAACTTTTCTAAAACGACCTTATGTCCCCCTTTAATTAATCGATATTCTATGACTACCTCAGCCGCCCATTTTCATCATTTATCTCTCATCACTTATGGTACATGAGTATCGTACATATGTGACTTTCTCGCTGTATCAAAATCGCTTTTACTAAGACCAATAAGATGCCTGTGAAATGTGTCGACCGATTGTCTCTTTTAATTCGACGAAATTTTACGTATTAGCTAGATTTCACTAGATCGGTCCAACCTTGAAACTGCTTTGTCATCCGAGGTTCAGAGAATTAAATTACGGATTTTAACCGAAATTACACTTTAAACAAAACGAGTATTTTTTGTCTCTTATTCTGTAAATTGAATTCTCAGTCTTACAAATGGCACAAGGTTATGATACATTAGATTATGATGATGTTGCTAACATTAAAATGTCACTTCACAAGATGAGTGCATGAATGATCCAATGCTCATTAAAAATTGGTTGAAGATGCTAAAAACCTTTGTACCCTAATTGTTTAAAGGGCGCTTTCGTGATTAATTAATAACCTGAAAGCAAAATACGGTACTCGATAAAAGCTTTTCATTTACTCCAATTGTTAGATATAAGGTTCGTGAACAATAGAGATGTCTCATCCATGATGAGGCTAAAAAACTCAATGCATTAGGAATGGGAATGAGAAGATACATGGCAATCAATGATTGCGCTGCTTTATAGAATGAGTGGAGGGATTGCACCATGTCCTACTTTTAGTAATGTCAAGGTGGAGTAGCAAACAAGGCAGGTGAGAAACACTAAGGAGTGCTCGCAAAGGTATTAAGGTATTTCCCACTCATCCCTAGGTTTAGGAGGATGCTCTAACTCCGTAAATAGCTAATGACCAAATGGCATGCACAAGAAAGAAAATGATGGTAAACTTCGACTTCGCTGACTCTCCTACCAGCAACAGTGCAAAAAGAACCAAATGTGTCACAATTACTTTGATTCAGAAACAGACTTGCCATTTTGCATGGCATCAATCCACATGCTCTATGACTAGTAGGTTGTTGGCCTATCATCAATAACACGTATAACCTTCCTCCTCGCTATGCATGAAAAGGAAATTATGATGTTATCTCTGCTAATATCAGACCACGAGCAACTGGTAACATTGACATATTTGGCACCATTATAGATGATTGAAACTGGGAGATGTGGTGGAAACATATGATGCACATAAGCGCGAAGCTTTTCAAGATTTAAACTGAGCTTTGTTATGGACAATTAATGATTTCCCGCTTTATGGAAACTTTATCCGATGCGTCTATTAAAGGGATATTATGTCATTCAATATGTGAAGAAACATATTTATTAGTACAAAGCATGGAATAAAACAGATACCGCCATCGAAGATTTCTTCCATTGAACCATCCATTTAGAGCAAAAAGAAGGCCTTTAATAGAAGGCACAAGAGTTTAATCTACTTCAAATACAACTTACCTGAGATGAAATACCAAGAAAAGCGATATGATTGATAACCTCATGGGCAAAGAAAAGAATAAAATGGTGGAATCAATTGTTAATCCCATGCTGGAAAAGAAGTCTATCTCTTACTTGAATAATCGGAGATATCTCAGATGTTCACAACTTGATGTCATATATTGAAAAGAATGTATGTGAGAGATTGTTGGAACTTTGCTTAACATTCCAGTAAACAAAGGATAATCAATTCACGACTCTGATCTTATTAAAATGGGCTTAAGGGGCGAATTAGCAAACTAAAGTTTGGTTAGCGAACTTATCTCCCCCCCCGCATAAGCAAACACTGGCAGAATGGAGAAAAGGCATTATTGAAAGTTTAGTTAATTTGAAGGTTCCCAAGGTTGGCTACTTTGGGAACCTGTGTCGCGGAAGAGCTAGCTCCATGGTCTTAAGTCCCATGTGATTATCATGCACTTATGCAACAAACTGCAGAGCAATTGGGACGGCACTACCTACATGTCAGATATTGGCATGAGATTATGCTTTTAATGCACTTCTGTGCTATAAGGTAGTGGATGTGTCAAAATTGCGAATGATTTGAAAGAAGCACATAGCAGTCATCAAAGCTAATTTATGTTACTTCAACCTCCATTTTTTTGATATCATGCCATTTTAACAAGCAGATTGAAAGAGGTAAGACATGTAATTCAAGCACATGAGATGGATGTTCAATGAAAGATATATAAGTTTTAAAGGGTTATATTCAAATCGTAATCATCCAGAAGGTGCATTAAGTTGAGGTTATATTACGTACTAAGCTTTAGAGTTTTGCAATTTGAGTATTTGGTCGTGCATAGATGCTACTCGAGTCCTTCTAGTATGAAAGATGAATGGAGCCAGAAACTTTACTGAGGCCGCAATGACTATTAATAGTAACTTTGGCGGAGTAAGCACATCATTATGTTCCGCAAAAATACTACCCATTGGTGCAACCCATATCCAAAGAAGTACGTGGTCTCTTAAACATGTGACTTTGTTACTTACCTTAGGATTCGCAACATGACTCGCTTCTTATTTTACTCGGGATATGATCACATAAAATATTTGAAGGCAAAAAGTATCCTCATTAATCTAAAAGGGTGGCGGCTAGAGAGGATGAACATGTGCGCACATTTAGCTATTGGCTTCGAAAAAGGTAGAACACAAAGTGCATCACCCACGGAGTCAAATACTTTTCACTCATTCTACATTCATTTATATATTACGGATGAACCTCAGGTTGTCAGATGAAATAATCAAAGGAGAACCATGAAGAGGATCTTGCGGCTTGCATAAGGACCAGACATTATCAAGTTCTTACTACATCCCGGTTATATCATTAATGGTTGTCGCACTTCATACCAAGGATCATGACGGATATTCCAGTAAACCAAAATAGTGGTGTTAGTATTGTAGCATCAACTATGCAAAATTGCAAGCGCCAAAAGATAAGAATCCCGTGCTTGGTGAGATGTTTTTATGGGGGTTGTAAAAGAGATATGGGACTTTGATTATAATATGTTCAAGATTTGTTGTTTTAAGTGTGATTGCTGATAATAAGATGTGTCAAGTTGATGAGCTTGGTTTCCACATTAGTTTATCTACGTAATATGGGTTATAACCGATCTCTTATTTTGGCATCTCAAGCTCAACAAGTATTTTATGTGGTAAAGACTGTTGATCCAAGATGGTCTGTTGTTCTTTCAAGGCAAAGAAAGGGACTCTTTTGACATAGAGGGTGATGACTTTAATTTCACAAACAATTGTATGGAACATCACCCTTTTGTGAATGTAATGCCTGGCTATTGAGTCCTCCATGAAGTTGAAGACTAATCAAATTTGTATGAGAACCGATTGTGAGGGGATTTGACTGAAACATTAATCATATTACTTATGTTTTATTTTTTTGTACTACCTTTAGTTACTACTAATTGATTACTATGTATTGCATGTTAAATTATCGCTAACATATAAATGATATGGGTAATTGATATTATGGTTTTATTATTTTATTCTTGTTAGCTTTATTTTTTCTATTACATGCATTGCCACTTGTAACCAAATGTAACTACTATATTTGATGTCTCTTAATTGTCTAAACTTAGTTTTATATCCTAATTGGATATAGTTAAATAAGTGTTGCTTATACATTGACATCATAATCCTTTAGTTTTAGATTATTCGTAAAGTATGAAGCTATCGACTTAATGACTTAATTTTTTTTTTTTTTTAAGAACTTCCTAGTGAAAGTTAATCAAAGGATATAAGGTGAAGGGATAATAAATAAACTCTTCCCATTTAAGTTATTTGTATAAGTTTTGCCACATATTGAATTAAATGGTGCAAGGTAATTCTTAAAAGTTATGTAATGTTTCACATATAAACTAATATTGCATGATTATGCTTGATCATTATCATATTCAATGTTTATAAGTGACTTATAAAATAAATTTCAAAGTAATCGATGTCTATAAGTTGATTGAATTTATAAATATAATAAAAATAATGACAAACATAAGATAAGTCAACATTTATTAGACTTGGTGGTGTAAACTATGTATGACACAATATTATAATAAAACATTGTTATAATAATGACATATAGAATTTAGAAATACCACACTACACACAATTTAACTCACAGCTTACTGAATATCTTAACATTGTATTAGTGTGTGATACCTGAACATGGCAACAAAGAAGAGAATGTAATGGTAAAAATATTCAACCTTGCAATTGTACTTATTTATGTATTATAATGTATTTTTATGCATATTTTCATTACTTCAAAATTATCATTATTTATCAATCTTTAAATGTTAGTTGTCTTAGCATACCTTTTAGCCATTCAAGATATCTGTCTACAATTGTGACAAATGGGAGCACGAAGGAAAAACAAACAAAAGGTAATTACTACAATATCCTATTCTAATTTTTACAATTAACTTATAAAGGGTGGTTCATATTTTGTGCTTTACTTTTCATGTAGGCGGATGTGATACAGAAAGAAGAAAAACAAAAAAAGTGTAGAGGATCAACCATGAAACCAAATATTACAAAGAATAAAAGTAAAGGGGTTAAGATTAATATTGATTATAATGATGATGGTATAGAAATTGGTGATGGATCTATACAATTGGTTTCCTACTTAGGTGTCTTTGCAAGGACCATGGTTCCAAGAGATTATCTTTGACAAGAAATAAATGAGTCATGAAGTGCTATGGGAGATGTCTGTGCATGAAATAATTATTTTAAATATCTTCCTACATCTTGTACAATTCATTACATGATTCATACTAATAACTAATTGCATTCAGATGCTCAAGGTTGTCAAGATAGCAAGAACAATACTATTGTACACAGGCAGAAAAGTTCAAGTCATATTCAAGTACCATCTCACAAAAGACTATATCAGTGCCTTATATGATGTCCAAACACCTTAAAGAGCCTCATCTGTTACAACTATATTGAGACTGAAATATGGAGAAAATTGGTTATGGATAGGCCGCCAAAGCAATTTCAAAAGAAGTCGAACCAAAACAAAGAGGGCTTGAACACATATTCCATCGAGACTTAGTAGAAAAGGTTATGCAAAACTTACAAGAAGTAAGCCACACTTGTTTTCATTTACATATCTCTTTTTTTTTTTTAATTTTTAGCTTAGTAGAGAAAATTTAATACGTAGTTATAATATATAATGATTGTGTGACGGATAGGAGAATTTTTTTTTATTGTTAATGGTATGCCTTGTAAAATGTTATAAATTTCAGATGTAGTTGTTTGAGAATGTAAAAAATTTAAAGCAAGTATACAAATAAAAAAAAATATATCTATTATGTTTCTTGTAGAATTAAAAAAACAAATATCATTTATTTGATTGATATTATATAACTTGACAATAGAAATGATTTCATGCATACAGGTATCATAAGCAATAATAATTACACTGTTTGAAACTATTATCAGGTACGTATGAAAACGTGGTTCTAGAAGCTCGTAGTTTAGAGGAATTGAGGATGTCAATAGAGAGAAGGAAGGAAAACATGATGTTGAAACCCAATATGTTGTCTATAAATTATTAGTTATCAAACCTTAGAAATGATGTCTCAAGAATATCAGTAGTTATTATAAATAATAGATATTCAAGCTAACTTGTTGCGTTGTTTTGTAGATGAGTTGACTCCGCTAATGCCAAGAAGCTTAGATTCCTAATAGTGGTCCTAAAATGAGGTTTCACAAGCTTTAGGAACACCTCCGAGCATCCCGCAAAGTAAAGCGGCAAAGGGACCAAGAAAATCGTAATGCATATTTTTGATGTTCCAAGTCATCAAAAGTTGTTGAAATGGATGAGAAACATATTGCAAGAAAGGGAGAAAGAATTAGAGGAGCGTGAAAAAATACTTGGTCATCTAGAGGAAGCTTTAGCGACATAAGTAGTTAACGCGGGATATTGAACACCACTTCATCGAGAGGGTTCAATAACGCCTCCCACACCCCATTCGAAATGAGCAAAGACAAATATCCATGAACAATTGCTAATTCATGAAGAACATCAAATGCATCAACCTGAGTTAGATGAAGGTTACAAAAACACTCCAACATCCACTTGACAAGGTATATATGTTTGACTTAGTCTCCATTACTACCATTAATGTAGAGTTTTTTTGGGATATTCATATTTGTGAACAAATGTAGTGACATATTTTTTATTTTATAAGGTTAAAAATGTATAGCCATAGAGACTAGAGGTGCAACATTGCTGCATATGCACCATATGTTCAAGTAAATTATGGTCCAGTCCAAGTCACCATCCATCCTGCTCAACCTTATGTCTTTTCACGCTTCCACTTCCAAATGTCTCTAAATGAGGGAAGGAGTCAAGTATGAGGTATTATGGCCTGCTGGTTGTGATACCTATGAAGGAGTGGCAAGAGGTATATCATGTAATTTTCATTGGTTAATTTGTTTTATGTTGTTTTGTTTACTAATGCAATAATGTTCTAATTATTGACTATGTATTGAAGCAAAATTGAGAAGAAAAGAAAAACAAAAGATACACCAGTAGAAAACCAGTTGAACAAATCAAAGAAAGAAAATCCAAAGGATATTCAACCTGTTTGCTAAAACAAGCCGCATTTGAGATAGACTAGCCCCTAAAAAGTACAATTCTCAAAAGATATCTCATTTGGTAAGGGAATTTTTCACATTTCTTTGAGAAGATATGGAGTATCATATCGAGATAGAGGTCATCAAACTGTATTTGTTTACATATGGTGGATTTCTTACATGTGCATTGAGTCTGCTATATTTATGGTATTAATATCTCTTATATATTTCAATTCTTAGGTACTTGTATCAAGAAATGAGAGAAACAATGGAGGAGAAAGTTGATATTTGTGAATCCAAAGAATAGCTTCTGAGTCGAAACAACAAAACCAAAGTTGGAAAAAATATAGCTCGATACATTGTCACGAGATGATAAATCTAAGAAAAGTCGAGTATATTTTGTCCCATACAACTTGGTAATTGTCTTAGATAATGACACATAACATTTTCTATTATTCAAAGTGTTTAGATATCAAATATTCTCACGATCTTTTAGTTTGTGTTTGTTATCCTCTAGTTTTCTTATCAAGTGTCAGGGTTATAAAATTGAAACAATGACTATGTTTTACTGAAATTAAGTAAGATAAGCCACCAAAGACTTTTGAAGAAGTACTCAAATATGTATGCATCTTCCTTTATTTATTTAGATTAAGTACTCATGGTTGAAATGTATCTTAATTTTCTTAATTTACTGGTAGAACATTCTCACTGGTCTTTCTTAGCAAAAGAAAGCTTACAAGAAATACCTTAATTGGATATGTGTTGAGGTAAGATAAATATCACTCATTTTCTTCAATCTCTCCCACAAAACTACTGTGTGTTTTAAATTAATGCATATTTATTTTTTCTATTAAATTTGAATTACTTTAGCTGAATAAATATCAGATTTTTACCTTTGGTTTTACTGGCAAATATTTAGGTTCATAAAGTTTCATCTGCATTATATATGTATACATTTTCTAATTATATATGAGCTCCAGGAGTCCTAGACAAATATGGAGGGGTTCATTGTGGTTATTATGCGATGAAGCATATGATCGAGATCATTTTTGATTTGAGCTCATCAAGTTAAGGCATGAACTCAACTATAATATTTCTTTAAGTAATTTGCGAAGTTTTATATATGAATATGTTGTTATATTAACATTTTTTTATTAATAGATATGTCGCTTTAATGGAAAAAGATCTATACTGTGATTAATAACTTATTAAGATCGAGTGGGTAGATTTTATCAACACTCTCTTTGCTTCAAATGTAAATATACTATTTTTGTATCTTGATTTATTTTATATACTCAAAAAATTATATAAAGGAATGTGGTGGATGTTTTTTTTTTTTTTTGTATAGGTTTTATTTGGCATGATGAAAGTTTTTGTAGTTACTAAGATCTCTTCCACCAATATTTAATTATTATAATTTATTTATGTATTTTTGTTACAGGTTACAGAATAGTAAAAGGCTCAAGATCTTTTTTTCCATGGTGACATTTCTAACATGTATATGCAGTGAGTTATATTTTGGTTGTGTAGTTATTTTGGTAAGATAAAAGTTTGTGTACTTACTAAGGTTTACTAATAGATGATTTAAGGTTTTATTAGATGTGATTTCTAATGTGAACCAATAATTAGTTATTATTTACTATTTTATTTGGGTACAGTTTTAGATGGTGAAATACTCAAGATGGTTTTTTGATAACAGATTAAAGAGATTCTGCATATCTGAATATTAATATTTTATCGCCCAAAGAAGTTGCTTTGGTAAGATGAGTTTATAGTTATTGAGGAATAATTAGATGAATTTCATCTTGAATTGATAATTAGTTTGTATTATTTCTTTGTATTATTGGGTATAGGTTTCAACTAGTGAAAGGCTTCATCTGGTTTTTTGCAAAGAGGGAATTGAAGATGTATATACATCTCGTTTATTAATATTTTGGTTGTCTAATTGTTATTTTGGTAAGATTAAAGTTTGTATAGTTCTTAAAATTTCATTGCATGGGTTTCATCTATACCAAGACTTATTAATATCATTTTTTTTATTTCCTATTTTATTTATATAGGTATTTAAGTAATGAAAGACTCCTGATGGTATTGTTTATGAGATTTCAAGATGTATATACGAATGTGTTACAAATATTTTTGGTTGTACGTTTGTTATTTTGGTAAGATTAAAGTTTGTGTAGTTAATAAGACTGATACATGGATTTCAGTTTTCAACTATCAATTAATAAAGTGTCATTTGTTTATTTATTTTTGGCTACAAGTCAGTTGAAAGACCTCAAGATGGTTTTTATGTCCTAGAAATCTAATTCTTTTAGCAGCAATCGTAATTTGATTACAAATATAATTTCGTTAAATCCAAAATTATTCTTTCAGATCCTTCGATGACAAAACAGATTTGTACAGGTGCTGGAATCGCCTCACAAATCTAACTACCACGAAAATTTCATCACCAAATTCGAGATGTTTTACACATTTTTCGAGGCATCATGTTCGGTGTCGAACGAATTTCGATGCGACGAGAGGTCACATAACAAGTAATTGGCAAAGCAAGGTTAAAAGGGAGTAGAACGATGTAAATAGACGTTTAGATAATAACACCGTCAAAACTGGAAAAAGCATGACATGGGATAAATTTTGAAATCTTAACGGCGGAAAGTGACAAAGCTCAAATAAAGGTCTTTCTTCCTTAAGAAAAGACCAAAACGTGTGAAAAGGGGGAGGGGACTTACAGGGAGGTTAGATATTTTATTTTTTGTAGAGCAGAGATTAGAATTTTCAAGTTTCTCACACATCCAAACCATCTATTGCCTTTCTTATACAAGAGGGAAACTCACGCTTCTACTACTGAGAGGCTTCATGCAGATTTGATTTAGGTTTTTCAACCCTAGAGGTGGTTTCTCCCCTACTTCGCTTTATTCTTCTACTACTCAAATAAGCTGATGATCGAGGCTTTTTGAACGGTCGTTGATCATCTCAAAACTCGGATCAATTGATATGATTTTTTGAAGAAACAGTGGCCCAGGATCGCCATGGCTGATTTGGGTGGTTGAATGTTGCTTTGAGATAAATCATGGACGATTTGATGAGGCCGAAATGTGGAAATGCGGTTCAGCAAAAAGTGAACCGGCGAATTGATGTGTGTTTGAACCGCAAAACCCAGTTTTTACCGTCTCGGGAATAGTGACACGAAAATATATTTTTTTTTGTGGATATGTGTTTGGTCGAGTGATTCAAGTGGAATTTCGTGGTATGATCATTAGCCTATGGAGATAATTTGATGTAAGGAATTTGATTAATTACATGGATATGATTGGGTGTGGATTGACATTATGGATATGTGCATGTTTACATATTCGCATGTGATTGGGGATCAGATCGAATTAGTATACATGTATCTCCATATGCAATCGGAACATCCAGACTATAGGAGTTAGTGCATGAGATGAGTCTAGAGAAATGGTTTGAGGGTAGTCTAAAATATTAATTATCTGGAGGGTAGTCCAAATGAAAATATCAATCGTCGAGCGGCCCAATTGATATTCATCGATAGTGTCTGTTGTGCGAACAATATATCAATCGCTCTGAGCGCCCCAATTGATATATATTCATCGTAGGTTGTCCAATCAACAGTAATAATTTCATACGAGGCTTAGGCTTAGTGTGAGAGAGTCGGTGAGACTCCTGGATCTCGAGTTGGTCATGTGTATATCTTGCCAGGATCATGCATTTGCTTGAATGTATGTTTTCATTGAGCATCAGACCGCACTTAGGGAGAGTAGCCCACTTGTATGGCCCCAATTATCGAGCATTAGCTCACTCCCGTCGAGGGATATTATTTACGTATAGGAGCTTATGAGGGGACAATTGGCCCTAGAGATCGAGGATTAGAAGAAAGTCGGAAAGAAGCTTGATGACTTCATACATGTATTAGAATTCAGCATTTTAATATATGTGTTGTATATAAGAGCAAACATTTGAACTCTTAGAACTATTGGATATATGGGTATGTTTTTGTGGTATCAGAGTATGGGCCCAAGAGGCCGTTTTATCCATAATCAGATTATCATGATTATACTGACCGCTTGGGGAGCGTGTTTCATGCAGTGTCTTATTTGGGTAGAGCTCCCCGCATGCAGGAACTCGTCTCTATTTTCGAAGTGGCGTCGGCAACCGACATCCACTTGTATTCCTCGAAGTGTCGACTGGTAGTCGTCACCCGACCTGTTTGGGGTATCACAGTTTATTGCATAGAGACATTTGGAAAGATGTATATACATACATGGGTTATTAATATTTTGCTGTATAATTCTAAGAGTTTTTATTTTTCATGTATGTACTATAAATAGAACTTGATTTATATTTATCTTTGTATCTTTTATTCTGGGTAAAGTCGCTTAGCTTCTTTTCAATATATTATTTGTTTGTATATCAAAACAGATGACAAGAATTTAATTCAAATTAACACACAATATATATATGTACATGTGTTTTTATTGAAGCACTACATGCATATTTATATGGTGCATCAGGGTTAACAAGATAATGTCTTAGTTATGAAAACAAGGTATATTTTGTAATAAGTGTTTAAATTAAGCACCCATTTTTCATATGTCGCCAGTTATTTTGTACTTCGCTATATACTACAAGAACATTAAAAGTTTATTTTAAAATTTTTCAAAGGCTATCATAACATATGTTTCTGATTCCAATTTATAATCTATAGTGGAAGATCCGTACCTTAACAAATATTTAAAGAAACCATGACTTATTTGGACACAAACCTTAACATATTATGAGAGGTAGAGAAGTTATATTGATTAATAGAAAAACACATTCATTAACATTTATATATGTCAAGGTTACGATACACCTACTCTCGACACCGCAACATGACATATAAGACTAGGAAGTTATGATGACATATAACATACGATGAGAGTTAGTAAATCAAGTATGATAGGCCTTTTCATAAAGGTATTCATATCAACAATATAGGCTCAAATAAAATATCCAAATTAAATCCTTAAGAGCCTTTTTTCAAAATTGAATTAAGTTCATAAATTGAAAATGATATAGGCTCACATAAATTGAATCCATATCAAAAATCATCAAAATTTGGGATATTAATTTTAAAATCATTTATCGTAATATCATAAAATATATACAAAATAATTATTTCAATCAGGAAACCCCAAGAAAATCCTAATTTTCTCAAAATGGTAAACAGTAATTTCTACCAAAACTGAATTTTTCTAGATCTCTGATGACGAAACGTATCACTCATTGGAATCGTCGCGAAATCTAGCTACCACGAGAATTTCCTCATTTAATTATGAGAAATCTGCACTTCATGTTTTTCGATGCAATCGAGAGGGCTGCTGGACACTTCTATGACATTTCGAAGCACACAGAGTGCGTCATGTGGTGAATTAGTCAAACATGAGCTCAAGTAGCCATGAGTTACACACGACATTTATCGCCACGCACGAAAATCCAAAGTAAAGGGAGCAAAGAGGATAAGTGGCAATCCTATCAACAATGGAAGGTCGATACGCCAAGAATGGCGACAAAAGGAATAAGTGAAGAGAAAAGAACATCTTCTTTCTTCGGGGGATGGAACTATAATGGAGGGAAGAATAGGTTTTAAAGAGAGTGATGAGTGGCTGAAATACTCGTGTCATACCCGCTGCATGTCTTATGTTTTAGCTTTATTTTGCATTTAACACGTATTTTTGTAGCCCGACATTCGATTTTTGTATTCGTGTGAATGCAGCGGAAGCGTGGTAGTTCGGAAGCATTCGGAGCAAGAGGGTGGCAAGGCATAAAGATGTATCGTAAACGTCGCGATCGCCTTCAACGGCCGCGACGCCCCATCGCCGTGACGCCCCAACGCCGCCACGCCAGTCAACATATAGAAGTCAATGTTTAACGCCGACGCCTCAACGCCGCGGACGCCTCAAAGTCGCGACGTCAGAACGCGCTGACACAACATGCTCGCCTCAATCATTAAAAGTAAAAAATTGCACTCTGGGATCTGAGATCAAGGAGCGTGACGAACAAGGGCAATGCAATCATAACAGTAGCGACTTTAATCTTGGAGAAGACCACATTTGTATTTTTCTTTCTTTTGGATATAGAAATACCGATGTTTTATAGATTAAATATTGGTGTTTTTCATAACAAGATGTTCTGTATTTATAATTGTGGTGTTTTCAACCTTGTCACTTACTGTGCTGGATTAAAGATTAGTATTTTATATTATTCATTATTTATAATTTGTTAAATATCCGCTTTTATATCCGTGAAATCATTTACATGGTTGATGTCCGCCAACATTAACGTGACCACCGGAGATCCAAGATCTCGAGAGATGAGGATACCCGTGATTGAGTAGCAACCTTCATTGATTCTGCAGAATGAGATATTCCATTCCGAGGGTGGAAATTAAGGTTAGAAAGCGCTTAAGCATTTGAGTATCGAGTCAGGTAGAGATACACCTCAACACTACTAGCGAGATAGGCGATACACCCGAGAGAGGGTATTTCAGAAGAAAATCACCTAGCCATCAATAAGTTATAAATAAACTAATAGTATCATCTTTAGGAAATAATCAACTAGTGCGTGGGAGACATAGCCCTGGGGTCTCCATTTAAGTACAAGAATTCATTAAGATCATTAGTTTAATTTAAATTGCATATTAGACTCTTCACCCAACTGATTATATCCGTATATTCAAAAGTCAATCTCTCGTATTCAACACACTTATCCCCGTGAACTCCAGATCCTTACCATAGGTAATACACTACCACATTCAGCGATCGTTGCACTTCACAAGCATAGCGCATATACACATCACGCCGCCTATCAAGTTTTTAAGGCCGTTGTCGGATAGGTTTAGAGTGATATAGAGAATAACACAATTAGATATTACTCTGGAATTTTGTTTTTATTTGTTTCTTACAAGTGCTGTAAGTTGGTCTTTTTGTTTCATGTGTGATTGCAGTCAAGGTTTCAGTGAGTACATGCGATCATTTCCGATCAGTCACCTCAACACCGCTTTTGATCCCGAGCCAAAAGAACTTTGGCTACGTAATACGCCGAGAACAGAGAACATAATGCATTAGAAATCTTGCAATCATAAGAACAATGAAGAGCAGGATCTAAGATTACAAACGACAATGTAGGGGCCAAAATGGAATAATCTAAGGAATCAAGCACTGTGCCGTTTATACAACCAGATGATCCATTTATGTTGCTAAGAGTTTACTCCTACCGCTACAAGGTTCAGATGTTTATCCGAAGACCACCTTATTCAGGCAAACAACTTCGAAATAAGTCAGCAACCTTACTGTGATGCTTCGTAACATCTTATTTCATGGACTACCAAATGAGAATCCAAATATGCATCCGACTAACTTCCTCAAGCCAGGACACGATCAGCACAACTGGTTATCAAGAGGCACTGTGTTGAGATTGTTCCCACTCTCACTAGGTGATAGAGCCAGAATTGCTAACAAGTCACCAACGGGATTCCATTACTCAATGGAATGACTTAAAGTGTAAGTTCCCCACTGCTTTTTCCGCTTCAAAATCGCACAACCGGTGCAAGAGATCAATACTTTGACAACTAAAGGGAGAGAACCCGCGCAGGTAATGATGTATTTCACGAACTATCGAGGAAGTGCCCACATCACGTGACTCACCGTGATGGATGCGTGTCCATACTTTCTATAATGGTCTCAGGAATGCAAATCTAGAATGCTGATCGATGCCCCACGAGGCACTAATGAAGAAACCACCACTGCCTCTATGAAATTCGATATTACGCGCCACTAATACAAATCGCGGCTCAGTGGAGAAGACTACACCAAGAAAAGCCGCGGGGTGGCAATTCGATAATGAGGTTCTCAACAATCTGGTTACTCATGTTGCACAGTTGACTAAACAGTTAACTAGATAGCAAGGTACCGCGAATGCCATACAGACCAACCCATGGGAGTTGTGTATGCATGGAGGAACTGGCTGTGCACAGAATGCCGGTCGGAAACGAGGCGCCAGAGCAGACTCATTATGTCGAGTTCGATCGAACCGACCCACGATGAGGACGGTATGGAAACAACTATCGAGAACCAAAATCAAGGCCAAGGGTGGCGTAACTGTCAGAATCAAAGCAGTCGAACAATCCAAAGGGTATGGATGGAGGAACAATGAGAACCATATACCCCATCGCAAGTGGCAAGAACCACCTCACGAGAAAGGTGGACCCAAAACAAGCCCTTACCTGAATGCTCACCTCACACACGCCTTTATGAATGAGACAAAGGCGAATATGCGGCAACATATACCCAATTGAACAATCAAGTAGCATAGTTGAAACTTGAGAAATCTGAATCAGATTGAAATAGCGATCTATTAATGAAAATGACCGGGTTCATACGAAACCTTTCGAAGTGAATCAGGAAGAGATGGGAATGAACATGTTAAACGGTCCTGCTTGAGAAGTGGTAAAGGGTGGAGACATAAAGACAGCAGTTATAGGGTAGAGGCCCGAGAAAGTCATCGGCCGGTCGAATGAGGATGCGGATAGGGAGCATTGAGAAACCGGTCACCTTAGGAAACCTGGCTGAAACAAGGGACGACTCCTGACAGTAAGCACAGTCGTATCTAACGTCTAAAGAAGCATAAGTTGGATAAGTAGTTCACCAAGTTCATGGAAGTGTTCAGAAGCTACACATCAATATCCCGTTTCGCGATGCTCTGGAGCAGATGCGATTATATAAATTTATGAAGGGCCCATCTTGTCTCGAAGGAAGAGAAGATTAGGCGGATTTGGCAGTTAACTGGCGAGGAATGTGAGTACATACTTGAGGATGCTGCCACAAGCCTAAGACAGGCGGTTTCACTATCCACATGCACCATTGGAAATCACATCTTTGAGAGCATTATGTGATTTAGGTGCTTGACATTAATCTCATGCCCTTGTCCATTTTAAACGTTTGGGATTAGGTGAAGCTCGTCCAAACCTCTTTGTCACGCCCGGTGGCAGCGGGTCCTTGAAGCATCAGGAAGGGGTAATAGAGATGTGCTCTTGAAGTGAAAGGTTGTAGAGTTTATCTTCGGCGTATTTCATTGTATTAGATAGAAGGATAAAAATACCCATAATCTGGTAGACCATTTCTTTACTTGTTGGAGAAGCGATGATTGATGTTGGAGGAGAACTAAGATTGAGAGTGTAGGAGGGATGAAGTCAAGTTCAACGTGTTCGAAGCTGTGAGACATCTGGCAGAAAGTGATACATGTTTCATGGCAGAGATAGTAGAGGCTAAAATTATCAGCGAAAGTGGTCTCCGGGATCCTTTGGAGGCTAGCTAGTCTGGGAATAGTTCGAGAATAACAGGCGAAGGCGAGGAGAGATATGTAAAATGGATGGATTCTTTCGGAACTGATAGAAGGAAATACTTTGAATCTCTAGGTGAAGTGCTAAACCCCTTGTTCCTCCGGTTGAACAACCCCCTAAGATGGAACAAAAACCTTTACTAATATTTAAAATGCCATATCTTGGGATAGCATCACCTTACCGGTGATCATCTCGTATCCTTGTTGAACTAGGAGGAAGTTATTGAGGTCCTTAGAGATCTAAAGTGCTCGGGGATGGTCAGCCGATTTAAAGGATTAAGCCCCTTCCACCAAGGGCATGCATCATATTTCTTTGGAAGATGGGCATAAACCCTTAGTGGAAGCAGAGAGGTTGAATCCAGCTATGAAAGGGTAGTCGAAGGAAGTATTAAAATGAGTGGATGGGTAATTTGTCCTATTTCGAGACTAGGTGCATGGGTGAGTCAGGTTCAAGTGGTGCCTGCTAGAAGGAGAACAAATGTCACTTAGGAAGCCGAGAATAACATCTTCTTTGCCTTCTCGACCGATTCTGGGTGGAGGATTTGTATTGATTATCGGGCCCGAACAAAGCCCACCTTGAAAGATCATTTCCGATTACCGTTTACGGATCAGATGTTGGATGGAGTTAATAGTCATGAATATTATTGCTTTTTGGATGGATATTCCGGCTACAATCAAATTGCTATAGCCCCAGGAGATCAGGAGAAGACAACATTCACATGTCCCTATGGGAAATTCGCATTCAGCGAGGATGCCGCTTTAAGTTTATTATAATCACGTAGGGCACTTTGAACGATGTATGATGGCCATATTCTCCGACGGTTGAGAAGACAATCGAGATCTTCATGATGATTTTTCGGTGTGGGTAATTCATTTGACAAATTTATCCCGGAAAATTTGAGATCGATGTGATAAGATGCATGAGGAGACGACTTAGTACACTCAATTGGGAGGTGTTTGTAGTGCAAGAGGGTATAATTTTCCGGACAGCCGGATTTCGGCCAAAGGAATAGAAATTAAAATGAGCAAAGGTTGGAAACAATTGAAAATTACTTTCCTCATCAGTGAAAGGATTAGAAGTGTTTTTGGATCCATTTGGATTCTTCTGGCGATTATTGAGACCTCCTCGGATTAATCGTTGTCTATCCTCACAGTCCAAGAGGACCCCTTTTGATTAATACCCGGTGTTTGCTGTTTTTAGTGTTAAAAAGACAATTATTATCAGGCCCTAAATGTAATCAAATAAGTTGGTCCTTTGGTTTGAACTTATGTGTGGCCTTAGTGATTTTTTGCGATTGGAGAAGTGTTAGAGGCGAAGCTTGAGAGAAAATTTTCGGGTAATCCTACTATGCAAGCGAACCTTGAATGATGCTCAGTTGGTCGCCACTACGAGAAAAAGAACTATTCTGTCTTTGCTTTTGACAAATTTAGACCTTATTTGATTGGTAACAGATTAGAGTAGTCCACACTTGATCATTACGCAATAAAATGCTTGATGACCAAGGACGTAGACGGACTAATCCGGTGGGTTCTTTTGCTGCAAGAATTCGACGTTGAGATTAAAGGCAAGAAAAGCTACAGAGAACCTAGTTGCGAATCATCTTTCCCGGCTGAAAGAAGTAGAGTGGTGAATTGATGAATAGCAAATACGATGAGCAACAGCTATTGAAGACAAGC
Organism: Tetrastigma voinierianum; assembly: GCA_016808115.1. Taxonomy (NCBI): domain Eukaryota; kingdom Viridiplantae; phylum Streptophyta; class Magnoliopsida; order Vitales; family Vitaceae; genus Tetrastigma; species Tetrastigma voinierianum. Next base: position 61,954 of record JAEQBH010003331.1, on the reverse strand, counting down.
GGGCGCTCCATGGTTTGCAGTTAAGTGAACTATTTGGTAGCCAAGGTAATCCCTCGAATTTGGCTATCAAGCGAGAAAAAGAGCTTTCCTTTACTTGGCTCCTACTATTGGGAGGCAGTTTATCTGGAACATTCACATGGACAGTGATCGGAGATGTGTGCGAAGATGAAATGAACTGATATTTTTACTGCTTGCCACACCCTACCATGTGGTGGCCATTTCGGTGTGAGAACAACAGCAAGGTGCTTCAATCGAGCTACCTACTAAGCCTACATATTCAAGGATAATATTATTTAAGTATCCCACATGCTTGACAAATGTCGCGAATGGAATTTATAGAAAGGACGACAGCTACCATCATTACGGAAGTGGCCCATTTGATCTATGGGGATGGATTCATGGGACCATTCACCCCATCTTACCTGCTTTGACACATCTTGGCTGGCGGGTGAATTATGTCTCGAGGTGGAGTTTAGACGATTCCGACCAGCGTGATGCGAGAGTAGTATTTCGATTTCTTGACCCACATATTCTTGCGATTGGAACCCCTCGAAACGCGATCCACGGATAACGGGTGCCATTTTGCGTAGATGTTTGACAAGGTCTTGCAAAAGTATCGCGAGGAGTGGCACATCACCAATGCATCCCTTGCTTATCACTTAGCGATCGAATGAAATGACGGTATCAGTAAAGAAATTAAGAGTCCATTACGGAAAATAATTCACCAAATTCGGGAAGGGTGGTCTAAAGATTGAAGATGCACTGGGCATGCAGACAACATTTAAAACACCGCTGGTATATCACCTTACAAAGAATTAGCCATATGTAAAGCATCGTGCGGTGGAATTGAGGCATCGAGCATCTTGAAGCTGACTCGGTAGTTAGACATGGACAATGCATAATTAGGTGAGGAAGCGCGCTGACTACTCTCGATATGAACTAGGCCGAATTGAGGAGGCAGAGCACCATGAGATGACATTTACCGTAAAGACAAAAGCACAGCGATAAACATAACCTGGAAGGAATTCGGCGGGACGACGGGTCCTCTTGTTTAATTCCCGCTAGAGCACTGCTGGAGAGTGGAAAGTCTAGATGGTCGGGACCTTTCCACGGTGACCAAGGTCTTTCCATGGAGGGCAGAGGTTACACATCACGAGAAAGGAACATTCGGTTAACACACAACGGTTGAAGCGTTGTATTTTGGGGCCGAGTTCCATAGGATGGCAGTCATTCCATTGACGCATCCAGACGAAGTGATAAAGCGGTCATAGGCTCGGGTTCCAAAGCACATTGAGATTCGAGACCGCCGAGGCTAACGACATTAAACATGGCGCTTCTTGGGAGGCAACCCCAGGGTTTCTTGAAGTTTTCTTTCTATGGTTCAATTTTTTATTATCTATTTAAGTTTATGTTGGTTTCTATGTTTCTGTCAATGTCAGAATCCCTTTTTGGATGTCTATTTTCGAGGACTGGAGTCAGTATTGGGAGGATCGGATTTCAAAAGTTCAAGAGAGTCAAAATTGCACGAGGGGAGTTTTCTCTTACCTTAGACCATTATTGAATAAATTGCATTTTGGGTCTTCTCTGCGCGTCGCGGCGTTGGCACCAACGTCTCGGCGTTGGCTTAACGTCGCGATGTTCTGCAGCGTCGAGCGTCTGGCGTCGGTTTGACCTTCACGGAGCGATAGCGGCGTTGGATCTAAGCGTCAGCGGCGCGTTGTAGTTTCCAACGTCGCGGCGTTGGTTCACTACGGGCGTCAGCGTGTTGGATTCCAGCGTCGCGGCAGTTTACATCTCTGGGCGTCGCGATGTTCTAGTTCAAGCGTCGAACTCCTCTGGAGCGTCACGGCGTTGCTCGAGCGTCAGCGACGTTGCCCTGTTTAAGGCCAAAACCACCCTCATTTTGCTCATACCCTATTCCCTCTTGGCTTATACCCTAGTGCACCCTGTGTCACCCCCCTGCACCAACCCTTGCCGGAGTCCACTCCCACACCCGTCGGAGGCCGTTGTTTTGCCACTCAGAGCACCATCACTCATCGCCGCAACATCCACCACGTCTCGGGTCTTTGTCTTTGCGCCTTCCCACAAGCCTTGGGTATGCGTTTGAGCTTGATGTAGGTCGTTTACCAGTATGTTCACGGGTTTGGTCTAGGCCTTCATATTAGGCCTCGTTTGATCCAAGGGTCTGTTGTGTGTACTAGGGTTTGTGTCTACTTTAGGTGCCTAATTGGTCTTAGTCTCATAGTGCACTTTAGGTGCTCGACACATTGTCTCATTCATCTGGGTGTGGCCCTATTGGTGCCATTTGGCTACATTGTGCCCGTAGACAGTTTTGAATTCCTTTGTGCACTAATGTCGGGTAAGAGGCAGTTGCACCTTAAGCGGGGTCGGGCCGATGAGTTCAGACCACAGATTTCGATGTCACGACGTTCAATTCTTGAGGGTGCCGCCAATCGGTTCGGCACCATCTGCAAGAACCAGATCGTTTATTAAAGAAAAGGGTTTCCATCACCTGGCTGATTTATTCCGCATAAGGCGATTACGGCGAGGATGGCGGCACTTTGCCAGCCACCTCATCCGGCTGCGATGAGTGTGGTGCGAGTCTATGCCTCGCCTCCGTCGTCAAGAAGAAGGTCAAGTTGAGGTGTGTTGTAGACTTCAATGTAGAGTCTATCTTTGCTTTTATAATCTGATCATGTCGGGAGCCTTTTGATCGACTTCTGACGGCCGATTACCCAGAGGTCATTCGAGTCTTGTGAAAACGGGGTGAGTGGAAACTCTCAACAATGAGGCCCACGCCGTCCGCTAAGGCCAAGCATTTGTCATATATCCCCAAAGTGGCATCACTTCTCACGTCGCGTCTCATTCAGGCGACGTGTGTGAAGTATTTGCCAACGTGCCACTCCAATTATGCCATCATTCAGGATATTCCTTTCGATGTTGGGCAGGTTATAGAGGATGCCATCCTCCATAACCGGGACGCTAAGATGAACTTGGGGCACCCTTTTCTCATATATGGCCTATGCAAATGAGCCGGGGTGCCCCTAGATGACAACGGCGTGGTTACACCCTATCAAGGCTATATCGGTTAAGCGGGACAAGCGGGTGTACCGCGACACGGGGACTTACGATTCGGTCGCCTCGGACGAGGACGAGCTTCACTATTATCAGGCCCGCTTTGGACTCATGGGCGATCCCCAGGATGACATTAGGCAGTCCTCTACGCACCCACCTCCTGCCGCGGACCTCGGGCGGCCTGATCCCTTTTGATTTAGAGGACCCGGTGCTTGCCCTTGCGGCGCTTTGATGTGGATGAGACCAGGAGCAGAGTCCTCCTTACCCGGGATATGGGGCCCTTCGCGCCGTAGCTGATATGCGTGCGGGTTACGCTTGGCCAGTGCCTTATTCTCAGCGGTCCCTCGAGCCCGGCTTGCGGCTTCTTGCCACAGCTGGCGCGCCTCCGCCTCCACGGTGACCTACCCGATCACCGGGGAGTTCCTCCTGCTTCTATTATTTTGTGCCGGGTGGGACCTTTGCGCACTTTTATTTGGGGGGGTGTGGGTGGTGCTCGGGTTTTTATTAGATTAGTATTGTTTTTATTTGTGTTGTAGTTAAATTTCGTTTACGCGTGTTAGTTTGCATTTCAGTTTAGTTTCATTTACGCTTGTTCATTTTAGGATGTTGAGTTTTGTGTTCAGTTCATGTTTGTGTTTTAGGTAGATCATATCTATGTTTAGTGGTGTCGTGTTTAGGTAGTTTATTGTGTGTCTTTGCCACATGTTTGAGAGTAAGGGATCACTTTTGGGCCGAATCCACTATTGTCATGGAAAAGAAAGGATTCATAGGATGTGATGGCCAAGGGAATTAGGTTGAATAGGTGGGAGGCATAGTTAATCCTTACGGATATTCAAGAAACTATTTCTCAATGAGCACAACACACTCACACGGTGACTTCTAGGGTATGCCTAGATGCAGAACGACCTGGGTTCAACAAACCATGGGGTTTCTAAACACGAGATAGGACACGTAAATAAAAGAGAGTTGCCTTCGAGCCCCAAAATAAATCAAATAAATAAATAAATACGAAGCTGAAAAAGAAAAAAATATTTAGGCATAGAATAGAAGTGGGAGCTTCATCTCGGAATCAGGGCACGATCAGGGGCCTTTCAAAGCCCAATGCCACTGAGCCAAGCGTGAGAGTCATTGACTTCAGCCGATTACGAGGACGAGAGATGGAAGTTTCCCACGGCAGGGCCCTTAGGTTTAGTTAGTGTTTGGGGTGACGTTCGAGAGGCTGAATGCGGTGCCTATGCGGTGGGAGTCCTGACTAATCCACGCTACATGAACACTTAACATAAACTTACGGGCACTAGTTTTGTTCTATGTTATGAGTATGTTAGAGCTGCAAGCGGTGCATTCTTATCCTTTCGAGTAGTTAGATTTTCCCAAGCGAGTTGAACTCAAGTTTGGGAAATATTCGGAACCTAAGTATACACTAGGAGTCATTTATTCAACGCACATAGGGTCTTTGGGAAAGGTTATTGAATACCTCGGAGGCTGAGGCACTAGTCAACTTCACCGAGTTCAACCTAGTTCTTTCGAAAGTCGAACACCCTTGCGAATCCTGTGAACTTCAAACAAAACAGCAGCAGTGTGAGTCGGTCCAATTTGATCCTCTATCTATCAACATGTGCATCACTATCTTAGTGTTAGACTATAGTATGTAGGGTGTGTGTTCAGTTTAGAGTCAGTTATTGCTTGGGGTCAAGCAAGAAGCTAAGTTTGGGGGTGTGATGAGTGGCTGATCTCTTTCGGGTCATGCCGCGATGCGTCTTACTGGCTTTATTTTATATTTAAATACGTATTTTTTGGCAGATGTCGATTTTGCATTTGGTGTGAATGCGGTGAAGGAGTAGTTTGGAAGCGATGCGGAGCGGAGGGTGGCGGTGCACGCCAAAGATGGTACGACGTCGCGGCGATCTCGGCGTCGCGGCGTCCCATGTCGTGGCGTCCCAGCGTCGAGGCGGGTCAGCATATAGAAAGTCAGCAATGGCAATGTCGCGGCGTCTCAACGATGCGGCGTTACCTCGTAACGTCGGCGGGTTACGCCTATCATTAAAAGCAAAGGGGACCCGGGAGTGCGGGGATCGGATCGAGGCGTCTGAACTAGAGTAATCATAACGGGCTGACTTTGATCTTAGAGAAGACCCCGTCATTTGTATTTTTCTTCTTTTTGGATAGAAATACTGATGTTTTATAGATTAAATATTGGTGTTTTCATAGTCAGTATGATCTAGATTTATGCTGAGGTGTTGTTGAACCACATCACGATTGCACATGGATTAAAAAGATTAGTATTTTATATTATTCGAGTTGTTTATAATTTGTTAACATACCTTTATATGCGTAGATCATTTACATGGTGATGTCGGCCAACATTAGTGTGATGACCATATTGGAGATCCAGAGATTCGAGAGATGAGAGTGCCCGAGTTTGAGTGAAGCGACCTTCGGTTAAGTTCAATAAATAGAGATATTCGGAGTCAGGGTGAATTAAGGTTAGAGCGTTTAAGCATTTCGGAATTATCGAGGTTCCAGGTAGAGATACAATCAACACTACTAGCGAGATAGGCGGATACACCTCGAGAGGATTATTTCGTAAGCAAGATCACCTAGCCATCAATAAGTTATAAATAAACTGAATAGTATCATCTTTAGGAAATAATCCATCGAAAGTGGCAGGGGGAGACATAGCCCTAGTCTCCATTATAGAGTAATTCATCAAGATCGATTAGTTTAATTTAAATTCAGACATTAGACTCTTTCACCCAACGATTATATCCAGATAATATTCAAAAGTCAATCTCTGTATTCAACACACTTATCCCCGTGGATCGATATCCGTACCATAGGTACACTATATTAATTGGGGCGACGCGTGCATTTGCGCACATAGGCGTACATATATACACATCATGCTTTCTGCCTATTAGAGAGAAAGTCCAACTTCTCTCTAAATTTCCCGACGATCGGATAGTCGAATTACAGCGGCGGCTTAAGTTGCTCTACGGCCCCACAAGGGCTACGTGTGGGCAGGTTTGTGGGTTTAGACCTTTCAGGGAGGTAGGGGTCTTCTCCTACTCGGTTTATTTTCGGTTTAAGAGCCATTAAAATGGTTTGGATTGTATGAGGCCGTGAGTGGCCGTTTAATCAGTCCCAAAAATCGGGACTGCATACTGGAAATTATGGGACCCGTTTTGGACAATCTCGGACTGATCTCGAATTGAAAATGGTCATTGTGTGCCTTGGATGTGTGTTATAAATTGTGGTTGGAGTGTTTGGGGCGAGGGAAATGGCCGATGAGTTTTCGATTCTACGGAGTAGGACCGAGATCTTTGGAATTTTTGGAGGTTCGGGCGGCCAGCGCTGCTTGTTTTGGGGATTGTTAAAAACAGTCCCGATTTGCGTGTTGGACAGAAAACGTTCATGTGAATTTGCTTGAATTGGATGGCATGGAATGTGTGGAAAATGATATGTTGATGCATACTAAATTGATGTGTTAACATGAGTGGTTGAATTATATGAAATATAATTGTGTGTGAGCCATTGGAAATAAAATTATTTATTAGTTTATGTGAGCTAATTTTGATGTTATTACTATGAATAAATAACATGTGGTTAGTATGTGAATTTTGTTAATATATGCATGATTGATATATTGGCATGTGTTGTATGAAAATGGCATAATGCATTTCATATGCACCGGGGCAACCTAGAACAATAGGTGTTAGTGCATGACATGAAAGAAAAAAAGGAAAATTGTTGCGAAAGGAATTTCAAAGGAAGATTTTCCGAAGGTACTTGTAGAGTTGTCAGGTTCACGTCGGAGGGCCATAATTTATTTGGAGAATTGCAATAATTCACCTCGGAGGGTTGTCAATAGATTTTACGGCTTCGGTAGTATGTTTTCAGAACAAAAACCTTTTTGTTTTGAAAGCGGTGTTTTCTCACACTTGGCTTAGGCATGCGTGAGGGAGTCAGTGAGGGCACGAGAAGTGGGAAAGGGTGAGTCGCATTCTCATCCATTTTATGTAGACATTTGAGTAGAAACATATATGTTTTGCTTGAATGTTGGTTTGCCATTGCATGAGTACTCAGGTGGGGAGTAACCCATGTAGGAGATTATCACTACTAGGCATTGCTTACCCCGTCGTGGGATCCCCCTTTCAAGTACAAGGAGTGTTCAGGAAGACGGCGCTCATTAGAGGCCGCTTATGAGAAGAAAGTCGACATGTGGCTTTGATAGATATATTTTGTAAAACATGTATTAGAATTCTTAATTTTAATATATGTTTGTATTAAGAGTGATGTAACAACTGATGAGCTTAAAAGTCATCTATTTTAGTCCACTTTTACATTTGATTTTAATGTAAAAATGAATAAGGTAAGATCTGAAATATGAAGAACCTCACCAAATCATTTATTTGCGGGAGTATAAAAGAAAGAAAGAAAATGCGGTGGAAAAATCACGACAACTAGCGGAGTGCGAATGCAGAAAATATAGCGGAAGCGAGAAGTAAACAACTAGTTAACTAAAGTTGAGTTTTGGGCCACACGGCCGGATATGAGGTTGCGACATCGGGAAGGAAGGAAATTTGATGCGGTCACGCGACATTGATCCTGGAATGGCGGTGAGGGCTGAGCGAAACTTAAGGAAATGATGTCGACAAAGGGCGGAGGTCGCGACAAGAAGCGCACGGGCGGTGACGGATGTGAAAGATGAAGCTGTTGTGAATTGAGAGCATTTGTGCGACGGAGTAATGAGGTCAGCGGCGTCAAAAGCACGCACTAACCAGTTGAAGCCTCCCGAAGACATAAAGTGATTTCGGCGAAGAGACGGGAGATGAGGTGGCGACATGAGACTGCTTTCGGTTGAAGTTGCAGTTCCTTAAAGTGATGTCGCAACAAAGTCGGTCGCGACATCGGGAACTAAGTTTAAAATAGATGACATAAGTTGATGTCGCGGCGATGAGATCAATGTCGCGACATTAGAAAGGACAAGTTCAAAGCTGCAGAGCCATAAGGTGATGTCGCGACAAGAGATTGATGTCGCGACATGGGAGCAACGATTGAGACACAGTGGTGGAGTCATAGAGTGTCGACAAAGGGATTGATGTCGCGACAGCAATAACCAACAGAGTGAAAGCTCGGATCCATAGGCGATGTCGCGACAAGGGACTGATGTCGCGACATCGCGAACTAACAGTTGAGAGATACAAGTGGCTGCAAAGTTGGAAGCATGCGGTGGCGAGTTGATATCCACGACAATAGGTTGTTGTCCACAACATTATGAAGCGACAAGTTGAAACGTAGAGACTATGGGCGATGTGCGACAAGATCTTGATCGCGACATCCGAAGACTATCGGTTGAAAACTGCGAGATGACGGCGAAGTCAGCGGCGTGAGGTCCACGATGTCGGGACATCAAGAAGAACCAATTGAAAACGCAAAGGCATAAGGCGATGTCGAGGCGTGAGATCGGGTTCGGCGACGCCAGGGTGTTTGTTTCAACAGATTGAAGAGGCTGCGAAGACTTAAGGCGATGTCGCTGACGATGAATCGATGTCGACGCATGGATGATCTTGCGACAAAGGAGTTAGTCGCGACCCGAACATTAATATGGGCGATCCACTTGGAAATCCACAAAGCGCGCGTGGGATTAGGGCCCAAGCGAGAAACCTACTCATCTGTGACTACCCGACTCGCCAAAGTAGCTTGGCGACCACGAGACGAGAGATGCAGGTAGGCGAAGGCTCGTGTCTTTATTTTCTTTTTAGTTTTCTTTTCTTTTCTTTCTTTTCTTATCTCTTCTTCAATGTTGATAGTTAAGTTAGATTAGATTCTTAGTTTTAGTTTTCGTTTTCTCTTAAAATTGGATGTTATGTTTTTTTTGAGCGGCCCGAATGCGAATTCCGTTAATTACTATGGAATGTTTGAAGTTCGGACAATTTAAGATTCGAATTTGATTTCAATTTGCGGTTATTCTGCTTTGATCGGAGGAATCTTTGTAGTGTGTAGTCGGTAATTGAACTGGCCAGTAAGTGAATGCTATTCGAAATTATCTTTCACATGTAGTTGTTTTTCGACAAATTGTGAATTTCGAGTTTATGAATTTACTTTGGATATGGGTTTAAAGTTATTTTGATGAATATCGGTTTCTTATACCCGTTTTAAGAATTGTTTCATTGCTCGATTTCAAAGTCCTGGTGACACGAGATGTGATCACAGGAGTTATGAACATTTCTTTGAAGGTATATTAACTTCTTATTAGAGATCTAATGAGCTTTAATAAGATTTACTTGATAAATCCTCTTCTCACTTGAATCAAGAATGAGTTGAGCGAGTTATCAATTTTAAACGACAAAGGTTCCACCTCAATTTGGATAGCGAGGCCAATCCCGTGTTGGGTGAGGATCTAATCAAGGAGAGGTGATCTATTCTAATTTTGAGGAAGAGTAACTTTTGGAAGTTGTATATCCTTGCTTGACCGATAACTTGGGAGCTAAGGTTCTGATCCAGTAAAATGGGTATATGAAGTATTGCAAAGAAAAATACCCGGTTAGGAAGTCCTTTTAAAGTAGTTATCTCATTCCCTGTGATGAGAGAATCGGGAAGAATTAGATAATGAAATGTGGTGGAGAGATCGGTTGTCTGACTAAGCGCCTTGGGCTGATTCTAAAAATGCGAAACACACAAGTAAAATTAACGAGTGTTAACAACGGGAATTGATACTTCACAATAGCATTGATCTTAATGTGTACTCAAGCGATGACTATTCGGTTCCATTTATTTTCTTAACTATTCTTTATTCATTATTCTTTGGATTTCAGTTTATTTGATTGTTCATTTTTATATAATAGTATATTTTACAGCTTCTTAGCTGAAACACCATATCATGTTATAGTTCAAATAGTATGGAGTTTGAGTAGTCGGGGTAGTTGATTTAGAATTCTTGAGATCTCTGTGGGATCGATATCTGGACTTAAATCCAATTTATTACTTGTCTGACACATTGCACTTGCGGTATATTTGGGCCAAAACGGAATTTAAAATGATTTACTCTTGTACATGTGTTTTGGTTTGGTTAACAGGTTGCATTGACATTTGCGGGGATTGAATATGAATCCTTGGAGTAATAGTGTCATAAATTATATGTGTTTGGTCGGGTTAACAAGTTTTGGCGAATTCTTGAGTCAAAGAATTCAGTAAATCAATATTCAGATGAAAGAAGGAAATACTAATTTGGACATTTTAAAGAAAAGAAACAAAATTAGTTTTTCAAGCAGTGGTTATTTTTAGCCACTAACCTTTAACAAACCATATTGAAAATATTTGTTGACCAAACTAATCCTATTAATGTAAGTGTGTTTGATTTGAGGGGAATGAAAATTTTAATGCATAGAAACGAGAACAACGGTGATTCAGTGACACGATAAAGAGGACCTGAAGCTTGAGAGAAGAAGACAAAGAAGGCGAGGAAAACTCAACCATAGGCGGATGAAGCGGGATGGGATGAGGTACATACAGGAAAGAAATATAAGACCTCCAATCGATCTGATGGAGGACTTACGGAGACCCGATTATACAAGATACTCGGCAATCGAGACGGCTGCGAGTTGATGCGCTAATAATTTTTGAGCTGAAGCCGGCCGATTACAATGGTCCGGCATCGAGTTTGCGGTCATCCACTTGAATATCCAAACGAGCACTGGGAAGATTCTGGGGATGGATTTATCTGGTGAAGTTGAATGGGGTGAGACCGAAGTCATAAAGCGCATCTATTCCATTCTCTCTAAGAATCTGGCGGCTACATGGTACATGAATCTTTACCATATGGTTGGTGATACTTGGGAGGGTTTAGTAGAGGCCTACTTAGGTAGATTCTTTCCCCGACCCTCACCCTGCGAAAGAAGGAGGAAATCATTGTGTTCGACGGGGAAGATGAAAGCTTTGTATACTTAACTTGGGAAGATTCAAACGGTTCTTTGAGAAGATGTCAATGCATGGGATAGATGAAGGCTCGAGGATGGACATTAATATCATGCCTTGAATGATATATCAAAAGGTATCATTGATGCTTCATCTTTGTGGAGCATTCAAGCGAAAAGTCTTGAAGAAGCGAAAAATGATTGAAGACACGGCTAAATGTAACATGAAACTCCTTACGAGCTTTCAAGAGGGAAGCGGCTTGAGAGGAAAGGGATCATGTTGAGCAAGATAGTGACCATGGAAGCGGTTGGATGCCATTATGCACGGGTTGGACAAGCAGAAAGAAGACACACACGGCTCATGAAATAGGAGCGGTGAAAGGAGTTATTGAAGGGGAAGTGCGGGGGCAGAGCGAGAGAACAATTTTATGATCTTTGAAGAGGTTAATTATTTGGGTGAGCCAGAAACTACCATTTCAAACCCAATACTAACACACTTGACACACGTATCACCCGGCATTGAGGAACCATGAGAGGAATTTCTCTTATGGTGGAGGAGCTTCACAAGGCCCAAGGGGCATGAGAACCCTCACGGGGTTATCAAACGACCACCGAGGTTCAGTAACCAGGAAATGAACTGAAATGAATGCTCGAAGTCGGGGAGATTTGAAATCTTTTGAAAGAAGCAGTCTTTGCCTGATTCATGGGGATAATAAGAGCATTTTAGCCTCTATGAACAAAAAGTTGCGAGTTGGAAGCAAGCGCTGCAATTCTCAGAATTTTCGGAGACACCACCCGATCATCCTGAAGACACAGGAGCCTAGAGTAGACGGCTGGCTAAACACGCAAAGCCGGAGAAGATGCCTTCCCCGGTGACTGGGAAGGAGCCCAAAGGCGCATGGGTGTGCGGCTTAGGAGTGGAAGGAGTTAGAAGAGATGAAAGAAAAGATGGCTGACAACAAAGAAGTAGCAAGCCCGAAAGGGAAGGAGTCTTTGGAGAATGAAAAAGAGTAGAAAGGAAGAACATCCAAGGATCAAAGCCTGCGGTCCCATTTCCCTAGAAATTTGAAGTCAGGATGGAGGAGCGAGTTGCAAGGTTCTTGAAAACTTTCGGAAAAATTTGGAAGTCAGGTATGCCATTCTTGGAAGTGGTGACTCAGAATGCCACTCTATGCAAAATTTACGAAGGACATGCGAGCAAGAAAAGAAAAATAGTAGGAAGGAATAGTGAATCCTTTGCCACTTGCGATTACGTGTCAGAAAGAACTACCGAGTAAGATGAAGGACGGGGGTTTCACAATTCCTTGTATTGTTGGAGGAATTGAATTCGGGGAAGCTCTGTATTTCAGGGCTAGTATCAATGATGCCTCTCTTTCTTTGCCAAGAAACTAAGTTTGGGGAGCTTACTCCCTAAGCGTACTCTTCAAATAGCGGATAGATGATGGGTAAAACACAGGAGTCATTGAAGATCATCTGCTGGTCCTTTATTGGGAAGTTTGTTTTCGATGAACTTCATCATTGGACATGGAAGAAGATTCACAAGTACCCTGCTATTGGGAAGACCATTCCTGCTACTAGAGTACACTTTTGATTGACATCTTGAGTTCTTACCTTGAGGTTGGAAAAGCGTTGCTTTTAACTTGATAAAAGTGAAAAATAGACGAGACAGGAAAGTTTGCTGCAATCAGGCGACTTTGTCTGTACTTCCAATCGTGTTAACAATGATTGTAATACTCCGGTTTTATCAATGAAAAGATGAATTCGATATCACGAAAGATGTCTATTACGAATTTCCATCTGGCGGTTCATTTCTGAGACGAGAATGAAACAAGCGACGTGATAAAACAAAATGTGCCAGACGATGTGAGATAGTTTGAAGTTATAGCGATCATTTCGCGCGATATAAAAATGATCCTTCCCCGGCCGGACCGGTGATCTTTGAGGAACAAAGATTCTTGAAAATGTGCAAAGGAAGCATAAAGATCACTAATGGTCCATTGAAATTTGAAGGGGTATACGATCCATCAATTTGCATGCATAAGATTCTGGTAGAGACTTAACGAAAACCATCGGAACACGAGGCCCGAATCCGGTGATGAAGGAAGTAGTCGAAAGGAGGTACTCAAATTGCTTGAATCTTGGTTTTATCTATGCTATTTGGTGATCCTTGGGTGAGCCCGAGTCAGTAATAGTTCCAAAGAAAGGGTTTCTGTGATCGAAATGAAAAAATGAATTGATTCCAACAAGAGCAGCGAGAGGATGGAGGGTATGCATTGATTACGAGCGAACACGGCCACGAGAAAGATCATTTCCCTTTGCCCTTCATTGATCGGATATTTGGGCCGGAGTTAGCGAGGACACCCTCACTTTTGTTTTTGGATGGGTACTCGGGATACAATCGAACACTATTACTTTGAGTCGAGAAGACCACATTCACATGCCATATGGTACCTTTGCCTTTAGAAGGATGCCATTTGGGCTATGTGTCTTTCGACTACATTCGGAAGGTGTATGATGTCTATATTCTCGATTTGGTTGAAGAAGTGATGGAAATTTTCATGGATGACTTTTTCTGTGTATGAATCCGACTTTGATCAATGTTTAAGCAAATACGGAAGCTTGATTACTCCAAGATGCCAAGACACTAGCTGAATTGGGAAAAATGCCATTTTATGGTGGCCGAAGGTATTGTTCTTGGGCATAAAATTTACCAGCTCTTTGAATTTAGAAGTTGACGATCCAGGTATCCATTATCCAGCTGCTTGCACCTTTGCCACGGTGAAAGGGTAGAAGCTTCTTGGGCATCTTTGGATTTTCTGGGAGATTCGCAAAAGACTTTTCAAAAATAGCGAGACCACTATCAGATTCTTGGAAAAGATCTGAGGTTCAATTTTATTCTCACACAACGAAGATGCTTTTGAAGAAATCAAGATCGAGATTAGTCTGAAACACTATGTCATTTGCAGGAATGGGATCGGGGATTTGAAATAATGTGTGATGCTAGTGATTTTCCATGGGATTTGTGTTGGGGCGAAGAAAGAGAAAGTATTGAGGCCATATACTATGCTAGTAAGACCTTGATGAAGCCTGAGAACTACTGTGGCTTGAAAGGAGATCGCAGCCATAGTATTTGCTTGTGAAAAATTTAGGCGATTACATTTTAGGATCTCATGTGGCCAATTCACCTTTGATCTGTACGACAATCAAATGCTTGATGTCAAGGAAGCTAAGTCAAGATTGATAGTGGGTGCTATTCATTTGCGAGGAGTTTGATTTAAAAATCAGGATAAAGGATGTGACAATGTGATAGTGATCCTTGTCGAGAGTCGAAAAACTGGTGATGAAGAGGAAAATGTGATGTTAACGAGAGAACTTCCCGGATGAAGCGATTGTTTAAGGTTTCCTTTCAACTTCCATGGTATCGATATTGTGGATTATCGAGCGTAGATAATGCCTTGAGTCGACTACCATGAAGAGCTGGTGATACTTAGTCTTATATTTGGGATGACCACTATTATTGAGAGAGGTCTTGACATGATAATAAGAAGATGTGTCTTAGGAAAGTGAACAAGGCAACATTATAAATGAATGCCATGCATCACCGTATGGGGACATTTTTGGAGATGAGAGCATTTCCATGAATACTCCAGTCGAGTTTTATTGGCCGTATCTTCGGAGATTGTCTTGAGTGGGTTAAATTGTGTGATAGATATCAAAAGATTGAGGAATATCGGCGGCGGGAATGAAATGCCTCGAGGGTATTATGGTGATACAATTTTTGATGTATGGGGAATAGATTTTATGGGACCCTTCCCACCGTCATTTGGAAACCTATACATACGCTGCGGTAGATTACGTTTCAAATGGGTGGAAAGCATTGGCTTGTCGAGGAATGATCTTATCTGATTTGTGAGTTTCTTGCCAAAAGAATATTTGAGCGATTTGGAACACCCGGAACTATCGTGGCGATGGGGGCCCTTTGCAAACAAAATATTTGCAAAACTCATGGCGGTATGGGATCGGCATGTAATGAGTTTAGCTTATCATCCCACAGAGATTGATGAATGACGAAATTTCCAACAGGAGATGAAAGAATACTTGAAAAGGCGTGAGCTGGCGGGAAGGATTGGTCTTCCAAACTTGATGATGCACTTTGAGGAACTACAGGCTACTCTGAAACCCCGTTGGAATGTCCCATCTGAGTTGTTTTAGCGAACCATGTCAATCCTCTTGAATTAAGTCTGAGCTGATGTGGGCCATCGAAGTTAAACTTCGATTTTAAGGCTGAGGAAGAAAGATTGCTCAACATGAATTGGAAGAGCGAAATGAAGCCTATGATAATGCTAGAATATCTGAAAACGAAGACAAAAGAAATGGCATGATCGAGAGGAATTTTGAAAGAGTTCGAGCAGGAGACAAGTTACTGGCTGTTTAATTCTATTGTGTTTCGGGAAATTAAAATCCAATTGGAGTGGGCCATACACGGTGGTGTCAAGTACTATTTGGAGCGGTGACCTTTGGGAGCGTGTGGAGAATAATTCAAGGTCGATGGACCAGGAGGTTAAAGCATTATCTAAACGGGAAGGAAAATGAAGAACTCCAAACGATTCTTGAGGAAAAGAAGAAGTACCACGCGACAAGTCCGGCTAAGGACTCAGCGAGCGGCTAATGGGAGCGACCAGCAAGTTAATTTACTTGCTTTTTAAGTTTTGAAATATTTTCTTTTAGTTGCTTAAATTAGGTCGATTTGTTTTTATAAGGGATAGATTTAATTTTTAGAAATCAATTTTAGTTTAATCAGATTTTCTCTTGAATATTAGGTAAAGCTTCTTCAGGTTGAGATATGAATGGCAAGGCAATCACGGGAGCAATCCGGTGACTTGGAAAAGTCACCACATGAAAAAGGGGAGTAGCAATCCACCCCAGCATGGTCGTAGATATACTTTAATTGCTTGTTAAATCTTTGCTTGGAGATGCCTGAAGTAATGTCTAAAAGGGTTAGGAACAATAAGAGGAAAAGGTTCTTGAGATCATTGAGTTAAGGGCTTAGGTCGCGACAGAAAGGTTATGTCGCGACATAAGCGTGTCATGACAAAACAGTGATGTCATGAGCTGTTTTGAAAGAGAGCTTATTTGGAGAGTATTGAAGGAAGAAAGGTATATATCGCCTGCTTGTGAAGTCGCGACAATTAAGTTTCAAAATGGAAAGGATGTCGCGACATCGAGCAATTCCTAGAAACCTTGTTATCGCGACATCCCCAAGTATGTGTGGCAGCATGCTTTTTGACAGTGCAATACTCACTTTAAAAGCCCTAAATTCAATGACCTCAGATAAAAAGACGAAAATTGAAGTCGACGTGTTCTTAATGAAGCAATAATTAGCCCTGAACATTGGTGAATTCTGGCTACATTGGAAACTTTCTCTTCCTCACGACCCACGTAGCTATTCACCTTAGCACCACTCATGAATCTGACCCACGAAAACCCCCCAGCCTGACCCATAAAAACATCTTAGTTTCCAATGGTGAAATTCCCACCAGTCCACCCAACCTAGACGAGATTATGAGAGACATGAATAGCAGGAAGAAGAAGCTGCTTGAGAAGAACGGTTAGATGAGATTCTTCGGGGAAGAACAAGCGGGAGAGGTGCCATCGAAACACCGAAGTTAGATGACTTCTCGAAAGAGCAGAAAAGGGAAAGGGAAAGATGAGAGAAGAAGAAGAAGTAGAAGATTTCGTTTCAGACGAAGCTTACTCTCAGTGGAAGAAATATTATGCTAACAAGGGGTTTGTCGCAGAGAGGAGATTCAAAAATCCTGTTACTCCTTTCAAGGAGATGATAGAGCAGAGAGGATGGAGAGTCTCTGCCTTGCACCAAAAATCGGGAGTATCTGACAGTAGAGGTTTTTATTCCAAATTTGGTAGGAAGGAAGGATGGAGCGGTTTATGTTAAATTAGGGTTTCATATGAAGATAAGATACCATCAACGAGGCCTATGGCATGCGATTACCTGACATGGCTCCAGGTGGCTGATGAAAAACCCAGTTTTGGAAAGATTGCCCGAAAGCTCACTAATGGTAGGTGCGGTTAAACGAAGAAGGAAGGCGAAACATTGAACGGGGAAGCCTGCTTGCGAGGAAGCGAAGGCTATGGTTTTACTTCACACGGCTTGTTTTTGGTTAAAGCAAAACATGTGTGCCTGAGTGAGAGAAACGAGGCTGTGTTCTTTGTGTGCCATCTAAGGATACAAGATCGATATAGGAGTTGTCATAGGAATTCTATCATGAGGTATCATAGAGGAACAAAGAGGTCTTATTCCTCATGACAACAATCAACGTTACATGCTTGAAGAATTTACAGGGTGAAAGGAATTTGAATCAGAGGAAGAAATACCCGAGCTTCACCACTCCTTCGACGGGAGTTAGCAAAGGACGAAACCGGAAGAAAAGGGGGGAATCTTTGGTAGAAACCGAGAGATGAAGCCCTGGTGAAGAACCCCGGAAAAAGGAGACTCGGAGGGTTGCTTATCAAGGAGCGGAGCTTCCGGAAAACTCACGACTACTTAATGATTACATGTTTGCAGACCGATGAAGGCGGATGAAGGCAGCTGATAGATTTCTCCATTTCATAGCGAGTTCTCCTCACGTGCGGAGCGAAATTTCCAGCTGAGAAGACACAAGAGAAGCGATTCGTCTTGGAAGCTCACAATGCCATGCAAAGAGAATGGATGAAAAACGAAGAGTGGAACCTAAGCGGGAATTGAGAGGCATTTATGAAAAAGAATTGAAAGAAGAGACCCCATTGATGGGAGGAAGAGCTAAACATAGAGGAAGACATGAGATTGAGCTACAAAGAAGAGAGCACCCGATTAGAGGAGAAGAGGCGAGACGAGAAGAGGAACGGATAGAAAATTTTGAAGCGACGGGGAGGAATTTAAGAAAGAAATGAAGGAAAGAAATCACGTCTATTACGAAACTCAAGCTCAGTCGCTAGGCTTTTTATAACAACAGTTTGGCGTGATTCGACTTTAACAGCGATAAAGAAAGAGGCAGAGCAAGAAGCCAAATTTGGGAAGGCGGATCAAGGGATTCAAGTTTTATACAAGTCTCTGAAGGATTTCGAGAAGGGGTGGATGATAGAGGCAACGAGAAAAGATACGATCTATGAGCGAAAGAATGGATTTGGAAAACCTAGATCCTGATTAACGACAATCTTTCCAAATTCCTAGAGGTCATGGTAAAGGAGAATGGAGAATCTGATAGATAGCTTGGGGAAGGCGGATGAGTTGAGCAAAGGTTGATCTCTGTAGGATTTTCATTGAAGAACAAATGGAGAAGGAAACGAAGAAGGAAAGAAGAGAAATAAGAAATTCGGAATTCCCGGCTCATTTCGAGTGCATTTAGACCTAGATCCCTGACATCTTTTGCTCTGGCTGTTGAAGAAAAAAATGGAGCCTTCTCCTGCCCTAGCCTTCTTTACCCTCTTATTCCCAATACGAATTGTATCAATGTTACGAATTGAATCGAAATAAAATAAGAAATTTGAATTGAATTGTTGTGTGCTATTTTGAATTTGTTTGTTCAATGTTGTGTTGCTTTGTGGTTGCATGATTAGGAAATTAAAGTAGAAATTAGTTCCAGAATAAAAACTGCTGAGATGTCATGAGCTGAATTGAATGAAGCAGTTAGATTAGGAATAAGCTGAAATGCGGAAAAATTGCAGAATAAGGGCCAAATGAATACAGTTTAATTGAGACACAAGGTGCAAAAGTTACTTAAGTCTAGCGATAAGTCGAATAGGAAAGTAATACAATAGGAAAAGGAACAAAACTGTATATTTTTGAGTTTGTGGTATGAGCAAATAAGTCGAGGAACTTTGTTGAATATCAATTAAATTTAACTACTCATCAACAAAAATGAGTCAGTACTCCTTATGGTTAATCAAAGCTTGTTCAATCTCAAATTCTAGAATTTGTTGAATTATTGATTGGCGAAATCCTAGGTGATCGGTGACGAGAGATGATGCAGGCCATTCTTGGATAGTTTGAGCCATTCTAGCCATCCACCATTATTCATATCTTGATGCATATACCTTAGTTTCAGAAATTGAACCGACAAGCAGTTTTCAAAATAGACCCGATAAGAGCCCTGACTCATCTAAATCAATCCTTCAATAAGAACCTATAGGTGCCGAATTCAAGGAGGAAGAAAGAAATGAAGTTTAGAGTATATGTTTGAGGAACTCAAAAGGGAATGAAAAGAAAAGGCAAAGAGCAGAAAATGCAATAGAAAGAACATAGGGATAAGTTTTATCTTGTGGCCCTAACTCTCTTGAACAATTAAGTTCTTAGGGGTGTTTTGACACCTAATTGCCCTAATGCCATGTCTGGTATGGGAGCTAATGAAGTTCGCTAAGAGTGTTAGAAAGCCTAAAGTAAAACATTTGCACTATCCACTGAATGGTGGCAATTAAGGAATTTTTGATGATTACAAGTGAGAAATGGGTGGGCATACGATTACGAATTGAAGAGAAATCGAAAGAGATGGCCCCGAACATGAGGGTTTAGGGGAGTTTATTGGAAGACTCTGAAAGGAAGGCGAGAAAAGGAGAGGAAAGGTTCAAGGGTAATTTTAACCTAAGAATTCCTTCCATCCTACCCATTACGAGCCCTATGATACAAACCCCGAAAGACACGATTGATGCGGGAGGCTGAAATCACCTACATTAGTGAATCGATATGAAAACAAACCTATGGAATTTGGAAATATGAAACAATCAAAGCGTGAAGGACTTTAGGGAGTTAATTGACTCAGTATGAAAATGAGAAAGGAAAATAATCTATTCAAACGGGGATCTAATGATTAAATTGTTTGTAAAACAATTTTGTGATTAGTTTTATCTTATGAGTAGAAACTAACCTTGAACTGGACTTGAAGCTAGATGTACAGAAAATAATGCATACATTGTATTTCAATTAAATCAAATGCCACTGCAAAACAAACCAGAAAAATGTCCTTAAAATTTTCTTTTATTTTGTTTGAGGACAAAACAATTCTTTTCTTTTCTTTGCGAGGAGACAGAAGAAGCAAAACTTTAGAAGTTTGGGGAGTTTGATAGGCTTAAAGTCAACTATTTTGATCCATTTTTACATTTGATTTTAATGTAAAAATGAATAATTAAGATAAAATATGAAGAAAGCTACTTAATCTGTTATTTACGGGAGTATAAAGAGAAGAAAGAAAATGCGGTGGAAAATCACAGACTTCTTGATCTGATGTAGAAAATAGCGAGAGCGAGAAATAAAGCAAGCGGTTAACTAAAGTTGCGGTTTTGGGACCTTACAGTACAGCCGGGTTATGAGGTGGCGACATCGGGAAAGGAAGGAAATTTGATGCGGGTGACATTGATCACGAGATAGGCGGCGAGGGTGAGCGAAACTTAAGAAATGATGTCGCTGACATCATGATGTCGCGACAAGAGGCGGAGGTCGCGGCGAGAAAAGCGCGCTGGGCTGTTGCGACCAGATGTGAAAAGATAAGCGTTGTGAATTGAAGTACATTGTCGCGACAAAGTAATGGTCAGCGACGCTTCAAAGCATAACCGATTGAAGCCTCGAGACATAAAGTGATTTATGACAGGAGATAGAATTGCGACATGAGACTTGCTCGATTGAAGGTTGCGATTCCTTAAAAGTGATGTCGCGACAAAGTCGGTGGCGACATCAGGAACCTGAAGTTTAAAACTACGGATGGCAGTAAGTTGATGTCGACGTGAGATGATGTCGCTGACATTAAGAAGGACAAGTTCAAGGCTGCGGTAGCCAAGGTGATATTGCGACGAATTGATGTCGCGACGCCGGGACGAACGATTGAGACTGTGGAGTCATACTGCAGTGATGTCGACAAAGGGATTGATGTCGCGACAGCAATAACCAACAAGAGTAGAAAACTCCGGATCCATAAGGCGATGTATGCGACAAAAGAGATTGATGTCGCGACATCATGAAGCGACGATTAGAGGAGATCTGGTAGGCTCTGAATTGGAAGCATGCATTGAGCGGTTGATATCAATGATAGGTTGTTGTCATGGCGATGAAGCGACGAGTTGAAACCTGTAGAACTATAGGCGATGGCGACAAGATCTTGATGTCGCGACATCGAAGAACATCGATTGAAGGCTGAGATGACTTGGTAGAGGTCGCGATGTGAGATCGATGTCGCGACATCAAGAGACCAGTGAAAACCTGCGAGGCATATAAGGCGATGTCGCGACATGAGATCGAGGTCGCGTTATCGGGGTGCTGTTAAAATTTGCGAAGACTTAAGGCGTGTCGCGACGTGAGATCGATGTCGCGACATGGATGAGAAATGTCGCGACAAGGGAATTTGAAGTAAGCGACACGAACATTAATATGGGCGATCCTTGGAAATCCACAAAGTGCATTGGGATTAGGGGCCCGACTAAGAAACCTATAAATGCGAGATTTACCCGGCTCGTAAAAGTAGCTTGAGCGTGACACGAGGCGAGAAGGGTCTAGGTAGTGAGCTCATTTTCTTTATTTTTCTTTTAGTTTTTTCTTTTCTTTTCTTTTCTTTTCTTATCTCTTCTTCAATGTTGATAGTTAGAGATTAGATTAGATTACCGTTTAGTTTTTCGTTTTCTCTTACGGAATTGGATGTTATGTTTTTTGAAGCGAGAAGAATTTGAATCTACGAAATTAGTTCTCTTCAAATTACTACACGGAATGTTTGAAGTTCAGACGATTTACGGAGTCGAATTTCCAGTTCAATTGCGGAGTTATTAACGGTCGGAATATGCGGTGTGGTCGATGGTAGGAACTCGGCTTCCATTAAATGAATCTCTTATTGTCAAAATTATCACTCACGTAGTTGTTTTCGACCAAATTGTGAATTCAGTTTATGAATTTGTGGATATGGGTTTAAAGTTATTTTGATGTCTGAATATCGGTTTCTTATGCCGGATTTTAAAGGGTGTTTCATTGCTGCGATTTGAGGAGGTCCTGAGTGACCACGAGGAGATGACGAGTCGCAGGAGTTATGAACATTTCTTTGAAGGTATATTAACTGTATTAGGAGATCTAATGAGCTTTATGGTACTAACTGATCAAATCCTCTTCTCACTTGAAATCGAGAATGAGTTAGAACGAGTTATCAATTGACAAACAAAGAGTTCACCTCGATTCGGATAGCGAGGCGATCGATGTTAAAGCTAGATCTAATCAAGGAGAGGGTGATCTATTCTAATTTTTGGGGAAGAGTAGCTTTGGAAGTTGGCATATCGCTTAGCGTAGATAACTTGGGAGCTAAGGTTCACGATTAGTAAAATGGTATGAAGTATTCTGAAGAAAAATACCCCGGATTTAGGAGTCCTTTTTAAAGTAGTTATCTCGTTTCACTGTATTCGAGAGAATCGGGAAGAATTAGATATTGAAATGTGGAGTGTGGAGAGATCCCGACTGTACAACTAAGCGCCTTGGACGGATTCTAAAATCCCGAAACACCTGAAGTAAAATTAACGGTGTTAACAACGAATTAGTACTTCTGATATGTGATCTTCAAGTATTACTCGAAGCGTGACTATTCGGTTTCCATTTATTTTCTTAACTATTCTTTATTCATTTATTCTTTGGATTTGGATTATTTGATTGTTCATTTTTTTATATAATAGGTATATTTTACGACTGTAAATTTGAAACACCATATCATGTTATAGTTCCAAATGAGTATGGAGTTTGAGTAGTCGGGGTAAATTTGATTTAGGAATTCTTGAGATCTACGTGGGATCGATATCTGGACTCAAATCGATTTATTACTTGTCGACTGTGCACTTGCGTGTATTTGGGCGAAACCGGAATTTAAAATGATTTACTCATAATGCATGTGTTTTGGTTTGTTCAACAAGTTTTGGGCGCCGTTCTTAGGGGTTAGGCAAATAAGTCTTGGGTAGTGTTATAGAGATTTGTATGTGTTTTGGTGGGTTAACAGCAACTCTTGAGACTAATATAATATAGTTGGATGTATTTGGTGAGTATGATGTGAGCCCGATGTGGTCTTTTTGCTCATGTATGGGTTTCATGATATGAGACACCGGTTTTACGAGTTGTGATTGGTCGGCCCAGGACCCCAGGAGTTTGGGCGTCACATCGATTGCATGAAATTAATATCGATTATTGATCTACGTACAACATATGATATAGCAAATCATTGTTGAATTTAACATCAAACTGGCAGTGCTTCTTATTAACCTTTGAGCCTTAGGTCTAGTTGATTCTGTATTACAACATTTTCTTATATTTTACTATTCTTATCCAAAAATAAAGGTTATACTTGGCCGAGAATAGTTTATGGTTAAACATTTACATTATAGAGATAAGAATTCCCTATCATTACTGACGAAGGAGGTCTTCTTCAACCTCTAGATGGGTGGGATGGAACCCACTTCAAACACAGATGCAAACCCACATTTTCTTATTAATAAGAATGTGATTTGTATGCAGAATTCATGAAAAATCATTTCCTAGTGATTCCTCATAGTATTTTCATTTAAAAATATCATAAAAACAAGGCGAAATCTATTGCTCTAATACCCAAATGTAAGAAAGCACGATTTGTTAATGCTTTTTGGTTCGTTAAGCATTCAAAAACCTGTGGAATAAATAAGTGATCAGTTCTTACCTCGAGTCATTTAGCTAACTGATTGAATCGAGAGCGAAATTGGGTTGCTCTTCCTGGATCATTTCTCACCTACATGATGTGGTGTATTCTTGTGAGAATAAACGGGGATATATTGCTCACTTTCGATGTTTATGAACCTTTGCACATTCTGAGAGCGGTTAGGAATGACGGTGGAATGTCGTAACATCGACATAGCGAAACTTTTCTTCACATATGGTCATCGACATGTTCGAGTGTGGCTATATATAGACATACTTTCTTGAAGGCGACGATAGCAAATGCACCATCGATGTGTTTCAGAATGGTGTATGTGGACACACTTTGGTGAAGGCAACGGCAGCAAAAACCGCCTACATTCTTTACTTGAAATAATTGTGCTCCAGCCCTCTTTGTATCATTTTATTTCTTAATAAAACGGTTATTACATATCTAAGTTTTAATTCATTAGTTATATGATTTCATCGTCGTCTTGTTGCGGCGTATGGATTTATGTGGTCTTGTTACGACATTTTGTTGTGGCGTTTATTTGTGGACAATTCAGACAGGCAAAGCACACTCAATCATAATAAATCAAATCATGGTCGTCAATATGTTGTATAATTAGAGTTATATGTATTATAGTCACTTTAGTATTATCAAATTGTAGCTTTGAGTAAGACGGTTTTATATTGGCTCGTGTGTTGTTTCATCCCTCATGATTTTGTGAACTTGATTGCTGATATATTGCTAGTGTCAGTCATCAAATTCTTTTCTTTTAAAAAACAAGTTTAGGTTAGTTGAGTTCCAAATGATTGTTTCTGCTTGGATCATGGTTGGGTTATGTCAAGTTTGATAACACACTTGAAAAGCAGTGAAAGTACTCAGTATATATATATATATATATATATATATATATATATATATATATATATATGGTTTAATAGTATTAAATATTAAGTCATTTGTTTTTTTAATATTGTATAAGTACATGTTTGTGTAATGTTTGATATCTTTGATTTTTAAGAATATAAATATTTGGTTAAAGTACCTTTAAATAACTCCAAATTAAATGAAGCTAATAACGTTTAATGTTTTTTCTTGAAGAAGAATGATTTCCAAGAAATGAACAAAAATGTCCTTGTCATTTTATGTATTTACATATATCTTTGAAAAGAAATGGTTATTTTTATAAGAAAACAATAAGGGTTTTTCTTGAAATAAGGTAAAAAATTAATGATGGATTAGATTTAAGACGTATTTTCAAAGGGTCTTTTGTCATTGACTTTATTATTAATATATTATGATAAAATAAAAAAATTATATAATATATATATAATATATTAACATATTTACAAAAAATAATTAAAATGATAAAATTATTATGATAATTAATTTATTATTCTCATTCTTACAAAAAATATTTATTTTATATATAAATAGAATATATATATATATATATATAGTTTAAGTAATAATTGATGAAAACAAAATTTAAAATATTTTGTATTTATAAATATTTTTAAATATTCAGTGATTTTATAAACTATAAATATTTAGAAAATACAAATATTTTAATATTTTATTCATAAATTTTTCAAAAATTCTATAAATAAGTTATACAAAAAAAAAAAACTGACAATTTTAAAAGTATGACAATTTGCTTTCAGAAATAAGCCAAAAAAACAATATGACTTCTAAATGTGTTTAATATTATGACTATTTATTAGGTTCAAATAGATATAATCTTTTCCTTAGGAATGGAAGTGCAAACCTTGAAATGAAACAAAATTTTGTAAAATTTGATTAAGGTCCTTTCAAATACAAAACAAAGTCATTATCAATGCCAAACCACATCTCAATGGTTCCACATGTAGAGCCAACCTTGTTGCCGAGATAAGGCAGTTACGCTCACTTCCACTGCTGCTTCCTCGGGTTTATGAGACCACTTGATGTGTCGAAATATGTAACGGGTCGAGGGTGTGTAGTGTGTAAGCGAGTAAGGGGCGCATATGTGCAGTGTGTTGTAGTATTTTGGAAGTTGTTATTAAGGATGAGGTGTGAAATAATCGGTGGAGTGGGCCAGGAATTTTGTACTAGAACAAGGTAAATTTGTAATTAGTAAAGGATATGAAAGTCATAATATGATAAGAGGGTATGCATTATAAAGTAGCAAAAGTTGATTTGCAAATACTTGAAGAGGGAGGACCTAATTGAAATAAAAGGAGAATTAAAACTAAAGGGATGGGACTAAACAACATCTCATTTTAGTCTCATTTTTACTAGAGACAGCCATTGGAGAAGAAAAGAAAGAGGAAAGAGAAGAAGAGAGGGAGAAGAGAAATAAGGTATGGATTTTTGGATTCTTGTATAGTTTTGGTTTTTGTATGGAATTTTAACTGTTCCAAACCTAGGAGTTTTGTTGGGAGATTATCTAACCTAGAATTTTGAAGTTATGTGGGTAAACCTAGTTGGTATAAGATAAACATGAGTCCATCATATTCTATATGGTTTTTATATGGATTGGACATGAGTATGAATTCTTGTGATTTTACCTAGGGTTAGTTATATGAGTTCCAAACCACCAATACAAGTGTTATGGTGTGGTTTTGGGTAAATTCCATGTTGGTCTTTGAGGTTGTTTTGTATTGTCTTGATTGGTTGGATTGGTTTTGAGGAATGGTTCTAAAAAAAAAAAGGAGAATGTTGAGTTTTCAAAGGAAATGTTGTCCAAATTTTGTAAGAAAACCTGTTCTTGTTTTGGCTATAGATTAAGTTATAATCATCCAAATGAAGTGATTCCAATTGGTAACGAACCATAAGAGATAAGGCTACAAATGTATAGAAGGGACCAAGAGCAAATTGTATCTCTAAGGCTCCCAAATACGGACTTAAAGGTGAGCTCGTGTAGCTCATGGGTTGTACTCTGTTTGGGTATTGTTATAGTGTTTTGGCCATAGGTTGAGTTCCACTCATCCAAATCGAGTGATTCAAAATTCTGGGTAAAATAGACTTATAGGAGAATAATTTACTTGAGGGAAGTGTATGCAAATTGTGCCTAAGTGCCAAATCTATCAAAGTGGAGCTATGTGCAGATTCTATTATTCAATTTGAGTAAATGATGATGTAAAATATAATAGCTTTATAGTTTTCTGGTGATCAGGTGGGTGATTCCAATTGGAGAAAAACTAGAACCATAGCTTCAAATGAGTGAAGGAAACCATTTCCAATTTATGGAGTTAAGACCCCCAGAAATCAAAAGGATAATAGTAGGTGATCAGTGAGCTAACCAATTTGGCATAAAAATAATATAACTTGTGTTATGTGGTTGAGAGACTTACAGAGAAAGGAATTAAAATTTAAAATTTAAAGATATGTCATTAATTATATAAAAGACTGATCTGGAGAGTTTCATAATTTTTTGAAGACCGTTTGAATAATTTTAGGTAATAAAGTCGAGAGAATCACAGTTGGAAAGAAAAAGAAAAATTGTCAAAATGAGTGGGTCTTTTTGGGGCTTTTTGTGCCCGAGGATAATTTGTTGTTTGATTTATATGAATGTTATTGCGGCCCCTAATGTGACTTGCGTGTGAAGTTTCGATTAAAATTTGAATCTGTTTGATATAATAGATACATTTGCCGGCTACGTTAAGTTTTACAGCGATTAACGAGCGACTAATGTTTTCGCCATATTCTCTTGAGTGTGTAGGGTAAAAGCAAAAGCGGAGAATTAGTGAAGTCGTGCTCAAGTTTTGTAACCGAAAATGTGGGTGTTTTAAACCTATTTTTCAATACTAGTGTATTATTTATAAATCATTTTACCTTTGGTATATTATGGTTTTAATTATTAGAGCCATATTTCAAGCAAGCAATGGTTTTAAAGTATTAAACCATATTTGAAAAGCAAGCAAGCAATGGTTTGATTGTAAGCCATATTTGAAAAATAAGCAAGCAATGGTTTGATTTATAAAACCATATTTCAAAAGAAACAAGCAAGCAAAAGTGTGTTTATAATTCAAGAATATTACCTAATATCAAAAGTGAGTTTATGGTTTATAACT
This sequence comes from Tetrastigma voinierianum, assembly GCA_016808115.1. NCBI lineage: Eukaryota > Viridiplantae > Streptophyta > Magnoliopsida > Vitales > Vitaceae > Tetrastigma > Tetrastigma voinierianum. The sequence goes on along the minus strand of JAEQBH010003331.1, from coordinate 34,234 downwards.
GCATAGAATAAATATACATGCTTATAAATGCTTAAATTTGAAGTTAGAATAATGAATCATAATTTATCGATGTAAATTATGTATATAGACAATAAATCCAGTGACATAAGACTTGCATGTTGGCCAAAGTCTCAATTCAATTGAATTTATTTAGCTATATGGCAAAACTATCAAATTATGTTCAATTTCTCAATTCTTGTGGGTAAATTAAGAAATATAATATGATATTATGCCCTGATCAATCATACTAAATATAACAAAAAATTCATGAGGATAAAATTTATCGCATATAAAGGTATAATTTATCACAATAAATGTAATATATATGTGATCAAGAACAAATTAATGTATGATTTTCATAATCAAAGATGTTGTAGCCCAGCCTCTAATTGATCAAAATCATATAGTCTGAAACATTTAAATAAATGTCAATATTCATAAGTAATAAAAATATGAATAATATCCAAATTATGCACATCAACAATATGAGGCTCAAATAAAATATCCAAATTAAATCCTTAAAATTTTTCAAAAATTGAATTAAGTGCATAGAGTAGAAAATGATATAGGCTCACATAAATTGAATCAATATCCAAAATCATTAAAAATTGAGATATTAATTTTAAAATCATTTATCATAATATAATAAAATATATACAAAATAATAATTTTAATTGCATGAAATTAATATCCAATTATTCTGATACATACAATATATGATATACTAAATTATTGTTGGGACTAAACATCAGTGTGGGCATGGCCCGATGGTAGCTTGTTCTTGTGGCCTTTGAACCTTAGGTCCATGTTTTTTTTTTTTTTTGATGAAAGAAGACTATTGAACAAAAAACTTACAAAAACCGATTGGAAAAAAACCACGATAATCATAGTGATATTTGCAACATCTTTATGTCCTGGTTCAATTCTCATAATCACGACTTTTTCTTATATTTTACTATTCTTATCTAGAATAAGGTTATACTTATTCGAGAATAGGTTTATGTGGAAATAGTGCATTATCGGGATAAGGATTTCCTATCAGCCTACAACTAGAAGGGTGGCTGCTTGACCTCAGGTGGGTGGGATCAAACCCACTTTAGACCTAATTAAAACCCACATTTTCCCATCCAATAAAATGTGATCTATATTGACACACCCACCCCCTCACAGTGATTGGCGTGCAGTCCTCCCACAGAAATCCCAGTAGTTATCTCTAACGACTAGAAACTCTGTGAAGCGAAGCCGTATTGCTTGATAAAACCTCCTATAAAAATTTTTTCTTTTATTTATAACTTAGGATTTGGTAAATCTGCAATGGAAAAACCGGCTTAACTATACTTGTTTGCACATAATTGATCCCAAATCTGTATACATCTAATTTACACTATATCAAAATATGGCAACTTGACATACCAACACATTCTCACAAAACTACTCTATGTACATACATATGTTCCATTATACATATTCAGTATTTTCTTACATAATATTCTTAATTTCTGACAACGTATAAATGTCGGGAGAATCTAATCTGCTCCAGTCAGGAGTGTACGCCTGGAAAATAGTTTTAAAATAGAAATCTGCCGAGCTAAAGAGGCTCGGTGGAGTGTATCTTTTATAGAAAGGTTTGCTTTTCAGGAAAACATCTCAAAATGTAAAACTCTCTTTTACAAATATTTCAAAGAGCCTTACTTTACTTCTTGCTTTAAAAGTTTCCTAAAACTTTTCTTTGCTTCCCTTTCTTTTGTACTTACTTGCTTTTAAAGTTCTCAAAACTTTTACTACTTGCTTGTGCTTTAATTTGTTTTCTTTAAAAGCTTATAAAACTCTTATTGCTTGCTTGCTTGAGTTTATAAAACTTCTCATAATTTCTCTTGCTTTAAAAGTTTCTGGCTTTTCATAAAAGCGGGAACTGGGGCTCAGCATGCTTTGAAAATAAAATCCCACGGAACTGGCTCATGGAGTCGTTTTGAAACATAAGCGGGAGCTTGGGCTCAATGGATTTGTTTTCAAAATCTCAGGAGGCACAGGCGTGAGGAACGATGGTTGATTTTCAAAGCGTATAAAACATCTGACCACGGGAGGCTATTTTTTTTTTCTTCTTTGTACCTAGTGAACACGGGCTTTGGCGGCCGTGGTGGAAGGATCTTTGTCAGCGTCACCTTTTTCGGTAAATATAGTGGAATTGACTGGCTCGTCATCACCATAATTTAGTTAGAGCTCTGCTCCAGTACGTGTCACCAAAAGTATAGCTAGCACTTAAGGCCTATTTTCGCAATTATTCTTTTTGCTTGCTTGCTTGCTCTTTGAAAAATGGTTTTACAATTTAAAACCATTGCTTGCTTTCTTGAAAAATAGTTTAATAATTCAAAACCATTTACTTTCATTTCCATCATGGCTTAAATCAAAACCATTTGCTTACTTTTCAATTATGGTTTAAATCGAAACCATTTGCTTAGCATAATTATGGTTTTAAATCGAACCATTTGCCTTTTCAATTATGGATTAAATCAAACCCATTTTGCTTGCTTTTGATTAAAAGGTATGATTGGATGCATCAGAACCATTACTTGCTTTCTAAACTCCTTGCTTTACAATATGGTTTTTAATATCAAAAATATGAAATACCAGTCTTAAAATAGTTTATACTAATAATAATAATACTAGTATTTGGAAAATGAGTTTGAAACGCTCACCTCTTTGCTTGCTAAACTTGAGCACAGTTCCACAACTTTCCGCCTTTGCTTTTAGCTACTTTCGATGTATTAGATCACACACGTCGTATTGAAGCAATTTGCATGCTTGGTGCTCTGATTAAAATTTTCGAAAATATGGGCCTAAATACCATTCACGGCGTTGGCTAGATTAAACTAAAGGGACTTTCCATATAATTCCTAAAAACACAGAAACATTTAAAAAATTACATCCGGAATGTCTGAATAAATCCTGAAATTTTAACCAAAATGTCAGAAAACTTGATCCCAGAAATTCGAGTCCCGATTTGTCAGAAAATAGTTCCAAAATTTTCCTAAAAATTCCTAAACTCGATGCAAAAATTTTAAGGATGAAATTGAAATTTCTAAAAATTCTATTCAAGTCTAAAAATTTTGGGATGAAATTTATAACTCTAAGAATATTCAAGCCATTATATAGTCTTTAGGCTCGGGAAATAACACAAGTAGGAAAATTTCCTACCTCTTCGAGGTTGCAGCGAAAAGCGAGATTTTGGTGTACACGTAGCTCTCTTTGCGTAGAAGTAACTTCTCTTGGTCCGCGCGAACCCAGCTAGAATAGCGTAGATACGAGAAAAACTAAAAATTTGGATTTTCAGAATATTTACTGAATTAAGGTGAAATCCAGGTGTTTTTGAGTACTCACGCGTAGCCCTGGGCGCGTAGAGCACTTTACCGTGTTTATAAGAGTAAATCCAGACGGTCGATTTATGCATCACGAGAAAAAAGTAGAGAAGAAAAAATATCTTTTTCTTCCTCTCGATTCACGGTTCTCCATACTTGTCGTTTCCTTCTCCTTCATTTTGTTGTGTTTTCCTTTTTTCTTTTCTTTTTTTCATATGGGACCCACATGTCCCTTTTATTTCTCTTCTTGGTCGTTTAATTAAAACAATTTATTTGTCAGGTTGATTCGGCTATCCCCAATTGAATATTCTTTAAGTATTTGCCATTTTCGAGATTTTTCTAAAATCCGGTTTGAGTTCCTCTAAACGAGTAGCTAGAAGTCGTAAAATATTATTTGTTTTGGAATTAAAACGAACTTTTCTAGGTCACTAGATTCATGAGACGAACTTAATGGCGCAATCGGTTTGATCATCGAGATCTAGAGAGATTTCGAGACTTCACTGAACAATTCTTGCGATTTATTAATATTATTTCTTATTTAAACTTAGGTAATTATACTTTCACCTCGGCCTCGCAATTTAACGAATTTGTCTCGACATTTAAATATTGCAAATCCGACTTTTGAAGTCTCATATGGCCCGTCTACAGCTTAATTGTATGCCTTACATATCCTTTTTGCTAAATGACAATTGTACCCTTGTTTTAAGTACAATTTCGAGTTCAAGAATTTATAATTTCCTAATTTCATCTCAATACTCTGATGTGACACTTGGTACTCTTATACACCCTACGATATCATGTATCTTGTCTGTTTTCTCTGGGACGAGGTGTTACAAAATCCTCCCTCATAGGAACATTTCGTCCTCGAAATGAATAAACTAAACTCGAAAGAAGAACGAAAATACCTCATCCCAGGAAAATAAGTGAGAATGTATTGTGTCCCAGGCCTCGACTCCCAGTAAATTTGCCTCCACTCTCATGATTCTTCCATAAGACTTTAACTAATGGAATCACTTTGCTTCTGCTTACACAATTCCTTACGATCCTCTGATCTGCGTAGGTATCTCCTCCATCGTCGAATTTTCCTTTAAGCTATGGCTGATTTGCTCTCTCGTCGTGTGAAGGATGCAGGATATATTTCCTCGGCATCGATACATGGAATGTATCATGAATCATGATAACTAAGAGTAACTTCAACTTGTAAGCTACGCCTACTTGCTCATAATCTCACTTAACACCTTTCGAGGGAAATCTTCAAAAAACTACGTACTATCTCGAGCGCAAGTCTGACGGTTGTCATGGCACATAATACATCTCTTAAGCATCTTCAAGTTATCACGAGCGACTTTCACTTTCTCGTGATCTTGTACTAGTTCGGGGCTGCTAGTCTTCTCTCACTAGCCTCATCCCGGCTGCTGGAGTCTGCATTTCCTACCATACAATGCCTCCAGGCTGGGGCCATATCTATGCGCGTGATGGCTATTGTTATAGGCGAGCTCCATTAGTGCTAAGTGAGTATCCTAACTCCCTTTGAATTCCATTACCTGAGCTCGGCGTATCCTCCCCCAACGTCTGAGATAATAGTCCTCTCTGTTGGCCTTCAGTGCGGGGATGAAATCTTGATAGCTACAAAATGTGAGCGAGTACACATGGCGCACTGAGCTAGGCAAGAAAACACAGATGTTGAACTACAGGGTCTCGATCGACAAGCCTCCGAGCTGGAACCACTATGAAGTCTCACTATCTCGTCCACATACGACTTGGCTGACTTTTCTAAAGTCCTCGGCATTAACTATTAGGAAATGGGGACTTTGTTAATCGATCTACTATCACCCAGTATCGCATCATGTTGCCTCACGAGTCCATGGAAGACTGTCAAAATCCATAGTAATCTTTTCCCATTTCCCTGCTGGAATAGGGAATGCTTGCTATCTTCCCAGCGAACCTCACGATGCTCTGCCTTCCACATTGACAGTGAGTTAGGCACGGAAGTAAAACTGGAATCTCTTTCTTAAATCCCATTCCACAGGTAATGTTCTTTCAAAGTCTGTACATCTTGATGCTACACTGGATGCATAGCATGCAGCAGGATGAATGTGCTTCTTCCATAATGTCTCTTCGAGTTCACCATACTCACGGCACATTCTGCGTATTTCCCTTTATCATGTGACGTCATCTACAATTTGAAACTCTTGCTTTCTTTCCTTTTTCTATCTCTTATTAAGCAATCATCACATGGATCACATGGTACATACGCTGGGAATGCGATCCGTTGGGAGATACAACATGAAGCGTGGTAACGAGGCTTACGGATCCTGCGACTACCCGATATCACCCCTAAAGTTCTCAGAATCCACGATAGTGGAAGATAGCACGATCTCATGTGAAGCCAAAGAGACTCTGCGGTAGCTACCGAGGAGCATGCATACGACATTGGCTTTTCCTGCGGATGGTGCACCGATGAGTACGGTGCGTAGTCATGTCGGCTTCGAAGCCATCTTCTTTCTTATCGAGGTTTAACTCTTTTTTGGGTGAAAATATATTGAAGACTTTTATGATCCCGAGTAAAGATCCTCTGAGGAACACCATATAAATAATGTCTCCATATTTTGGGCAAACACTTGTTCTTTTGCCAAGCTCTAAAGTCATGTGGGAGTAGTCTCCTCATGCTTCTGGTGTCTAGAGGCATATGCAATCACCTATCGTGCATCAAAAACCTGACCAAGGCCTTTACTTGAAGCATCGTATGCCAAACCCTGAGCCCATCTCTCCCCATTTAGTAGCTAGAGCTGGAGATGAAGTCAATCTACCCTTCAACTCCTCGAAACTACGCTAGCGGGCATCCGCGATCATCACTTAACATCTTTCTTATCGATTAATTCGATGGGGCTGCTATCTTGGAGAACCCTTGAGCTTCTGTAATACCTGCTTAAACCCAGGCTCGACCTCGACACATTAACTGGTGGTTTCGATTTACCGCTATACATTTTTTGGGGATCCACCTCCACCATAATTTGAAATCACATGACCTAGAATGCCACTTTGTCGACCAAAGCCCGACATTTTGCTCAGCAGCGCCTCTTGTCTCTCCCTTAGGAATTACGTAATAAAATCCTTAGGTCTTATGAATGTTCCTCACGAGCTACTGAATACAACTAGGATATCATCGATAAAAACTATAGCGAACTATCCAAATCACGGCTGGAATACCGGTTCATCAAATCCGTAAGCGTTACTTAGGAGCATTAGTGAACCAAATGGCATCACCCGAAAACTCATAATGCGTAGCGTGTCACGAATGCGATCTTAGGTACGTACTCTTACGCACTCTCGGTGATGATACCGATCTCGAGTACATCTTAGGTATACTCGAGATCCTTAGGTTGATCAAATAATTCATCAATTCTAGGAGTGGATGCGATTGCGGATAGTAACTACATTCGAAGCACATGCGTAATCTATACCTGTTATAAACTCCATCTTTCTTTTTTCACGAAGAGACGGGCTCAGTAGGGATATGCGGTGAATGAATCCACTTTTTCAATGATTCTTGGTGGGCCTTAAGCTCCCTCGACTTTAAGGGAGCCATCCTATAAGGAGGAATGGAAATGGGCTCGTCCACAGGATCGAATCAATGGTGAACTCACCTCTCTTTACGGAGGTAATCCTGCAATATCATCTGGAAATACATCTGGGAACTCTCACAGCTCAAGCGGAATCTCATCGATATGTCCCACTGTTCCTGGTCTCCACCATAGCTAGATAACCACGAGAACCTTCCTGCGGCATTCTTTGCTTATTTGTCCGCGCGAGAGATCATACGAAAGATAACTCTACGAAATCCTCTACGAACTTTACCTCGATTTCCCTTGCCTATTCGACTACTTCCTTTTTATAACAATCTAACGTGGCTTTATGGCTGAGACGGCCCGATCCATCTGAGAACCACATGAAGTCCACGATATCTAAAGGCTCTGAGATCCGTTTGGGAACTCTGTCCCTCAATCGAGGAACTTCTTATCTCACATTACTATGCAACGATAACGGATCTCAATTTGGAAGGGGAAACTCTCATACGACCCTCTGTGGGTGGGTCTCTATCGATGACGATCTAAGAATGGCTTGGATCTGGAATGAATCGTAGCTCCACAGATTACTAAGGTATGCATCATGATCAAGGATAAATAATACCGGTGACCACATCTGGGCTGCTAAATCCGCATCTTGGCGAGTCACGACATACTCGTTTACGGCTTTGAGTGCGGGGCTCTGTGCGTATCCACGGGGCCTTGCCTCTACCTCCCCACCATGACACCGCCCTCTGCACTGCTAATTTGTGTTGGCCCCTCTGGCGGAAACCTCTCCCCCGGCGACCTCTGTGTGCTAATCCTACGATGCCCCGGGGTGAAAGCTGGGCCGGCTCTTGATGTTTACCCGATCAGGCGAGGGCGCTCCTAATGAAATGGCCTTCCTCGCCATAGTGGAAACACCGTGCGAGATCTCCTACCTCCCCATGGTGCGCCGACCATATGACATACGGGAGGAATACTGCAGTGCCAGGTAGCTTAGCTGAGGCCTCAGCGATCCACGACTAGAGATGGCTCTCGACTGCGCCTTAGCTCATAACTCTGCCCTTGCTTTCTTTCCTCTTGTCGCATCACAGGCTTTTGTTGGGGCGTGCTGAGTGCGCTCCTGCTACTGCTACTTTCTGTGCACTTTCGACATGGCTGTAGTGCTTTGCTAAACTCTGAGAGCGGCTTGACTCAGTCCACGAATATATTACGAGGGACCCCTTGGTAAATGCACTCACGATGCAGTCTTGTAGTCTGATAAAAACCTTTTGCGCGAGGACATCATGCGCTTGAATATAGGGAACCAATCTAACTAATTCAAGGAACTTCTTCTCATATTAGAAACCTTTGTCATGTTCTTACCGATTTCCTGCTTGAAGAACTCACCGATTTTGAATCCTTATGACTTTGAGGAAAGAACCTGTCAGTGAACTCTTATTGATATTGGTCCCATGTTATTCCATTAGGATACCTCCTCTCTCGGCATCCCGCTGATCCTTAATACTGTTTTCCATCGAGCGGAAAACAAAACTCTTTGCTCATTCGTGCGACCTGTAACTCCATAAACCTTGTTTACTCGGTCCGACCATAGCCGGTTTTGCCTCTAGATCGCCACTTCTTAGTCATATGGCTTGCGCCCGGCTCTGTACTCTACATTGACCTCCTCGGTTCTTGTAACCTCTACAGGTGGCGGTGGAGGTTGAGCTGACTGTGGCCCAGCCTGACACTATCGTGATCCTTTTTGCTGCTGCCGTCACTTGATCCACGGCATGAGCTCCCTCTGGTGCCCTAGTGATCCGACCGACTGGCTGGCTGGAGGATTTGATTCATAGGGAAGTGAGTGGAACCAACTACGTGCTCATCTCTCTCAGGTACTTCAGGACGCTTGGAAACTACTGGAATGACTCTCCTAAGACGACCTCTACGTCCTTTTCCTGACATAGTGTTGTATTTGCCAAAAATATCAATTGTTTAATACTTTGAAACTCCTCATATGTATGTACTTTGAACATGCATGGTTGCCAATACTTATTCTCTGATACCATGTTGACACACCCCCACCCCCTACGTGGGCGTGCGAAGCCACTCCTTAGAAATCCCCGGTAGATTACCTCTAACGACTAGAAACTCCTGTGAAGCGGCCGTATTGCTTGCTAAAACCTCTATAAAAATTTTCTTATTTGTAACTTAGGATTTGGTAAAATCTTAGCGTGAGGAAAAACTTGGTAACATAGCATTTACGTAGTCAAATTCCAAATCTGTATACATCAATTTACACTATATCCAAAATATGGCAACTTGACATACCAACACATTCTCCCACAAAACTACTCTTATGTACATACATATGTTCATTATCACATATTAGTATTTTCTTACATAATATTCTTGAATTTACGACCATGATATAAATGTCGGGAGAATCTAATCTGCTCCCGGCGTTCGAATTAATACATGCACAGAAAATAGTTTTAAAATAGAAAATAATGAAATTTAAAGAGGCTCGGTGAGTGTATGCTTTTATAAAGGTTTTGCTTTTAGGAGAAACATCTAAAAAATGTAAAACTCTCTTTTCACAGATATTTTCAAAAGCCTTACTTTAGCTGCTTTAAAAGTTTCTAAAACTTTTCTTTGCTTGCTTTTGTACTTACTTGCTTTTAAAAGTTTATAAAACTTTACTACTTGCTTGTGCTTTAATTTGTTTTTCTTTAAAAAGCATAAAACTCTTGTGCTTGCTTAGAAGTTTATAAAACTTCTCATAATTTCTCTTTTGCTTTAAAAGTTTCTCAAAGCTTTTTCATAAAAGCAGGGCACAGGGCACCAATGGCGTGCTGAAAATAAAATCCCGCGGGAGCTTGGCTCCAGCGGAGTCGTTTTGAAATATAAACGGGGCTTGGGCTCCAGTTTTCTTTAAAACTCTCAGGAAGCACAGGCGGCCGTAATAGTTGATTTTCAAGGCTGCCTAAAACATCAACCCTTTGGAGGCTATTTTTTTTTCTTCTTGTGCCACTAGTGAACACGGAAGCTGGCGATGTGCGGTGGAAGGATCTTTTGTCGCGTCACCTTTCCATTAAATATGGTGGAATTGACCGGGTCAGCCATCACCATATTTAGTTAGAGCTCCATGCTCCGGTCGTGTCACAAAGTATAGCTAGCACTTAAGGCCTATTTTCGCAATTATTCTTTTGCTTGCTTGCTTGCTCTTTGAAAAATGGTTTTACAATTTAAAACTATCAGTTGTTTAAAAAATGGTTTAATAATTCAAAACCATTTACTTATTTCCATCATGGCTTAAATCAAACCATTTGCTTACTTTTCAATTATGGTTTAAATCAAACCATTTGCTTGCTTTTCGCTAAAGATATGATCGATGCATCCGAACCATTACTTAAGTTTCTAAACTACTTGCTTATGCATAATATGGTTTTAATATCAAAACCATGAAATACCAAAGGTAAAACAAATTTTTATACTAATAATAATAATACACTAGTATTTGGAAAATGAGTTTAGAACACTCACCTCTTTGCTTGCTAAATCTCGGTTACGCTTCCACAACTTTCCCGCCTTTGTTTAGCCTACACACTGGATGTATTAGGATCACACACGCTTCAAGACAACCAGTTCACCTGAGACACTTGGTGCTATTAAATTAAAATTAAAATATGCTGGGCCCCAAATGTCATTCATGTGCATATGGCTGTGATTCTAGACTAGTGGACTTTCCATATAGTCTAAAACACCAAAACATTAAAATTCTCGTCCTGACTGTCTCGAATAAAATCCCGAAATTTTAACCCGAATTGTCCGAAAACAGTCCCGAAATTCAGTCTGGACTGTCCGAAAACAGTCTCAAAAATTCCTAAAAATTCCTAAACTCAACTAAAAAATTTTGGACTGAAATTTATGGCCTCTGGGCATTCCAAGCTATTATATACTTGCGCCTAAATAACATAAGTAGAAAAATTTCCTACCTCTTCGAGTTTGACGAAAGCCAAGATTTGTGTCCACGCGCAGCTCCCTCTCGCGCAGTAACTTTACCTACTAGTCCGGTAAACGTTGCACTACCGTAATAGCGCAGATCCGAGAAAAACTAAAAACTTTGATTTTCCGAATATTTACCTGAATTCTGGTGAAATCCCATGTTTTTATCACGCTGTGAAATTTCAATACAGAAAGCACTTTTCGTGTTTATCCCGATGAAATCCGACGGTCCTATTTCGTAAATCTGAGAAAAAAGTAAAGAGAAGAAAAAAATATCTTTTTCTTCCTCTCAGTTTCTGGTTCTCCACGCCCCTGCCGTTTTCCTTCTCCTTCATTTTGTTGTGTTTTCTTTTTTTTTTTTTTTTTTCATGTGGGACCCACATGTCCCTTTTTATTTCTCTTTTGTCTGCTTCACCAAACAATTTATTTCTCATTCCTTGCCAATTTCCTTTATCATAATTGAATATTCTTTAAGTATTTGCCATTTTTCAGATTTAAACTTTGGCCGTGTTTCACTCTAAACCTGTCACGAAATTCAGAAAATATCTCGACTCGTCTTCTTAATTAAACGAACTTTCTAGGTCAGATTCTCATGAGACAAACTTAACTACAAGCAAATTGCTTTCAATATCCGAGATCTAGAGAATTTGAGACTTCGAACAATTATGGCAATTTATTAATATATTATTTTACTATTTAAACTTCCATTAATTATACTTTCACCCTCCACTTTCCTTAATTGCAAATTTGTCCTCAAGCATTTAAATATTAAAATCCAACTTCAAATTCTACTACAATTTCCATCTCTAACTTAATTATGCCTTACATATCCTTTTTGGTAAATGACAATTGTACCCTTGTTTTAAGTACCAAATTCCAGGTTCCAAAATTTATAATTTCCTAATTTCATCTCCCAAATACTACAACGTGACACTTTGCGATCTGATATACCCTTACAAAAGATTACGCATCGTACACTTTCTGGATCGGGTGTTACATATATACCAAAATTCATGAAAATCGCTTCCAGCGATTCTCAGTATTTTCATTCAAAAAACATCACAAGGCAAAGGCAAAAATCATATTGCTTTGATACCAATGTGTAAACCCCGTAAAAAATTAAGTTTTCCGGGTGCGGTAAAACAATACTTTGCTTGGAAATCGGAAATTTCTAGATCTCGAATGACGAAACGGACTTCACCGCTAAACTCAAGCCGCAAAACCTAGTTATCCCGGCCGAATTTCAAGATAGTCGGAATTTCATAAGCTGGTGACATCGAGTGACACATGACATGATCATGGATGCCACATGGCATCCTAAGGGAGTGACGCATGGCATGAGCCATGTGGTGCACTTGTGTGAATGGCTCACATTGAGCCATGTGTCGAAGGAGGGAATCAAAGGGAAAAGAAAATTCAAGAAATTAAGAGAAAAATGGTGGTGATGACAAGTGGCAATGGAGGAAAGTGGGGAACACTTCGGGACTATCTCGGTTGTTGCAATCCAAATGAGAAATAAAAAAGAGAAAAGGAAGGAGAAGAAAGAGAAGAGAAAAAGAAAAGGAGGAGAAAATGAAAGAAAATAGAAAATGGAAAATGAAAAGGAAATGAGGAGAGGAGCAAACAAAAAGAAAGGGGAATTCGGTGGATAAGAAGGGGGAGAGAAGGAAAGAAAAAAAAAATAAGGAGAGAAAGAAAAACAGATAGAGGGAGAGAGGAAGAAACGCGGAGAAAAGAAAAAGGAGATTTTTCCTGGCATTCCGATGGTCAAATCTCAACTGTCCGAGAGTTAAAGTCGATCCACTCAACGAGGGCTATGCGTGAAATTAAACTGGAGTTTGGCCAAACCTAAGAGGTAGAGAGAATTTTCCTTTGGGGATTATTTTTAAATTTCTAAAAGTCATTTAATCAGCTGGTTTTCTTCGGTCTTGACTGCCGTGTGATTTAGTCTCGTGATTTTAAATTGAAGTATTGAAAATTTTTGATCAAGTTCTAACAAATTCCTGATCGTGTTAAGGTTTGATTTTGATCCCGGGACTGATGTCTTGGTGTTTTGTTGAGTGTTTTGGCGTCACAGTGATTCATTGACGAATGGAACCAAAAATGGTTCATGACAGTGAAGGGACCGAGAGGTGCCTTGTATTTATGGGTCCGAGATTGTGATCATTTTGTGTGTTGTCAGTTGATCAATAACATGACGTGTGTGAAAATATCATGTTAACATATGTTCTTTTGATGGATGGAATTATATGTAGAAAATATAATTATCCATGTGTGTAGAAAATGTTGCATGTAGTTCTCATTTTGCATGTAACAGGTTATAGTATGAAATCAGATATCAGATTTCATATGCACAGGACATCACAGCCAAGTCAAGCGCAGGGTGCATGTGGTACTGGGTTATTCATCATTTCGTGAATATGTAAGAGTTTGGAAATCGACAACGCCCAAAATTGAGACTCACGAGTGCATAAAATAATAATAATAAATTTCATGTCTTTGGGTGAAGCAAGATGAGATAGATCCGCCCCCCTCCCCCTCAGTGGTGAAAGACCCAAATTCTATCTCTTTGTTAAACGTATGTATTCAATCTATTGAAAGTTCATGAAAGTATCGAAGACGTGTAAGCCTCGCTGTGAGACCTGAAAATTCACACCACAAAAACACATGAGATTTGGATGAAATTAAATAAATATTTGAGGGTCATTCAATGTAGGTTGTTACCGGGTAAAACACCAATGACGGGTTTTCATACTGCATTTGCATGTGAGGGAGCTCACAAAGACTCTGTTATGGGCCATGAGGAGGTCCCATCTCATGCATGATACGGAAATATTCCATATAGGGATTGCATTTTCATAATGTGGTTTGATGTATGTATGTCATTGCATGTGCATTTAGGTGGGAGTAGCCCAGGAGAATTTTCTACTATGTATCGCTTCACCCCGTCGTGGGACCCTTTCGCACAGGAGACTAAGACTCAAACGACGTCATGATTGCGAAGGAGGCCAACATGTAGCCTTGAGTAACATTTTTTGTAAAGAGCTTGTATAAAAGAATTTTATAAATTCTTTCGACTATCAGACATAAATAGCCTGCATGTAATTATAGTAAGAGGGTCGTGATCGGACCCCTACGGACTATAATTATTCATTTTCTTTTCATATTTTAGATTTAAATATGAATAAATGAATCCTGATGAAGGGACGTCTGGAAGTGGTGTCGAGTAACTCGGTGTCTATGGGTAGTTGGTACCGGTCCGGTACCAAGACATAGGTGCAAAACGACCTAAGACAGAAATTCCGCAGGTTAATGGGTTGTCAACGGACTTTAAATTGGGGTGTCACAAATGTAAGAGAGTTAATAATCTATTCATGCTTTGATTCCAAATAAGCATTCAAAACGCAGTGAGAATAACTAGATCAAGATTCTTACCTACCATTGTTTCTTCTTCAATCGAACTGATAACTGAAATTGTCAGTTTCTTCCAAGATCTCATTTCTCACCTCCACGATGGTGTATTCTAGTGAGAACAAACTTAGGGACCAACACAATGCTTGCTCGATATTTATAAACTTCTGCCCATCACAGAGGCAATTGAGAATGACTGTGGGTAATCTTAGCTTCAATGTAGCCAAAACATTTCTTCACATAGCCCATCGACGGTTCAAGGTGTGGTCGTGATATGTGACAACAATTTGTTGAAGACGCTTTACAACAAAATGCACCATCGACGTGTTTTAAGTATGGTCGTATATGGACCACACTTTGGTGAAGGCGGCGGCAGCAAAAATCGCCTACATTCTTTACCTAAAATCACTCATCTACACCTCTTTATATCATTTTATTTCTTAATAAAGTGGTTATTCCACACATCTGAGTTTTAATTAGTTTTTTTTTTTTTTGTGATTTCATCATCGACTTGTTTTGGAGTGTGACTTTGTGTCGTCTTGTTACGACATTTTCATACGGCGTTTATTTGTGGATGATTCAAACGGGCAAAGCACATTCAATCATAAAAAATCAGATCATGGTCATCAATATGTTGCATAATTAGAGTCATAGGTATTCTAGTTACTATAGTATTATCAAATTTGTAGGTTTTGAGCAGATTCATTATACTATTAACCCGGATGTTGTTTCATTCTATATATTTTTAGCGACGATTTTTTATGTATCGCTTTGCTTCAAAAATAAAATTATTTTCTTTCAAAAAAAGTTTAGGTTGAGTTGAGTTCCAATCAATTGTTTGTTAATTTGATTTGGTTGCTAAGAATCAATTTGACTAACCTTCCTAAATCAATATATAGTTTCACTATTAATAAAACTATTTTCTTTTCAAAAAAAGTTTAGGTTGAGCTGAGTTCCACCGATTGTTTCTTAATTTGACTTGCTAAGGCAATCAATTTGACTAACCTTCCTAAATAGCATATAAATATATATATATATATATATATGTGTGTGTGTGTGTGTGTGTGTGTGTGTGTGTGCATTTGTTTTTTGTAAGACCCAAGAAATTTTCAATTTTTGGAAAAAGGGCAAACTCATAATTTCGGTAAAAATCCGAAATTTTTCTAGATCTTGGATGACGAAACGGATTTCACTATTGGAATCATCTCGCGAAATCTAAATTTATCACTAATTTCGTCAATTCCAAGACAGCTTGGAATTTGCATCGTTTTCGAGGCACTGTGCATCTGGGTGTCGTGAAAAACTTATTACGTGATGTGACAAAGGTCACCTATAACATGTACTCATGTGACACATATTGCATGAGTGGAGAGAAGATGAAAATGGACGGCCGAGATAGTGCCAAATGTCAAAAATCTAAAGCTTGGGGACATAGATGGCATTAAATAAAAGTATAAATGATAATAGGAATAAAGATGTCATCCTCTTCAAATTGAAAAAGGGGAGAAAAACGTGAAGGGAGGAAAAACGGATTTACAGTGAGTTGAGTTTTGATTTTTAGAGAGAGAGAGAGAGAGAGTACATTCTCTCTAGATTTCTGGCTAATCCGACCGTCGGATTTCTTCGGAGTAAGAAGGAAAGTCGTTCTACGTGGCGAGGGCAACGCGTGAGCTCCGGTTTTGGAGTTTCGACAAACTCCGTGAGGTAGGGGTTTTATCCTACTTGAAGTTACACTTTATTTAAGTGTTTTTTGATGATTCGGTTGGTTTGAGGCCTTGAACGGTCGTTTGATCGGTCCCAAATCTTGGAACCGAGGTGTGGAAGTTTGTAAACCTGATTCGGGACAGTCCGTGATCGCCCAATGGATCGTTTGGGTTGTTAATGGTATAATTTATGCTATAAATTGTATTGTGGTGTGTATAAGGCCTAATGGCTATGAAATTGGTTCACCAAGTGGAACCGATGTTGGGATGATTATCGTGAACAAAGAACTCCGAGGGTTTCACCGCTCACGTGAATAAGGTTCACAAAATATTTTTTGTGAGAAAATGTGTATTGGCTGAGTAATTCAAATTGAATTGCTCAGATTTGTTAATTAGCCCATGAGCTAATTTTGTGTAATGGATTGAGAATTCACATAACATGCTTTGTGCGATTTAATTTATGTCAATATATGCATGATGATGTATCGTACGTGTTGTATGAAAATGACAATTTAAGATAATGCATTTCATATGCACAGGGTAACCTAGGAATTAGGTGTGAGTGCATGACATGAAAAATTGAAAGAAAACGAACATGATTTGGAAAGGAATTTCACAGGATGATTTTCCGGAGGATGGTGTTGGGAGATGGTCCTACAATTACACGTCGGAGGAGCCCATGTATTGTTTGGAAGGTTCTCCAACACATTCGCCTCGGAGGGTAGTCCCATATTTTTATCGACACTTCGGTAGTGTATTTTCAAAAACAACAAGTTTTGTTTTGAAACGATGTTTTTCTCATACATGGCTTAGGCAAGTGTGAGGGAGTCGGTGAGGACTCGAGACATGGGTACGGCATTTAGACATTCAAGTAGAATCACGAATTTTCTTGAATGTGTGTTTACTTAGGATCATTGCAAATGCACTTAGGTGGGGAGTAACCTGAGAATTAGGCATTCCACTCATCGGGCATTAGCCTCACTCGCCGAGGGAACATATTATTTCAAAAAGTGTGGAGCGTACGAGAGACGGCCATCTTAGAGGCCGATTTTGAAGAAAGCCGGGTTGTTGATTTGATGGTTTTATGATGTATGACATGTATTAGAATTGTTGTAATTTTAATATATGTTTGAGATAAGAGTCAATTATTAACTCTTGAGCTATGGTATATAGTTGTTGTATTAGGACCACAAACCCAAATTATGGAATAGTGTAAAATCTTGGACTTTAAGCATAAATTGAATTTCAAAGAAAAAAAAACCCGTAATTTTCTAGATCTCAGATGATCAAACAGATTTCACCGTTGGAATCGCCTCGAAAATCTAGCTAGCAGAAAATTTTGTAATATTCCGAGATAGACGGAGTCGGCACGTTTTTCGAGGCATCGCGCTTTCGTGTCAGAAACGAATTTCGATAATGACTAAAGTCAAGATATAACAAGTACTATGTACCATAAGTAAAGGAGAACAGGAAATGGACGGTCGAGAGAAAAGCCGAATGTCAAAATCGAGAAAGAAGTGTGAACTAATTGATTTAATTTGATTAAATGGCATTAAAGGACAAATGAACAGTTGAAGTCTTCTTCTCCAATTGATAAAAGAACAAAAAAAAACGGGCAGAACAGGGGCGCTGGACAGAGAGGAGCAGATTGAGAGAGTTTTAGAGAGAGAGAACTTCTCTTTTAGAAATACGCTACATCCGACCGGGCCTGAGCCTTCTCGGGCAAGAAGAGAACTGCCACGAGGAGAGGGCTTCGCGTGGGTACCGGATTTGTGAGTTTTTGACAACTCCGAGAGGTAGGGGTTTCTCCCTACTTGGGTTTTACATTTTATTTAAGTGTTTTTCAATGTTTCGGTTGGTTTGAGGCCGTGAGGGGCCGTTTGATCGGTCCCAAAACTTGGGACCGAATTGTTTGGAATTTTTTTGAGATTTTTTGATTGGTTGTGACTATCCAGAAATTAGTGGGCTGTTTGTGTGGCAATTATGCATTAAAATGTATGCTTGATATGAAAAAGGCCGGAAATGGCAGTGAAACCCAGGTTCACTAAGTGAACCGATGTTTTGTAATTTTTCCGAGAATAGTAAACGAGGGTTTCACTATTCCCGAAATAGTGTTCTCAAAATATATTTTTGTGAAAATATGTGTTTGGCCGAGTTGATTTAAATTAAATTGTTTCGTGTTTGATCATTAGCCAAAGTGAGCTAATTTTGATGTTTGAAAGGATAATTACATGACATGATTGTGTGATTGGATATTAAGTGTGAATATGTGCATGTTTACATATTTGTACGTGAATAGATTCATTGTATTGAAATGGCATACATGCATTCCATATGCACTGGAACATCCTAGGATTATAGGAGTTAGTGCATGAGACGAGTCTAGAGAAAAATGGTTCGGAGGGTTGTCTAAAAATATTAATTATCGGAGGGTAGTCCAAATTAAAAATATCAATCACGGAGCGTTCCCAATTGATATTCATCTGAGGGTAGTCAACAACAAATAATATATCAATCGTCTGAGCGCCCAATTGATATATATACTCATCGGAGGGCTGTCCACAAACTAACAAAACAATAATTCTCATACGAGGCGAGGCGCGTGAGAGAGTCGGTGAGGACTCGATCCGCTATCGCGACATTCAAGGGTGATCACGCATTCGGCCAATGTGTGTTTAAATTGAACATTGCACCGCACTTAGTGGTATGTAGCCCACTTAGGGCGCATTCTCCTAATCGAGCATTAGCTCACCCCGCCGTGGACTCCCTTTACAGTACGTGGAGCGTATGAGGAGACGGCCATTCCAGAGGCCAGAAGTTCTGTAAGAAAGTTTTAATGTGGTTGCGGTTTTTTACATGTATTAACTCTTTAAGTTTAATATATGTATTGTTTAAGAGTGAAAATATTGTAACTCTTGTAACTATAGGATATATAGTTGGATTCATAGTTAGTATGCATATTGAGTATTGCTTACGGGCCCAAGTGGCCGATTGATATATATATCGACTATATTGCACTATTTGGGACAGGATATGCAGGTTTTAGACAAGTTTTGTATTTGGGTAGAGCTCCCCGTACAAAGGAGACTTTGCCCGATTTTCGTGAAAAATGTCGAGTCACCCGACATTCACTTAGTATTCGCGGTCGACGAGAGGTCTGAACTAACTCTGATTTAGCAGCGCCACTGCATCAAAGCCAGGCATACGAATACCTAGGAGCTCCTGGGGTTTGGGTATCCATCACCACTGGGTGGTTTGATGTAGAGTATGCATATGGAAACCTAGAGATTGAGGATTTGGGCCAGGGCCACAAGAGGGTAAGAAACATCACCACTAGGTGTGGTTCGATGTTGAGTTTAGGTATGATTACCTAGGAAATCACTTCTGACAGCACTATGACACCGCATTTACGCGTTTCGCTATGGTTTTGTGTGATTTGATGAAATGATGTGTGATCATGTGTTATGATTGTTTCAGAGTTTCGTGATTAGCACTAGTGTGTTAGAGAATTTATGGAAAACAAATTATGGAGTTTACAGTGTGTAAACTGGAACAAAGGAAATAAAAGAAATAAATTTTACTAAATTTATTTGGTTTAAGGATAATGAAATAAAATTTTAAATAAACTTTAAGGGTTAACACTAGGTTAGTGTTAGATCATGAGGCGAAGAAAATTATTTTTTAGGTTTACGACATGTAAATCGAAGAAAATGAGTGAAAATAATTTTATAAATTTATTAGAGTATTCGAAAATGAGAAAAAATAGGTATATAAATTTTTAGTGCCTTTCCAGTGGCTGGAAATGTGAAAAAATAATTACTATTAAATTAAATAAAATTAGACAAAATTTTCGAAAAAAATAAATTTTCAAAAAATGAAATTTTTGTTGATAAAATGTTTTAAATGCACATTGATTGTCTCAGACATCAGAATGCAAGGACAATGTATATACATTGATTTATGTGTATGGATTAGTGTCTCGCGTTGTTTATGCCTGGAGATGTCGAATTGAAATTAAACGCCATTGAACCCGTGACGATGGCTGCATACAAGGACAAGGACGTAGAGGCGCCCACGCAGGTAATCGGGCCGTGCACCACGTTGTTTGATCACAGACTTTACCGAGGTCAGAGGGTATGGGCGTCGCTTATCGCACAGCTAGCATAGCGTGTAGTCGTAGATCCTAGTAACTCCCTCCAGAGGTTAGGCGATCATCCTCCGATATCTGCTGTGGGGAGGATTCACGGTGGCGCACTATCGTTTATGCAAATCGAGAAGGTAAGCTGTGAGGCCGCGGAGATTACCTCCACACTACTGGGGATTAGACTAGCTGCTCCAAGCCTAGAGAATGAGGCCTGGGCACGGTGGAAATGGGCAAGGACTCCTCGAGACCTTAGATGAGTTTTTAGATGTGAGTTCTCCTCGTGGATTAGGGCGAGAATCAGGATGATATGTCGAGGTTGCGAGTTGAGATCTCGAGGACTTACTCACAAGTGGACCCGAGGATCGTGACATGTTCGATGTCATCCTCGGGATGATTACCGACACTTACAGGTCAGCATCGACATGGAGCGTGAGAGTTACCGCCTATATGCGTGACTGCACTCGTGTGGTGTCTCTGTGGGATGCATGACATTTCGCCCCTGCACAAAGATACGAGTCCGTGTCAGGATGTGAAGGGCTGGCTTAGTGAACCTTACTCCTAGGAGGACTGAGGAGAGACTCCGACTTAGATCTACCCCTGAGGCAGGCGAGTATGCGGATGTTTTTCCGGGATTTGAGCTTACCTGACTTACCTCCATGACTCTGGATGTAGACTTTTGCATTGAGTTTACACCCTGGTACATCACCCATCTCTATGACTCCACATAGGATGGCACCGATTAAGTTGCAGGAACTCAGAGTCCAGCTACAGGAGCTATTGGACAAGGGGTTCATTAGACCTAGCACTTCACCACGGGCATCCGCTCGCTTACAAGAAGAAGGACAAGACTCTGACCGTGCATTGACTATAGATACAACACGGTTACGACAAGAATCAGCATCCATTACCGAGGATCGATGATTTGTTTGATCGCTTGAGAGGAGCTATTCATTCCAAGATGTAATCTTCAGACCGGGTACCATCAATCGAGGGTTGTGATACAGATATCCCCTAAGACGCTAGACGCCAAGCATTTGAGCACTTGAGTTCACGACGATGCCCTTCGATCGACGCACGCGCCGCCGCATCTATGGATCTCATGCATAGGATATTCCAACTCTATTTAGATCAGTTTGTCGTAGTCTTCATGGATGACATTTTGATCTACTCCCACTCAGAGTGGGAGCATGAGTATCACTGAGGATCTTTACTGCTGAGACCATCACCAGACACAAGTTTAGTAAGTGTGACTTCGCTTAATGAGGTGAGATTTTTATGACACGTGGTATCGCGATCGTGAGTGTCGGCCGACTCCAGAAGGTCGCAGGCAAAGATGAGTTGCGAGATACCAAGTCACTGAGATAATGAGTTTCGGGATTGGCCGGGTATTACCGAGATCTACTGGTGATTTCTCCGTGATAGCAAAGACTTATGACTAGGTTGACCTCAAGGAGGTCAAGTTTGAGTGAGATGACCGATGCGAGGAGGCATTCCAAGAGTTGAAGGGGAGACTTACTTCAGCTCCCATCTCGATAGTCGCTGACAGGGACAGGTAAGATAGTGTATTGTGATGCCTGAGGCCGACCGATGTGTTTTGATGCACCGGGGAGGGTAGTAGCTTATGGTTCCCGTCGCTTGAAGAATCACGAGCGCACTACCCCACACACGGCATGGAGTCACGCCATAGTCTTCGCCAAGATTCGGGCGCCACAACTTATACCTGCCAGGAGTTCGAGGTGTACCTGCACTATAAAGTTCAAGTATATTTTCACGCAACTGACCTCAACATGAGGCAACGCTGGATGGATGGAGTTCCTAGAGGATTATGACTCACTTTGCATTACCATCCCGGGTAAGGCAAATGTGGTGGCCGATGCACTCGCCTAAGTCACGAGGAGCGCTGGCTAGTATATTTCTAGGAGTGGCGAATGCTCGAGACTGGGTGGGACAATCTGGCTACAAGATAGCGAAAGTGCACTGTGGCACATTGGGAGTTTGCTGGCTAAGCACCGCCTCGTTGAGTAGAGTGATTGAGTCCAGTGGCGTGACGCAGAGATAGTGTCCATCGTGACCGAGTACGCCTGGCACGGTGACGAGGGTCGGACCGCTCATGCATGGTAGTCTTCATAGGGACTCGGTAGTGGTTCCCGCCTGAAATGAGTCGGTGAGGAGATTCTCAGGAGTTTCACGCTTCTCAATTTGCCGCTCATCCGTGGCACGAAGATATACCAGATCTTCGCCGCGCATTTCACGGAGGGATTTAAGAGACACGTAGGGGACTTTGTTCGGACGATGTCTCGCTAATATGTCAACAGTTAAAGCCGAGCATCGGGGTTAACAGGCTATCACCATCGTGGAGGTAATAAAGGAAGGAACATGTCAATGGCGATTTTGTGACCCACTTGCCACTTGACGCCGCAGAGGCATGACGCGCCATGTGGGTGATAAAGGATCGCTCATGAAGTCGATACATTTTCTAGCCGTGCATGACTCACCTTGGAGAGATTCCGCCTGTATATTCGAGAGATAAATCCGGCCACATGGAGTACCTAAGATCCACAAGATCTGATGGACCGAGGTTTACTAAGACACTTTGAAGAGCTCGTACAGGGCACACCTACCGACGATGAGTACAACGCTCCACCCTCGTACGTGATGGTCAATCCGGGAGGACTATACAGATATTAGAGGACATGCTACAGCATGCGCCCGATCATAAGGGCAGCTAGGAGGACACTACTCTTAGTGGACTCCGCGCATAACAACAAGCACGACGAGCATGGCGTATGGCACCGTATGAGGCATTGTATGGGAGGCCTCAGGATCACCAAGAGTGTTTGACCGAGGTGGAGAGAGCTCCATCACCGGTCCCGGACCCCGACACCCGAGAAGGCTGCGAGCTTGATTCAACAACTGCCTCTCACTCCGCCAAAGCCGTAAGAGCTACGACGTGCAACGCCGACCCTTAGAGTTCGAGGTCGGGATCACGCCTTCAAGGTGATGCCTAAGAGGGAGGGTAAGGTTCTGAAGCGCCGAAGCCATCGCCGAGGTTTATTGACCTTCGAGATACTGAGAGGTAGCACCGGCTGCACGGCAATGCTACGCCAAAGCATGATAGGTGTCCACGAGGTATTACCGCCCGCGATGCTCCTAAGTATACTCCCGTGATCCAAATCCCATGTGGTGAATTGGGACAGATTGAGGTTGACACTTAATGGGACCTTCGAGGAGGGACCAGTTGGTGCATTTCGGATAGCCGCGGATCGGGGTTTCTCTTGCAACCTAAGACCGCGGGAGGGGCGAGCGAGAGTGAGGCGGTACCTCCATGGAGTGAGGAGTCAACAGAGCGCATGAGACACGAGCGCGCTACATATCCCTTCTCTTGTTTAGGATGGAGGCACGTGGTTTTGTCGCTTATCAGTAAACATCTAGCGCTTATACTGCATGGTATAGTGCACGTTGCATATGCATGGAGATAGTGATCGTCTAATTTCTGGATCTAAATACCTTTAGAGGAGAATGTAAGACCCGAGAAATTCCAAATTATGGAATAAGAGCAAAATCGTATTTTTGGTTACAAAATTGAAATTTCAGCTAAAAAAATCCGTAATTTATTCTCTAAATCTCAGATGACAAAACAGATTTCACCGTTGGAATCGTCTCGAAAAATCTAGTTAGCACGTAAATCTTGTAATATTCCGAGACAATGAGTTGGTATGTTTTTCGAGGCATCGCTTCTCGTGTCAGAACGAATTTCGATGCGACGAAAGTCACATATAACAAGTACTCATGTACCATAAGTGGTATGAGTAGAGAAATGATGGAAATGGACGGCCGAGATAGTGCCGAATGTCAAAACTGGAGAAAGAAGGGAATTAATTGATTTAATTTGATTAAATGGCATTAAAGGACAAATGAACAGTTGAAGTCTTCTTCTCCAATTGATAAAAGAACAAAAACGGGCGTAATTGTGGGCGCCGACGTAGAGGAGCAGATTGAGAGAGTTTTAGAGAGAGAACTTTCTGTAAATACGCGATCCGATACTGCAGCCTTCGGCAAGAAGAAGCAACCGGTTTACGCGGGAGAGGGCTTCGTGGCATCAGATTCATGAAGCTGATAACTACTAGAGGCAGGGGTTTCTCCTACTTGGGTTTTACATCTATTTAAGTATTTTTCAATGTTTCTGGCTTATTCGAGGTCGCGAGGTCAGAAGTTGACTCTGGCCCCAAAACTCGACCGAATTGTTGGAATTTTTTTGAGATTTTGATCGCCGTGATCCAGCCCAGAAATTAGTGGGCTGTTTGTGTGGCAATTATGCATTAAAATGTATGCTTGATATGAAAAAGGCCGGAATGGCGTTGGAAACCTGTGTTCACTAAGGAACCGATGTTGGTAATTTTTTCGAGAATAAGAACGAGGGTTTCACTATTCTTGAAATAGTGTTCTCAAAATATATTTTTGTGAAAATATGTGTTTGGCCGAGTGATTTAAATTAAATTGCTCGTGTTTGATCATTAGCCCAAGTGAGCTAATTTTGATGTTTGAAAGGATAATTACATGACATGATTGTGTGATTGGATATTATGTGAATATGTGCATGTTTACATATTTGCATGTGAATATATTGTATTGGAAATGACATACATGCATTCCATATGCACTGGAACATCCTAGGATTATAGGAGTTAAGGCATGAGACGCAGTCTAGAGAAAATGGTTCCTGAGGGTTGTCTAAAATATTAATTATCTGAGTAGTCCAAATTAAAATATCAATCAGCTTCTGAGCGCCCAATTGATATTCATCGTAGGGTAGTCCACAAACAAATAATATATCAATCGTCTGAGCGACCCAATTGATATATATATACATCAGAGGGTTGTCCACAAACTAACAAAACAGCCAATTCTAAGTACAAGGCGTAGCGAGCGTGAGAGAGCTCTAGCGAGACTCGGATCCAGTTAGTTTATGTACATTCAAGTAGGATTATGCATTTGCTTGAATGTGTGCTTAAATTGGAACATCAGACCGCACTTAGGTGGTGAGTAGCCCACTAGTGGCGATTCTCCCATCGAGCATTAGCTCACTCCGTCGTGGGACCCCCTTTACAGTACAGGAGCGGTGAGGAGACGGGCTCATTCCAGAGGTCGAAGTTCTAGAAGAAAGCCGTATCGTGGCTTTCGTGGTTTTACATGTATTAGAACTCTTTAAGTTTAATATATGTATTGTTTTAAGAGTGAAAATATTGTAACTCTTGTAACTATAGGATATATAGTTGATTCATAGTTAGTATGCATATCGAAAGTATTGTTTACGCCCAAGCCGTGATTGATATATATATCGACTATATTGCAATCTGTCAGACAGATATGTGTTTTAGACAAGTTTTGTATTCGGGGTAGAGCTCCCGTACAAAGGAGACTCTCGCGCATTGTGAAAAATGTCGAGTCACCCGACATTCACGAGTATTCGGGCGGCCGACGGCAGTCAACTAATTCCCGGATTCAGCGCTACAAGATATTGATGAGTATTGTCAGACAGGCCCAAGTGGTCGCTTTACTCATGTATATGCCTTATGATGTTGTCGGGGATGTTATGTACCGGGTAGAGCTCCTCGTACAGCGAGATCATTCGATTTTCTACGCCCAAGGCTTCGGTAACCTAACATCCACTACTATTCCGCGGTTGATGGGTCACAACGGACACCCGGATTCGGGGCGCTACAAGCCAGATCGAGCTTAGGTACGCGAGTGCACCTAGGCTCGAGGGAAATCCCGAAAGCTAAGGCCTTAGTCTTTAAGAGATAAGAACATCACTACTTGGTGTGGCTTGATGTAGGTTTAGGTATGCG
The DNA here is from genome assembly GCA_016808115.1 of Tetrastigma voinierianum. Taxonomy (NCBI): domain Eukaryota; kingdom Viridiplantae; phylum Streptophyta; class Magnoliopsida; order Vitales; family Vitaceae; genus Tetrastigma; species Tetrastigma voinierianum. The sequence continues at coordinate 8,215 of JAEQBH010003331.1, read as the reverse complement.
ATTACCTAGGAAATCACGGGACAGGATTAGAACACTGCATGCATGTGTTTGGTGTGTAATTGTGTGATTCTATGAATCATAGTGAAGGATATGCATAACATGAATTGTTATAGGTTATGTGAATTGGGTGCTTAGGTGAATAGTAATATAGTGTGTCGAGAATTTTTCGAGTTTTACAAAGGTGTAAAACTCGAAAAAAATGAAATAAATGAGATAAATTTTAATAAATTTATTTGGTGTTCGAAAATGAGAAAAAAAATATATATATATATATATATATATATATATATATATATATATATATATATATATATATATATATATATATATATATATATATATGTGTGTGTGTGTCTGTGTCTGTGTCTCTGTGTGTGTGTGTGTGTGTGTGTGTGTGTGTGTGAAAAAGGGTGCAAACAATTGGTTGGGTTATCGTTTGTCCGTCACAATACAATGGGAAATTATCAGGACACGCTACAGGTTTCGGAATGCAAATGGTTGAAGAGTGCCATATCACACCCACAGATTGCGGACAGGGGCGGCGCTAGCCGGAAAGTGTATCGCACAGGGAATTATATTGTAACTTAGGTGTGCAGTAGGCTGGGAGTTGTATTACAACATGCTAGCTTAGTACGGGTGAGTATGCCGCGGTCACGATACAAATTTTAATGCGGACCGGAGGCTGGTTAGGGCCGGCCGGGCTGGGTCACAATACACGGATTGTACGCGACTGCAAGGGGTTTGAAAAGGGATAGTTTGTGATTGCGACGTGAAGGGCTAGTTGTTACCGGGGTCACGATACAATTAATTATATCAGGATGAGCGTACCGTCGAGAAATCGTGCATTACAATACACCTTAGTGTATTGTGACCAGGGGAGCAAGAGGTAAGGTTGTCAGTCGACCCAAAGCCACGACACGGCCAGCCTGTGCGCGCACGTACGCCCGCGACACGGCCATGTAGCACGACATGGCGCAGGGCGCTACCGCGGTTGCGGCAACTCACGCCGCACACCTACCGCCAAGGCCTACGACACGACGCCTTTGTAGCCACAAAACGGCACGCGCGCGCGCACCTAAGCGGGCTTCAGGCGCTGCCAGCCGGGTCATCGGTGCACATCGTGCGCTGACCGCTTTACTCAATAATCGCTTTCCGAAGTCACCGCTTGACACTGTTCATGAAACACTGTTCACAAAAAATTTTCGAAAAAAAAAATTTAATAATAAAATCAAATCAAATCAAATGAGATAAAAAATTTTTTTAAAAAATTTCAAAAATAAAAATTTTGATGATAAAAAATGATTTAATATGTGGAATGATTGTCTCGCATTGCTTGTAAATGCATAGACATTGTGTATGAACTGATTTTTGTGTATGAATAGTGTCCTGGTCAGGTTTATGCCTTAGAGATATCAGATTGTATTTAACTGTCATTTGACATATGTAGATGGCTAGTCGAGGGGCAAGGACGTAGAGGGCGCTCACTCTGGTACCAATGCACCACCGCATTCGACGTTGCACCTTGCTGAGGTCAGAGGGTATTGCGCGTAGCTATAGCACGAGCCGGTATAGCAGGTAGTCAGGGAGGTCCGAGTAACCTCCGAGGTTTAGGGCGCATCATCCTCCGACATTCACAGGGGAGGAGATCCGATGGTGGTAGTGACCTCATTGGTTCATGGAGACTTAGCTGGGTGTTAGAGGCGCATGGAGGATTAGCCTCCCGACAAGCATTTTGAGATTAGGACTTAGCCGTTACCTGCCAGAGGGTGAGGCCCAAGTATGGTGGAAATGGGCAAGGACCTCTAGAGACCTAGAGGCGATGATACGGCGAGTTCTAGGAGCCGCTCACGGGTAAGCATTTTCCGTGATACTGCGAGGTACGCGAAGGCCCGTGGAGTTCCTAGAGATAAAGCAGGGGACGATGACTGTGATGGATTATGTGGCTAGATTCACAGAGCTAGCCCGATTTACTGATGATTACGTGGCCAAGGTTAGGAGATTCAAGAATGGGCTGAAGTTATCCATTCAGTTGTGGATTGTGACTCGCCACGTGATACGGACTCCATGGTCAGACAGCCCCGACCATGCAGAAAGAGAGATAAAGGATGCCTCTGGGAGCACTCGATGCAGGTGTTAGTAGCAAGAGGAAGGAGAGCCACTTTCTAGTTCGAAAGAAGCGTAGGGCTTCTAGTTCACGAGGTTCTAGAGTCGACCATCCGGCCAGTGACGCATGAGAGCTGCTTCACGATCAAGAGATAGGGGTTAATACCGCCACCAGCTTGGACACATGAGGAGGGATTGCCCCCGCAGATTGTGGATCCCAGGTTTTAGGATAAAGATGGTCCCGGGGCCAAGCAGGTAGGACAGAGAGGATACACGCTCCTCCACAAACTAAGACAGTCGAGGGGCCAATTTAGTTTCAGGAGCTACACGGGCACCTCCACCACACAGTAAGCTAGAGAGGCCCGAGTAGAGGGGCCGAGGCAGAGGACGAGGCCCAGCCAAGCAGGGACATCGGGTTCAGGGCGGTTCTACGCCACACCGTAGGCCGAGTCATTAATCACCCAATTATACAGTGGTGATTGCTTTATCTCGCCATAAGAAAGAGTGTTATTTGATTCCTGGTGCTTCAGATTCATTCATCAGCCAGACTCACCTGTGGAGGATACTGAGGCTTACACCTGAGTGAGCCTTGTATGTGAGTTCCTCCCTCAGGATTGTGGGCGAGAATTGGGTGGATGATATGCTCAGGTCATGAGTCGAGATCCGGGACCCTACCACAATGGACCCGAGGATCATGGACATGTCGAGTTCCGGCTGTCATCCCGAGGATGGATTGGCTGGATAAATTACAAGGTCAGCATCGACAGAGCGTAGAGTGGTTACCGCCTACACGCAGACGGTACTGCGGTGGTATTTCTGGGTAGTTTAGGGAAGTTATCACGAGGTTTATCGGACCTTCGAGATACTCGAGAGGGCAGTACGCAGCGCATTCCGCTGGCTTTACCGCCTAGCATGTCAGTGTGTGTCCACGAGGTATTTCACGCCTCCATGTCTGAAGTATACTCCGCATCCAAATTTCATGTGGTAGATCGGGGATGATTGAGGTTGACACCGATGGGACTCGAGGGACCATTATGTACTGATAGCTTGATCGTTTTTATGACGCAAGACTGTGAGGCAGCGAGGTGTTAAGGGCGGCACTCCAGGAAGTGGAGGAGTCAACGTGGGAGCAACGAGACACGACGCGCCACCTATCCCTTCTTGTTTAGGGATGAAGGTACGTAGTTTAGTTGTTTAATATTTAAATGACTAGTTTATATGCATGGTATTGTACACGTTGTATATGCATGTAAGTGATTGTAATTGTCCATAATTTCGGGACGAATTCCTTTTAAGGAAGGGAGATTGTAAGACCCGAAATTTCCAATTTCGAAAATGGCAAACTCAGACTTCTAAGAAAATCCGAAATTTTCTAGATCTCTGATGACGAAACTGATTTCACCGTTGGAATCATCTCACAAATCTAGCCTACCACATCGACTTCACTGAATCTAAGATACGAATTTGCATCGCTTTTTGAGGCACCGAAGACGGTAGCCGAGAAACGCGATGTGACAAAGGTCACCTATAACATGTACTCATGTGACACATGTTGTATGAGTGGGATGGCGGATTTAAATTGGACAATGAGATAATACTAAATGTCAAAATCCAAAGTCAGTGGCTAGATGGCATTAAATAAAAGTATAAATGATAATATGACAAAAGAGTGTATAGTGTCATCCTCTTCAAATTGAAAAAGGGGAGAAAAACATGAAGGGAGGAAAAACGGATTTACAGTGAGTTGAGTTTTGATTTTGCAGAGAGAGAGAGTACTCTTCTCTAGATTTCTCGCTAATCCGAAAGGCTCTGATTTCTTGGAGCAAGAAGGAAAGTCGTTTATGCGGCGTAGGCAACGCTGGGCTCGTTTTAGGGAGTTTCACAAACTCCGTGAGGTAGGGGTTTTATCCTACTTGAGTTACACTTTATTTAAGTGTTTTGTTGATGATTCGGTTGGTTTGAGGCCTTGAACAGCCGTTTGATCGGTGCCAAATCTTGGAATCGAGGTGTGAAAGTTTTAGAAACCCATTTGGACAGTCCGTGACTGTCCACGGACTGTTTGGGTTGTTAATGGTATAATTTATGCTATAAATTGTAATACGGGTGTGTAAGGAGGGGCCGAATGGCATAAATTCGGCCTACCAAGGAACCGATGTTGATGATATCGTGAACAGAACCTAAGGCTTCACTCGTTCACACGAATGCGATTCACAAAATATTTTTGTGAGAAAATGTATGGTTGAGTAATCCAAATTGAATTGTCAGATTTGTTAATTAGCCTGGGCGTGAGCTTGTTCTTGGTGTAATGGATTGAGAATTAAGATAACATGCTTTGTGTGATTTAATTTATGTCAATATATGGCTGATGATGTATTGGCATGTGTTGTAAGGAAATGGTTGAAATGGCATAATGCATTTATATGCACCGGCAACTTAGAAATTAGGAAGAAGTGCATGATTATGAAAAAATTGAAAGAAAACGAACATGATTTGGAAAGGAATTTCTACAGATGAGATTTTCCGAGGATGGTGTCGGGAGATGGTCCTACAATTACACGTCTGATGAGCCCCATGTATTGTTTTGGAAGGTTCTCCAACACATTCGCCTCGGAGGGTAGTCCCATATTTTTACCGACACTTCGGTAGTGTATTTTAAAAAACAACAAGTTTTGTTTTGAAACGATGTTTTTATCATACATGGCTTAGGCAAGTGTGAGGGAGTCAGTGAGGACTCGAGACATGGGTACGAGCATTTAGACATTCAAGTAGGATCACGACCGTTTGAATGTGTGTTTACTTGAGGATCACAAGATATGCACTTATGGGGAGTAACCCATTTAGTGGTGATTCCACTACCGGGCATTAGCCGCTCACCGAGGGTGATATTATTTCAAAAGTGTGGAGCGTGACGAAGACTCCGGGCCATCTTAGAGGCCGATTTTGAAGAAAGTTCCGCCGCGGGCTTTTATGGTTTTATGATGTATGACATGTATTAGAATTGTTGTAATTTTAATATATGTTTGAAATAAGAGTCAATTATTAACTCTTGAGCTATGGTATATAGTTGCTATATATTGATGAGTATTGTTGTATAGGCCCAAGTGGCTGTTTTTACTCATGTATATGTCTTATGATGTTGCTTGGGACATGTTATGTAATCGTAGGTAGAGCCCCGTACAAAGGAGACTCACTCGATTCATGAGTGGTGTCTGCAACCCGACATCCATTACTATTCCGCGGTCGACGTTTTCAAATCTGAATTCCCGGTTTAGGGGCGTCATTTTATATATGCTTAAAATCAACACCTTAAATATATTAAAAAATAATTTAAGTGAGTACTTGTTTGTGTAATGATGATATCTTTGATTTTTTTAAATAATATAGAATATTTGGTTAAAATAATTTTTAAATAACTCAAAATTTGTAAAACTAATAATTTCATACTTTTTCTTTGAAGAATGATCTATAATTGATAAAAATATCTTTAAGGCTTCTCATGGTTTATATATTCAAACAACACATTATAAGAAAATAATAAGTGATATTTTATCAAAGGCAAAAATAATAAGATTAGATGCTCATGGAAACTTGAAGCTCAAAAGTGCATTTTCCCACAATCACTCCTTATTATTATGATAAAAATAAATAAAATTAGATATATTAACATATTTTATAAAATCAAATGATAATAATTTCTTATTATTAATTCATACACAAAAATAATTATTTTATTTATTCATTTATTATTTATATGTATCTAAAAGGAATATATATATATATATATATATATATATATATATATATATATATATATATATATATATATATATATATATATATATATATATATATATAATTTGAAAAATAATATGTTGATGAAAACAAATTAAAAAATATTTTGAAATATTCTATAAATTTCAAAAGATATTTTAAAATATTTTATATAGATTTTAAAATATGGCTTTTGAATAAAAAAAGTTTAAATTGTTTTAGCTTTTTCATTCAAAAAAAATTTTTAAATTGAGTAAATATGTTATACAAAAATAAAAAGTAAATAAATAATCTAAGCTAAATAAATAAAGAAATATTAAATGATCCATCAAGTGGCTTTCCTATGACCTCATCATCTTTTTATTTACTTGTTCAATAAGTTAATATTACATCAAATGCTTATAGTAGTCTAGTTGCAAATTATATCCAACTTATTATATTTAGTACTCAAAATATATAATACAATTTATATTGGTTATTAAACCAAAGTATGAAGAGAAGAATGATATCAAATATAAAATAATGAAATTAAAGCCTAATTGCCGTTGTTATGGTTAACGGCATTTGAAGCAATTGCCGCTAACCATAGCAGCGGGATTTTAAAATTTTCAAGCAATCAGCGGCATTTTAATATTTTCAAGCATTTGCCGCTAACCATAGCAGCGATATTTGAAAATTTTCAAGCAATTGCCGCTAATCGTAGCAGCGGCTTTTAGCAAATTATGAGATCCAATTGCTGTTGTCATGGACAACGGCATTACGAACATTACGATCTACTTTGGTCATTATTTTAATTTCCAAACTAATTTAATGATTTTTTTTTTCAAACACATTATTTTCATCTAAAACTCTAGATCTTCAGCTATGTGAACACCAGAAAGGGTGCCGCTTCGCTTCTATCAAGAGTTTGGAAGTAAACTTTTGTACAGGCATTTTCATTATGATACTTAGTCGGCATGCTTGGAAATATTTTCCAAAACCATTTTAGAGTACAGGTTTAAATTAACATTAGAAAAAGAATTGTGTTTAAAAACTCAATTAGCATAAACAGTTTTCTCGGCCTATTTACTGTACGCTCCGTTTGGAATAAAAAAGTTATTGACAAAGAAAAAAACTTATTGGAGAGTGTGTTCAGGAGAGCAGCACAAAAAGGAATTGTTCCAAGAATAATGGAGCAAATTCAAAGAAGTATGGCGAGTCCTAGACCAGTTGAGGATGAGGATGTATCAGACATCCCATCAAATGAACAATATTTATACTGATAATGGAATGGGAATTACACATTCACCCGCTGCTAAACAATAACTTATTGGATTATCAAATACATTATATTTTGGACATCGAATGCAAACCCAAGATATTAGTGTTTCTCCCACACAGCATAATCGTTTCCAGAAGTAGCAAGTCTGAAGTTTTTAGGCACAAGGTTCCCAACATCATACCTTGGTCCAATCTTAGCAATGACTTTGTCATCAATAGCGGCTACATAAAGATCTGGATCAGATGCCAGAATACGCACTGTGCTGCTCGCTTTGATCCCATTCCTTATCCTGATCATTGTCAGCTTAGAAATCTCCCCCTTCAGACCCCAGTCAAAAAAGTGATCATAGAACTGTCACAAGAAAGTAAATATATGGAATTAGTTCACAGAACTCAATTCTGAATTGGGGTAATTTCATCAAACAGGTAATGGGCGTTTGAGAGAGTAAAAGATCATGGAAATGGACCCAGACAACTTCCACTCCCCTGATCTTTCCGAACGGGAAAGGAAAATGAAAACAGGGTATGAGAAATTACGATGGGAATGGCCAAATCCCTGCATCACTTTGTCCGATGGGAATGGCCAAATCTTTTGTGTAGAACCGGTGTCATGATTATCGATGAAAGTCACAGCGTTTCCGGGCATTATTCCGATCAATCCCGGCGGGCCTCCATTAGAGTCCTTCAACTTCGAAAGTTGCCCTTGCACGGCATCCTGGAGTACCCCTTTCGTCGCAAAATCAAAAGCCGTCACGGTTCCTCCGGCGGCATTCACCCAATCCCTAACAGCCTGCCGGTCGGTATTCCAGTTTTCCCCAACCGCGAATGTCGGATTAGTTTTTTCCATATACACCTTCGTATACTGTGGGGCGTATCCCTTGACGAAATCGAATCGCCATCCATTGAAGCCGATTTCAGTCTTGAGCCAATTCATCCAGTCGGATAGCTCTTGCTGGACCTGTGGATTGACATGGTCGATGTCCGGAGCGGGTGGGTAGCCCTCGCCGCTGTCGGGATTTCCTTTGCCGTCGGAGAGTGACGTCGTCTCCGCAGATGAAGGAGGCCCCAGTCAAGGCGAGCA